>OX421972.1:739200-1101247 GCA_949128135.1 Parasteatoda lunata
AAAAAAAATGATTCGGTTAAATTATCCTAAATTTTTTTTATTGTACTAATGCAAGTTCGACACATTTAGTTTCCGATTCGATTAGGACAGAATTTAGTTTTAAAGCTCGGTTGTTACTGTTACTTCATCCAATTTTATTCTGAGTACTTTAATAAAGCATTATTTTTTTTTAACGCAAAATATATTACTTAGCAATAGCGTAAATAGTTAATTCATAATATTGCTTTAAATTTTTTAATACTTATTTTTAATAGTTATTTTATGTCCCTTATTTTAATGACATACGTTGACTGATCATGTTAAGTTAAACTTATCAGAAAAGTAAATGTTATGTATATTAAAAAATAAATACAACTTAATCATTTATATGTTAAAAGTTTATGAATGAAGTTGCATTTGCAATGATACCCAAGAAAAATGATTTTTCTAAATATTTTAAACAAAATTATATTCCAACAGAAACGAAGAAAGCTAAATATGTTGAGTATTCTGATTTCTACTTTACATTTTAATAAAAATGTAACAAAAATAGCTGCCAAAACAAAGTATCTTAATAAATGAGTATGATAGTTAAAAAATGTTAATACTGACTTAAAAAATTGTTATATGAAATATTTCTAAAGTAAAACGAGAACAAAAATATCGTTCAATAAGAAGTCAAATGCTATTACAATCTTTATTTATTCTATTTTGGTGGCAGCCAAATGTTTCCGGATCTTTTTTGTCAGGATATTTTCTCAATAAGAATGTATCAAAAACTATGAGAACGGTATTAGGCAATTATGCTTTTTTTAAATAATATTTGTAGATAATTTATTTTTCTTTATTGATAACAGTTGGAACTAAATCTGATTGTGTGGATTCTATGGAACTATCAAATGAAACAGTTGTAGACTTCGCGAGAAGAGAGAACCTTGAGCTATTTCAGTGTAGTGCCAAAAATGGGGAAAATGTTGAGAAAGTGAGTTTTATTTACTTATATGAAAACGGCAATGCAAAAATTGCCAACAATGTGTACAAAGTCTAAAGTAATTGTACACTGTTTGGCGAGTTTAGGCATGAGATATTATTGTGTACTTTTCCAAGACATTGTGCATAGTAACAAATGCTATTCAGGCAAAGTACCATTTTTATTCGTAGTTTTCGTCATTTCGACACCTGGACTTAACTGAGGACAGTCGGGCTTTTCACCTGCTTTTGATCACGTCGTATTTGAAAAAGAGGAGAGTTGGCGAAACCCTGTCGATAGCCACCTGATTGAAAGGAGATTCGATCTTTTTTTTTACATATCTGATTGCGAGCCAGCTAATGAGGGTTTTATTCCAAATGAAATGGAACATGAAAAGGTTGTACTAAGTTGAAGAAGTAAATAGAGACTGTTTCATTATCATATCACCATACAAATGATTAGGCCTCAAGATGTGAATCTGTTTAAAAGTTTGATATGAAAAGCGGAAGGTCTAAATAGAGTGCACCGAAACACTGTTGAACCGGTATTGGACACTAATGAAATCGATTCATCCGAAACCTTGGAAGAAATCACGAAAGAAGAAGAAACTGAGGGGCCAGCAATGAAAATACTAACAATATGAAAGGGACTGTTCTTGATAAGCCAAATGATATTGATTAGCCAGTAGAAGAGGAAAAAGAGGTCCAGCAAAAGCCACTGGAAAATTCAACATTGTAATAAAAGAAGTTCCTATTTAAATTAGTGAAAATCAGTATCTTAAAGAGCTTAATTTCGAGTCAGCAAAATGCATTCGGATGAAAAGAAGAATAAGTGATAGCAATACAAAAATGGGAATCTACTCGTTAAATGTGACCAGTGTTCCAGCAAACGTTCAATGAACTTTACCGGCTGCCCTGAAGGAAAGTAGAAAATGAAGATCACAAATGAACTGTCACAACTGCCAATCAAGCAATTAAATTATTATTAGCTATCCAAAAACTTCAGGAATTGCTCAAAAATTAGGACACCTGAAATTTACTAAAAGGGCTGTTTAACAATCAGAACTTTGATTAGGGACAAAAAACCATCTCACTCCCTGTTCGATTGAGTTAATATAGTACAACCGTATCCAGGGGGAACATTTCCTTAATGTTTTTACATTATATGACATTACAATTGTCATTCATCTCAACAACGACTAAAAAGGAGGCTGAAACTCCAACCACTTTATTTTTCTACTTTAGGCAATGTATGATACAAAGCGTTTCAAGACAGTCATCAATTTAAAATATGTCAATAAAAAATTAAACAAGGACCTATTTTCCAAATTTATATTTAAAAGTTTGTTATGCATATGCTGTAAGTGAATAGCTTAAAATTTACTTATAGTTTTTGATATAATAATACTGCTTATAGTGAGTTAGGTTTAAGCTTCACCTGGTTATCGAAATTGTTTGAGTAGTTGATCATGTGGTGCACCTTGAACCTACAGAAAAGTGTGTGTTACACCATCCTTTTACAAGAAATTAATTTATTCATTTATGTTTGAAAACACAAAGTAGGAAACAAAATAAAAGGCAATATGAAAATAAAGAGAAAAAATATTACAAAAATTAATCAGAAATTTTAGAAAAGTAAAATAAAGATCATATAATCAGCACAGTAAGATTAATTGGCTAAATTTTACATTAGAGACCATTAGCAAAGTGTTATTGAATATTTAAATAAAAACATTTATAATAACTTGAAAAGAGCTGAACAGTCACTGGGTTAAAAGGATTTAGTTGCCTGAAAAACTTATTTTAATATGACTAACGCCCCTTATAAATGCTAAGAGAGTCGAAATATATGCGTGATAGAGTGGAAATATACACCGAAGAGCCATTACATTATGACCACCCTGCTAATAACATGTAGGACCACCCTTAGCCCTCAAAACTGCTAGCAACCGCCGTGGCATTGATTCCACAAGGTGCTATCAGCACCTTGTGGAATCAGTTTTCAGGTAGTCTGAGGTATCTGGTACCAAGCGCTCACCAACTGGTCCTGCAATTCCCTCACATTGCGAGGGAGTAGCGTGGCAGCACGAATATGGTTTTCCAAGTAGGACCACAAATGCTCTATTGGGTTAAGGTCAGGGGAATTTGGGGGCCAAGGCATGACTTGAAAGTCACTGGAATGTTCCTCGATCCAATCCATTACGATTCGACCCTTATGACATGGTGCATTATCCTGCTGTTAAACACCATCCCCCGCAGGAAAAGATGTTGCCATGAATGGGTGAACCTGGTCTGCAACTATGCTCAAGTAGCTTACAGACGTCAGGTAATGTTCTATGAGGATTATGGGTCCTAATGTGCCCCATGAAAATATTGTTCCTGGGCGAGAAACCATGAAAACATGTGCGAGCCCATTGTTATAGATGGAGGGTGGTCATAATGTAAAGGCTCTTCGGTGTATAGGTGATGTGATGATTCTATTTTTTGTGATGATTCTACCTTCCCTAGATATTTTCCAAATTATAAGACCACAAAGAATAACTGTTTTGTAAAGGGCATTTGAAAAATAACTAATAATCTGCTGAACCGCTGTTTCTTTACAGATATTGTGCCATCTTGTTTGGCGTACATTTTCACTGATTTTCAAAGTATTTTAGCACTAATGCATCATAAATAGAGTTAACAGGATTTTCTAAATATGAATCTTGCTTCTTATTTTAATAAAGTTCCAAAATATTTTCCATTACATCTAAACAAGGAGAATTCAAAAGTCTATTCATTACATTTACTTTAATTTATTTAAATAAATTTTTTGAAACTTGAATGTGTTAATGCACTAAAGCTTCTTGATTAAAAAAAAGAGAGATGAAACAGATTGTTCTTTGTAGGGAAACAAAAGAAATTGCGGATTTGGTAGCAATCCACAATCAGCTAGCAGAGGGTGAAACTTTCTAGTATATCATTAAAACAGAATATTTCAAATCTGTATTTCTAAACCGATTCACACCGAGTTGACAATAGTCAACTTTTTGTTTTTTGACGTGGCTAAGTTGACTGTCAACCGAGCTTATAGCCAAAACGTAAATATTTACTTCATACGGGACTCATGTTTGCTCTGTAAAAGCAAAAAAACCGGTTATGAAGCGGGTGAGAGATTCATTTTCCCTCAAACCCTGTAGCGAGTCCGTTACATAATATAACCGGTTGAGCCTCTTTCCTTGCTTTCGAAATCTCTTCAATACAGGAAAATTTGTACATTGAAAATCAAACAGTTCAAAGTCTCAGCCCCTTTCCAGTTGTGTATTTAATGCATAGAAATTAGATGGCATGAAAGTCATCACTGTTTACATAAAAATTCATTCTAACTTCAGAATCGCATATTACAGTCCAAAGAGTGTTCGTAATGTTGCCTTACACATTGCTGTAATTTAAACTGGAAAGTTTTCATACTAACAGCGCTCAATTTTTTTTAAAAAAAGGAGTTTCATTTGAAGTTTATTGAACGTTTTTAATAAACAATGATATTCAATATCTTAACAGTAAGGAATCTAATATCCTATATTAGGGGAGCATAAATGAAATAATCACAGAAAATTTCGTGACCTATAGATATGTCATCGAGAAATTAGTATTTTGCAAGGCATATGAAAACAAGTTACTTACACTATTAAAAGTGTTTCTAATTACAAGCTTAAATTGAAATCAATAAAAAGAAATAAAATAAAGCTAAAGTTATATATCACTTATCATTTAATTAGGAAATTTGTGACTGGTGTAAATGTTAAAAGTTTGGGAAGAATTCTAAAAGTCTAAATCAATGTAAGACCAAAATAATATGAGGAAGAATTTATAATTTAGATTTAAATTAGAACATATCGACTTTAAAATCCCAGCTCAAAAAAAAATAAATAAATAAATAAAATTTAAAAAAAACCTTATGAAATTAGTGTAAGGTTAAAATAAGGTGAGGGTAAGAGATTTAAACATTCAAAATAATAATTGAACCTGCTAAAAATTTTATTTGGGCTTTCGCAATTTTTCTCTTACCTATATTTCGAACTTCTCTTTTTATAGATTTTCGAACATTTAGTTTTGAGAATTCTTCAAACAAAGAATTTGGCGTCCGAAAAGGAAGAAGAAGAATCACCAATTATTTTGGATGACGACAATGTCCATCTGGAGGGAAAATCTCAAACTGAAAATCTGAAATTGAGAAACCCCAAAGATAATTCGCAGTTAATCTTAACACAGAAAGAGTCTTTCTTCGTGGTAGAAATCAAATCTCATGCCTCAGAAGAAAAAGAAGGTTCGTTCCAAGTAGAAAGTAACTGTAGAGATCCACAAAAAGAAGTGAGGACATCGTTGATACACGAAAAAGTTCTAGAAGGAAAATATACGACATGGTATATTGATCAGAAATAGTTACATCTATGCGAACTCAATTTGCAGTTGCATATTGATTAGAAATAGTCGTTTCTACTTAAAACATATAGATTCTCAATTTGCATCGGTATTGTAACAATTAAACTTAGTGTCATTTTACAATGACTCATTTTATGTTAATATGTTTCTTCATGTTTTTATTTAAAATGATTTTTTAATTTATGACTTTTATCTTTTTATGTAAAATAATGGATGCAAATATTTGGATAAAGTGAGTAGTTTGCTCTTAATTTCCTGAGAGTTTTCATTTATTTGTATGCAATATGTTTCTTCTACGTTTTACAATGGATTATCTTAATTTAAACATCAATTTAAAGAATATATTTAATTCTTTAAAATATTCATTTCATTCGGAAAAGAAATCTTAGCTTTTTATGCTGTCTTTGGGTCATTGCCCTCATCTTTGAAATTTAGTTTCTAGCGTGTAAAGAAAAATTCCCTCTTTTCGTTTTGCTTCGCATCGGAAATATCTAATGATTTTGTTTTTACAAACTCGCAGAATGTAAATGTAAATCTTGAGAAATCGAATTTAAAATATTTGACTTTTTTTTAAATTCAATTTTTTAGAACTATTCAACCGATTTTGCACAAATTTTGTATTTTGACATACAAAATCATAGATTTTAAAATGTTTACCTTATATTTCCAAATTTTTTGATCCTTATTAAAAAAATAATAATTAATTATTACTGAAAGTTATTTTTTCATGGACTAATATTTGAATAAACGAATTTTATAATTTTGAGCAAAAATTCTTCTATTCGCTTAAAAAATTCTCGAGATGTAGCGAAATATTCAAAAAGTAAAATTAACATTAGAGGGGTCCAATTTTTTGACGGCTCTTCTGACCAAACTATAGGGACCATCTTTCCCAGATTACAGTTACCCCCCTTATTTTGGAGGTCAGAAATCTGTGGCCGTCGAAAAAAAGGTATGTTTATTCAGAGAAAGTGTACTTTTGTATTTCGTAACTTAAAATATCATCTGCACACATTAATCAGTCACCGCGTCGAGCCATTAAGATTGAGTTCTAGAACGTGAAGATCAGTGCCGTAACTTCACCCCTCGGGGGCCTGGGGCAAAATTTTTTGGCGGGGGCCCTTTCAAATACTTTCAGTACTCAATCTCTAACCGTCATTTTAGCTATTTATGTATTATGTTAACGAATATATTTATGAAAACAAGTTATTTGTTCGCATATAAATTGGATGACAAAACATAGTAAGTTTGTAAGTAAAACAACATAAAGTAAGTAAAACATAGTAAACATAGTAAGGATGACAGCGAAATCGATTAATCCTGGGGAATTAAATTTAAAAAAAGTAGTACTTATAAAACTCGATTTCTCAGGAACTAATCAGCCAATTTTGCTCAAATTTGTATTTTCCATGTGGAATTAGATACTTTAAAATGATAAAAAATAAAAAAAATACAAAAAAAGAAAAGATAAAAAAAAAAAAAAATAAATAAAAAAAAAATATATATATATATATACCTTACGATTCAAAAGTTTTCAGACTATTATTGTCCCGAAGTGGACTGATCGCTAAGACAGGGTTCCTAGCAGATCACCGAAGTCAAGCATCACTGGCTGCGGTCAATGTGCTGGTGGGTGACCATTTGGATCAATCTGCGTAGGGACCGAGGGTGAGCGGTATTGATCCTCGTTGAACTGTTCTATCATAAAGTGCTCGACTTCGCGTGCAGGTCTCCGGGCTACCGAAGCGGGGGTGCCATCCCCTCTGTAGAGGATCAAACTTCAAGGGATGTTTCCCAGACCGTCGCCAATAACCTAATGTGCAGTACTAGTGCGACGTAAATGATCAACTATTATTAAAAAAAAAATAATAAATATTTACTAAAAGTTATTTTCTGCATGGAATTATCTTTAGAAAAAAGAATTTTATAATCGCGTGCAAATTTTTCTCAGTTCCCTTAAAAAGCTTTCGATCTTTAGTGAAATACAAAAAAATAAAATTAACATTTGGGGGTCCAAACTTTGGATAGCTCAACCGACCCAGCTATTGGGACCATATTTCCCAGATGACAGCTACCTTCTATATTACGGGGGTTAGAAAATCGAATCTGTTGAACAAAAGTATGTTTATTCAGAGAAAGTATGTTTTTGTGTCTGATTGCGTAACTTAAAATAAAATATCGTGCACTAATTAATTTGCATATTTGAAGTCACACCCTCGAATTATTAAGATGGAGTCCTAGAAGGTGAAGATCCGATCATTAAATCAAAAGTTATTCAGGGTGGTACTTATTGATTCACTGTACGTAAATGTTACCAATTTACGACATCTCACCGAGGAAATATGACTAGGGGAAAAAAGGGCTATTAATGTTTTTACTCTTGTCCCCCATGTCCACAGTAGCCTCCTTTTCCTCTAAATATAATGCTAATAATAAAATACCAATTTTATATACCTGTTGAATCCGGTTACCATATCTTTAGGAAGATCTTTTTAAGACAAAACCATTATAAAATTGAAAATTATTTTTTAGTTTCAAATCTAAAAGTTTTTGATCGCATTAGGGAAACTGAAGGAAATTATGGACTTTTTTTTTTCTATCGGCACCCACATTTTAAAAAGTCCTAATTGAAAAAAAATTCAGAATTTTTTTCTCTATATATATTGATTAACAAAAACAAAGTTGCCTTACTCCTATATGGACAGGTCCCTAGAAAATATAGCTATATTTTGAAAAGAATTCGTTCTTGAATATTTGGTCTATGTATTCATGAAGCCATGTAATCATATGTGACAAAATTATGACAAAGAGTAATAGTTTTTTTTTATGATAGAAAAATGAAAAAAAATCAAAGCATATTTGCTAATTTAAAAAAAAATTCTTTTTAATGGTTTTTCATGGCAATGAATTTTAATTGCTACGGATTTCTAAGCTGATGCTCATAGCTTTTTTATTAAATTAAATGCGCTCTTTTATTAAATTAAATATGATTTTTTTTATATAAAATAAAGATTGCATTTCATTTTTTAATGAAAGCAAAGCTGTTAAAAACCATAAAAATTCGAAGTTCCATTTTAAAAAATTTAAAGGTCTTAATAATTTAAAAAATATAAAGTAAGAACAAAATCCATGCACACAATAAACAGTAAAATTATCAATTAAAGTACTATACAAATTAAATTTTATATCCGAACATGAAAAAAAGCAATTTTTATGTTGCCATTCTTATAAAAGAATTTTAACAGTATATAAATATAAAATTTAAATGAATTAAATTGGTTAATCCAAACATTTACTTACCTCCTTATAAATAAATTTACCTTTGGTTTTCTTGTTTTCCGAAGAAAAATTTAATTAAGAATGGGAATTATTGATATCACGATTTATGTTTGAAAAAAAGGAAGTTGTAAATAATTTTAAAAACTCTTAATTAAAGTAAAATTTTAATTTCAAAAATTGAACAAAATAAAAGCTAACAGAAAATTTATATCTGAATTAAAAATGGTTAATTTTAAAGACGCAATTAAATGAGCCAAAAACTGGAATTTAACTGGAAAGTTTTACGTTTGTCACAGAAAAAATCTCTTAACAAAATGACCTAAGTAAATGTCAACAAGAGTCATCCCCTTGGATCCCTTAAAAGCTTACATCTGTTTTCCTAGAACATCCAGATAATTGCTAGTTTAAGATAAGGGACATATATATGGTACTGTAAATATATGACATTTTATAAAAGCACAAAAGAGCCCAGGGTCATAAAAATGATTAAGGCAATTTAAAGAAGCAGGTCATTTTCCCATGGTGTAAAAGGAGATGGCTATTTTTTGAGGAGTCAGATAACTATGGGTCAACTCTGTGGGTGGTATAAAGGTTTTAACACCTTTATACCACCCACAGTCAAAAGATGCTTTAAAATATATATATTACTCTCAGTGTAGGATGCATTTTTCAGGATGCAAAACAGTGGTACTACTTATTTTAGTTTTCTAAACACTTGTTATGTTTTTTTATGATGTGCTCCTTTTCTCTTTTCGTGTTTTAGTTTTAAATATTTTTAATAAATTAAAAGTTGTAATACGTAGAAAAAAATTTAAACAAAACCGAAGTATTTTTCTTGTGGGGGGGATTTCTATTTCAATTAGGAAAATAGCAAGTAAATTGTAAAAAAAGTAGTTTCTTTTTCTAAAATTCTCAAGTCTATTTTACTTTATTGTAGCGAATGTCAAATTTTCAGAAAAGGGTGGCGCACATCTCAATTAAATTTCAGAGGAAAATAACGTTTTCGATTTGGAAAATAGCTTTAAAGTCGAAAATAAGAGTTAAATATAAATGTTACTTGACTTTATTCCTGCGAATGTCCGAATTTCAGAAGGGGAGAAGTATATTCTTTGCCCCCTCACTATAATTTAAGAGGAAAATAAAAAAATAAAAAATTGGAAAATAGCTTCAAAGTTTTTTTTTCTTTTTTTTTAAAAAAACAACAATTTTACTAGACTTTATTATTTCAAATGTCTAAATTTCAGAAGATACAAAACACATTTTAGCCCCCCTTACTTTATATCAAAAGAAAATAAAGCTTTCTATCCCCTTACTATAATTTAAGAGGAAAATGAAATTTTCTAGTTGGAAAATATCGTCGAAGTTATGAAATAAAACTATGTTTTTCTTCTAAAATTTCCAACTTTACTTGATTTTATTCTATTAATGTCTAAATTTCAGAAGATGAGAGGCAAATTCCCCCCCCCCCCTCATAACTTTTATTTTAGAAGAAAATAAAATTTTCTGTTTGGTAAATAGATTCAAAGAAGACATTTTTTTTAGTTACCAATTTTTATTATTTTTGAGCACTTTGAAATTTCAGAAGTGGCGAAACACTATGTTCACCCCCTCATTACTATTTCGGAAGAAAATAGAGTGAAAATTGGAAATAAAATATTTTTTCCACTTTTACTTTACTTTTCCATAAGTCAAAAAACACATTAATCGCCCATAACAAAATAAAGTTTCCTACTTGATGTATATCTTCAAAGCTGAGAAGGAATAGCTTTTTTTTCTTCTCTAAAGTTACCTATTTTACTACACTTCATCTTGGCGAATAACTAAATATCAGAAGAGGCAAGGCACATAAATGTTAGAGGAATATGAAGTTTCTATTTCAAAAATAGCTTCAAAATTGAAAAAAAAAATTTTTAATTACCGATTTTACTTTATTTTTGTGAGTGTCTAAATTTCAGGAGGGGCGAAACGCATCGTTTGCCCCATTACTTAAATTTTAGAGGCTCTGCCTCCCTCTGGTTGGCACGTCACTGGGTCTGACGCTAGATAGTAAAGGAAACAACTAAGTAAACCAGAAGTGCAATATACAGAAAGTGTTAACAGTAAACTACATGCAGCTGTGGCATTTCCCTTTCTCTGCAAAGCGCGTTTGTTCTTTTGAGAGAGGGGAATAATTCGCGAAAAGGTGTTGTACCGTTTTTTACCCTTCCCTTTATGTTATAGTAGGTACGCAGTTACAAAAAAGAACATTTTCCTCAACTCTATCTTAACACAATTTCTTTCCTACATATATATAATTAGAGTACTTTATTTTGAAAAAACATGATGTAGTCTCTTCATATGGGGCCCCCTTGACCGTCGGTGCCCCGGCGTAGTTACGGCCCTGGTGAAGATCTTATCATTACATCAAAAGTTATTCATGGTGGTCCATTGTTTTGCGCACTGTACATTTAAAATCTATCTTTCACATTTCACGATAGATTAATGTTCTGTGTTTGTTAAAAATGTGTTCTTTTATGTCCGTTGATTTGTTGTTGTGTTATTTCAGTACTAAAATAAAATTTGTTTGTTAAAAATATTATGTTTCCTACAAAATATGTGTAAGGCAGAATTAAAGAAACAATGAAGGATTCTCCATTTACAGCTTATCCTCTCATTTGATAATTGCGGAAAGTAATTCTTGTCATATGTATTTTCAGGGCATGAAACTTCGGTAACATTCAGATACCGTTTAAAAATATAGTTTAATATTATCATCCTATTATAAATCGATTTATTATTATTGTTTGTCTTATTTCCCAGTTCCAAATTTTCGTAGTGCTCATTGTTAAACTCATGGAACGGACCATTGAGCCTCTGATGAAATTAAATTTCTTCCACTGATTTGCATTTCCAGTTAAATGCTATGGTTGAGTCTCTATATAGAACATAGTTGTTATATATTTGAAACTCCTTCCTTAATGTTTTCATTAATGTGGAACCTATAAAGTGGACATCAGTTCTAATCTGGGTCGATTCAACTTCTTCATTTTCATTCTATAAACATCGTTGAACAATCGACACAATTTTGAGTTTACGACAACCAATGTTCAAGTCCGTTACCTTGTAATTTTGAACTCAACCCATAAGACGAGGGAACTCCTGGATCAAGTAATGGGAGAAATTTGCCTTTGTGTAGGACTTTTTGTAGGAACTATTACCCGCATTTGCATAAAGAGGAAAAACACGTAAAACTACCACGGTTAGCTTGGAGGCAAGGAGACTCTAATACACTAAGGATATTTTACGTCATCACTGTGTTTGGTGTAGGCTGGGAGCGGACCAGCCAGCGCTGGTATTCAAACCCAGGTTATCTCATTGGAAGGCGAGAGCCCTTGAGCCACCACAACTTTTTCCATGTAGCAATGCTTTCCTTTGAGCAATCAAACTCACGTCTTTCCAATTGAATGTATGCAATCACTACTTTTCTCAGTCTTTAATACATTTACTTCCTACTAACCAGTTTTCTCATTTCAGTTAAAAAATATCTCCGAATTTCTCAACTCATTATTTGCATCGTTCCCCATTATTCTTATGGGTTGATTATTTTGAACCCCTATTTCTTGAAAAAGAATTCGAATCGTGATTGCTGTCCATTGGATCTTAAATAATTTAATTAATATGCGTAATACGAATCTCTTGGTATATCTTACATTTTCTAAAAATCAATTAATGAACTTAAATCTAAACTAAATTCATCTTTCAAAGTGTTCCAAATTTATCCTAAGACCTTTATAGATGTTTATTAAGACATTTTTCAAACTCAGTGTCTTGCTATTTATCCGCTCATGAGAATTGCATCTCGAATTTGAAAAATTTATTGATGCATCCTTTAGACCCGGAATAAAGGTAATCCATCTTCAATCACATCTGCACCAGTAATAAGAACGTCGACGCATCATTCAAAACCTTATATGCCAAAGGATGATGCATTCCAGCCTGCAAAAATATTGATGACCGTAAATTACGATTCTATTATCTTAGGAGGGCTGAAGAAATCTAATATAGCCATTTTCATCAATTTAAATTAGTAGAATAGTTTTTCACAATCAGCAATTATTTCTACCGTAAACTAGCTAAGTTTTAATAATAAAATTAAAATATTAGAGTTTAAATTTAGGATTTGATACTAAGTTATTATTTAGGGTGTAGAATTATTTTTCTTTGATCGAAACATCAAAAATCATTCGTAATTTAAAGGTTTGTTTATCACTTCGAATCACTGGATGATTGAGGTAAGTGATTTAACTTTTTTGGAATCATTTATGCATTATTAATAAGTTTTATTATTCCTTTAAATAATCTTAAAACCCTGGCAGAGTTTGCATGCTGATCATTAGATAAGAACATTATCCGTTTTTTTCTTCCTTTGAGCACTGATTTGTTTCATGAATAAATCTTTTAGAAAATTCAGCAACTGTCAATCAAAATCTTTTGTTTACCACATGTATTGATTTGCTTTAAAAATATGCTTAATTTTCATGAGAGTTTTAATATTTTTCGTCATTTAACAGTATGATTTAATCGTATTTTATTTTATGGATTGTCTTGAGTCTTGAAAATTGTAGATATAAAAATACCATGAGCTTTCCAATTACTTGTCATTTTGAAGTTCAGAATGATTATTGTTCCAGTGCAGAAAATATCTACAGATTTTGAATTTAAATAATATTTTATATCTTTTCATGTAGCCTAATGTGAAACCAATGAATGCCAATTGTTCAAATTACAGTTATACCAACAGCAAAAAATAGAGCCCGTCAAAAATTTACGAAATAGGTAAAGAATTGTTTGTCATCTTATTGCAAAATATTTATAAATATTTGAAACCTCAATTACAAATATCTTGAAATTTTGCCATTTCTTGTTCTTGCATGAAGCTACAGAAATAAAACTTAAAAACAATCAATTTGTCTGTGTATAAAATATTACTGTAAGTTACTGAAGAACTTATTGAAATCTTTTCAAAATATATTTAAGCAATAATTTTTCATAAAAAATTTAAGCAATCATAATATATGCTAATTCGATGGAGTTGTTCACAAAATAAATAAATAGAAACGCATATTTAATAATTGTAAACTCACAAACATACAATTAATATACTCACGTAACAATTATGATCTATTTTAAACAAAACAGAGGTAAACACAAGTTATACAAAATACCTTTTGAGACACTAAGGTTCAACGACCTAGCGACAGCTAGTTTGCTTTCGTAAAATCATTTCCTAATAAGTATGTCAAATATTGCGTTTTAAACGAATTTGAAGATGGTATTTTGACTGATTCTAAAATTAATTAATATTAAATCATTTGTTTTGAGTTGCTTGAAATCTTAAACAGCTTTTCTCTGAAATCTAAGTAACGAAATACATGACATTCACTTTAAATCGGAATTCAATATGTAATAACAGAGAACAAATGAACCATTTTAAATGCAATCAGATTTTATATTTGGGTTTTAATCATTTACGTTACTACGTTACTTACGAAAACTATTATTCTTTTAGTTGATAGAATTGTAGAATGAAATAAACGTATAGTGTAATTGTACAAGGGTCGGATGGGGCTATTCTGCTCAAAATACAGAATCAAATTCTTAAGATAGTATGTATTGAAGGAAACAAGATTTAAATTTTCTGTATATAATATCTATGCTTAAACAAACAAAAAATAAAATGTGGAAACAGAAAAAAAAAAAGAAGAAGTTGGGAATAGGTTGTGGTTGAGACATCCTATATGTTTCTCTTAGAGAAAATTAGCCTGTTAATAAACTAGAATTGCTGATAAAAATTAAATATGAATTTTTTATAGGTCTGTAATTTAAATTTTAGATGCCGTATTAGTTCACGTTGGAGCTAGGGCAAAACATTCCCTCAAGGTGTCCAATTGTTTGGTCCTGTGAAAGCATCAATTGTTATATGAAATAATGTTTTATTTTTTTAAAAAAAAATATTATCATTAAAGAAATTTTGTAATGAATGTTGCGAAATATGTTTAGGCATCCAATATTAACCATTTCAAAGGATCCTATACTTTTTAACCTAATTTATAGTATCGTACACTAAAGTATAACTTGTTGATACTATTAGAAATGTATTTTAATCGACTATTCGACTATCATTTGAGTTATATTTAGTATCATTTGGCAAAATTAAAATAACTAACGAGGCAATTTCCCTTAAAACGATAATTGACAGAGTGGACAATAATTGTTACTTTCTTTGACGGTGCTTTAGAAGAAATTCAAATAAATGAATAAATAAGAGATATAAAACTCCTGCCTAAAAACGTTAAAGTAATCCTTATCGTCCCTCATCGTAACTTCCTGTCCAATAGTTGGCAATTCATAAAGTTAAGGTTTTAGAATCGATCGTCATGCAGACCTTGAAAAAGTTTCTTAGTTTCCAAGGATTCTGAAATCCTTGAAATGAAAGCATTAATTAACATCGATGCTTTAAGAGATTAAACATATTAGTTGAACGTCTACTTTTTATTACTATTAAAATGGTAAACCATGAGAACTTTTATAATAGTAAATACATTTCAATATTTTCAATATTGTACTTATAAAAATGTACACAGTAAAGTTATTGAAAACAAGTCAAATTTTATTTCAAATGCTTAGATATTTATTTGTATTTTTCATAATAATAAACGAATAATATAAAAGTTTTATAAGTAAGGCATTTGTAGAAGTTAATAATTTTTTATTTTATTTTGTTGATTTAGTTGGAATTTCTTATTTATTTTAAAAATGAATTATAATGAAATCTGTAATTGATTTACTTTAAAGCATTTATGAATCGATATATAAGATAAGCATGCGTATTCCTCAAATTTTTTATTCAGAGTCTTGTAATAATATCATTAAAAAAAATAAAAAAACAGCTGCGCAATTGTGATCGAAAACCAAACAGGCTTACGATGAAATAGATGCATTATCGAACTATCGTGTTCTAAAATTAAAAGGTGATTACTCATATGCGCGATTTGAGATTTAAAAACATCAGGATTTTTAATATAATTTAGAAAACTGTAGATATAACTGCTGAAAATATTATTTAAAAAAAATGCGAACTCATGACAAAATTGGCGCAAATTGAAAGCGTGCGTCAAAAGTTATTATACAAGTGCATGATTCGAAATCTGCCTGAGTAATACTATTTGAGTAAATGTGGCACGATTTCAAAAAATCATACAGAAATCTTAAACAGTAATTGCTAGAAAAAAAAAACATATGGATTTACGAGGTAATTAATTGGAGGAAAATTGTTCCGAAATACATGGGTATAACCGACGAAAAATTTGTTCCGATAACAATGTGAATTCTCGAATGTATATGAAATTTCACCCAAGTGAAAGTTAACCCAAAAGATAATTAATGATGTGCACCTGTGGGCACGGGTGTTCTCCAGGGGTCCGTTTATGAGGGAAGGGTATAGAGGGATTTTATACAGGGGACAGAATCCTTTTCTGCTGCGCTTAACTATATAATTGAACTTCCATTGACGACATATTTTTGAGCCATTTCCAAAAATGTCGGAATTAACATACCTTAAATCTTCGAGAGGTAGCTATTTGCTACTATATAGGAATTCTAATATTTTATATTGAATCCGCTAATATTAAAAATATTGTATCATTTTATTTTAAATTTTTCAATCGAGAATTTAATTTCTAGATAAGTCAGTTTTTATATATATATTATTACTATCATTATTCAAGTATTAATTTCTCTATTCTCATAATTTTGATTTAACCTATATTTGATTTAATTATAGAAACAAACTGAAGATTTGAAGAAAAAAAATCCCTTATTGAACAAGGGCAATAAACAAGAGCCAGTGTTTTTAAACTAAAGAAACATGTTAAAAATTGTTAATTTAAGAATATAACTTTTTTTACATAAATTTAATACCGTCAGATGGGGTGACTTTGTGCAACGAGGGGTGACTTTGTGCAAACTGTCATTTTTTCAATTTTTGCGTCGTGCCATCTAGGGGTATTTTTTTAAAGCTTGGTATCAACTGATTTGAGTTGTCAACATAACGAACTAATGATTTACCAAGAACTGGCAATGCAAACATCATCGTTCTAGGAAAATTGTGAGCTCAAGTTACCAACAGTTTCAAACTTTCAACGTCGAAATATTGGAGGCTGGAAAGTCTGCTCGGTTAAAGAAGTTCTAGTTATCCTGGCCAGGAAGGTAGGTTATACTTTAAAAGTCTTAGCAATTGAGATAACAAATCATGCATAATGTTTTGTTTTTAATTATTATAATGTTAGTTATCTAATAATTAATAAAAAATGCACCCTGGGGTGACTTTGTGAAAAAATTTTTTCTGAGAAAAATATGCCAAGGACTTATAAAAGAAAGCCTGGAGCAAGAAACTATTGTGATTATTACACCAAAGAAGCGTTAGAAAAGCGTTTGGCATAAATAGAAATGGTTTATCCGTTTCGAAAGCGTCAAAAAAATTCGGAATTCACCGAAACACGATTTCGAACAAAATTCATGCGAAGCATTCGAAATCTCAAGGTGAATATTATTTTTCATTTTCATTATGTTATTTTTCATTTCAATTTCCATATGTTAATTGTTTAAGACATTTAATAAGAGACTGTTAATAAGAGAGGATCATTCTGAGTTGCAGAGTTGGAGGAAATTTGGGGGCGTTAAATGAGGGAATTCATTCAACTGTTCATTCATGTCAATTCATATCAAATCTTTCATTCTACCTGAAAATCATAAAAAAAGTTACCTCAGATTTAATTAATAAGAAAAAAACTAACAATTTTAAAAAATCTAAAAATTAAAGTTTTTATGTTTATCCTATGTAGATTTGTTTATACATAGTACATATTTATATGTAATATACTTGTATTGTACGTTAACAATGTTAAATATTGTTTATTAAGCGATTTTAAGTCAAAGTGAATGAAAATAACTAAAATAAATCATTATTTTATTGCATTGCACAAAGTCACCCGATCCCGGGGTGACTTTGTGCATTCGGCTAATTGATTGTTTACAAATAATAAACATTTCAAATCAGCTCTTAACTAAGTGCAATTACTTCCCAGATGGCTAACATCAAATGTTAGATCACATGCTGTACAATTCAGCATCTTGTAACTATTTTTTTTTTTAGGTCAAAGTTGGAAAACTGAAAATTCCTTCACAAAGTTACCCCATATGACGGTAATAAAAATTTTTATAAGTAAATTTAAAAATGGAATTTGTTCATTTATGAAAGTCATTTAAAAAAAACTATCTAGAATTTAGTTACAAATTTTCCAAGAATATATTCAACATAAAATTGATTTATTCAGAAAGTATTGGAATTATTCCCAGCCTTGTGTATAAAACAATTATCTCTTTTCAAAAGTAGTAAAGCCAGGAATAATTTACTGCACTTTGTTTATTCAATTACAAAATTAAAAACTTTTTCTTCTAAATATAAGGACCTAATTAATTATATACCTATTATCAGTTATGGCAATTTTTTTCATTATGGAAAAAAAAACCTAAAAGGAAGTAGTTTTCACCAAACCGAGGGAGAAAATTGGAAGGAAGTCTTTAACTATCAAGCAAATATTAAGAGAAAAAAAATTAAACCCGTTTTTAAAATCAAGTTTAAATTAGTATTAATTTCTAAGATAGTTGTAATACATCTTAAGTAAATAAGTGAAAATAACATATTAGATACGCCGAAAGAAAATTGATTTTCAAATAATTCATGACTTAAGCAAATATTCATTGCCAAAATTGGGGCTGTCAACAAAAGAAAAGAAGTTATTGAATTTTAAGCAAATTATAAGATAATTTATAAATTAAATTTATGTATTATTACAAAACATAAAATCTGCGGACTCTAACCCATGATCAGTTTACCACTGAGGATATTTCACGTCAGCATTGTGGTCGGTGCAAGCTGGATGCGGAATTCGTATCGACCAGCCATCGCCGGGATTCGAACCTGGTTCACCTCATTGGAAGGCAAACGCTCTATGCCCTGAGACATGATGGCTCATATGTATATTTTAATCATATCCCTGGAAACTAATTAGTAATCAGTTTTTTATGATTGCATTATAAATTAATTAGGTTTTAAAAATTTCTTTTCGGTTGACAAAGTTAAATGCATAAATTTAAATTAATTATTTTTCATAATAAATAAATAAAAAGAGTTTGAAGAACAAAGTCTTGAGGGTAAAATAATCTCTGGGTATTTATAAATAATCTGAGGATATCTGCAAAGTATTTTTTATATTTTTTTTAAAGTTATTTAGTTGTAATAGATTAATTATAAACCTTTCTTAAAGTTTTTTTCTAATATTATAATGAGTTTATTTTTACTATTATTCTAAATTAAAAACCTAAAACTAAAAGTTGATTTCTTTTCTTATATAAAAAAATCCCGTATCATTACACCAATATGTAACTTTTACGAAAAACATATTGAAACGGAAATTAATAATGCATACATCAAAAAGTTATTATCCAAATGCACAATTCATCATTTACTTGTAATCATATCCTATTCGAAATATTGGAATTTAAGAAAACTGTGCTGAAATCTATAATAATAATAATAGAAGAACAACGACATGGATTTACTTCGAAATCGGAGAAAAATCAGGCCCGTCAAAGGAGAATCATTTAAATACGTGATTCTAAATTCCGTGAAGTATTATTAACGCATTGAATACTTCGTGACTTATTCCGTGACTATTCATTGACTATTCCGTGAAAAAATGGAAAGATACACAAGAAATACTAAGAAATACACGGTTTTATTCACAGCAGTTGAAAAATGTTTGTGCAAGATTCTTGATCTCAGATTTTTTCTTCGAAATTCTTTGGGTTCCGCGAGCTTGTAAGTTTTGATTGATCTGCGACCCAACTTATAAATTTGCATTTAAAAAACTCCCATAATAAATGGACCTTTTTACGCGTAATTGAAAATTATTAAATAATATACAAATTTAATTTTAAAAACATAATACTTTTAAATAACTTAAAGGTTTTATTATTTTGAAATTTCTTTCAAATAATTTTATGTTTTATTCTGTTGTAAAAATATTTCATTCAATTGTAATAAGCATACCAAATGTATGTAAATGATTTTTATGCATGGACGTACTCAAGAAAATTTCAAATTTGGCAGGAAAAAAAATTAGAAGCGGGAAGATGCCAATATTTTTACTATCTGCCAGAAGTTTTTTGCTGGCTACCAACATTTTTCAAATTTCTGAAGCTTTGTCCACGTGGATCAATAGAATTCGATTAAATGAAGTTCCAATAAATCAAAAACAAATTGTCATGATTAGAACATAACTTCCGGACTTCTGATTATCAATGAACGAATTTACCTTCCCTAAAATGGCAGGCAATTTTCGAAAATTTGAAATTTGTGCCATTTCATTTAATATAATTTAGAGAAAATTACTTTTTTTTAAAAAAATAACAACTAATGTACGAATAAATTTTGTTTTATATTGTATAATGTTTTTTCTAAATTTCCAAAAGAAATTCATTTACAAAAGACATCAAATCGTCAATAAATGACAAATGATATCATGAATCATGTTTAATGACATCATTAAATCGAAATTTAAGACAGCCATGTACACGAGGATAGAAGGAATTAAATGAAACTAAGCTTTGGCAAATAAAAAGTAATATTTGAGAGTGATCTATAGGATGAATTTTTAGAACGTAGTCATAACTCGGAAGTTTAAACATCAGTTCCGCGTTTTACGTAAACTCGGTCTAAACGAAAAACTAGGCTTCATTGCTGAAAGGTAGTTTTGCCGAGGTCGAGACTAGAGCAAGACCAAGCTGATCGAATGTATCTGGACTAAAATTTTGCCTGGTTCATAAATTTACCCAATCAGGTGGAAGGAGTAGCATCCGTCACTATTTGAAAAGTCTTGGGATGTTTTGTTTGCATTTTGCAGATAAGAATTAGGTGTGAGATGGTTATGAAAATAAACGAATAGAATTATTGCATAGATAGCCAAGAAAAAAATATTTTTCATGAAATAGAATTCAATCGTATTAAATAATAGTTCATAAGCAAAGTTCTTATGCAGAACATTGTATTTTAAATATTGCACAATGAACATTGACCTATATTCTATTGCGAATAAAACAATACTTATCGGACTTCTTTTAGAAAGAAAATTTTAAGAAATATTGGTTTTTAAAATAAGGATTTTTCCTGAAAAACAAGAAATATTAATAAAAAATGAAAAAAGTGTTTTATAAATAAAACTGATATGTTTTAACATATATTCTTGTTTTTTTTTTGCGAAAATTTAAGGTATATTTGAGGTATCAAGGTTGTTTTGAGGTATATTTGAGGCATATTTAAGTCTGCTGAGAAAACAGCAATAAAAATTATATCTCGTAAAGGTTGTAATTATAGTGTACGAGGTTGTTTTATATACACTTCAGCTTATTTTGAGGTTGTTTAAAATTCACTTCAAATCAATCAGGCTGATGAGGTGATTTTTAAGGTATACAGGTTGTTTTTCTGATACTTATAACAAAATACTTATTTATGAGGTATAAAAATGTCCCGTTATTTAAACTAAGGAGAGTCAGGTATTTATTGAGGTGTATGAAGTCATTTTATTTATACCTAAGCTTATTTTGAGGTTGTATTTCTTGTCGCTGTTTAGGGTAAAGTTACGGGTGAATCGCTACAGCAGGTTATGCATAGTATATTATATTGTTTATTATATATTCAAATATAACTATTTTTTATTTTGCTTAAATGTAATATATATATATATATATATATATATATATATATATATATATATATATATATATATATATATATATATATATATATATATATAGGGAAACTCGAAGGTTCACCATAAGTGAATTATGGATGAAATTTGCAGGTGTTTCAAGATCTGCCCTGTACTCTATCGTTACTGAACTGTTGCACTACAGAAAAATTTGCGCTCGCTGGGTCCCAAGGATGTTGACTGACAACCACAAAACTCTCCGAATGGGTGCAGCTTTGGATTTTCTTGACCGTTACAATACTGATGAAGAAGATTTTTTGAAATCCATTGCGACAGGTGATGAGACATGGGTTCAATTTGACACGCCAGAAACGAAACGACAATCACAATAATGGATGCACACAAACTCTCCAACGAGACCCACAAAATTCAAACGAACCTTCAACAGCCGTAAGATTATGGCAACTGTTTTTTGGGACCAAAAAGGTGTGTTGCTTGTAGAGTTTATGCAGCCTGGAACAACAATTAATGCAGATTCATATTGAGAAACTTAGCGACGCTTACGGAGAGCTATTCAAAACAAGCGAAGAGGCAGTCTGACATCTGGAATTGTTCTGATACAGGACAATGCCCGTCCCCACAGTGCTCGTGTAACCCAACGACTCCTTCAGCAATTTAAATGGGACTTTTTCGAACACCCACCATACAGTTCCGACCTAGCACCAAGTGATTATCATCTTTTCCCTGAACTGAAGCAGTGGCTTGGAGGGCAGCGCTTCCAAACTGACGTGGAGCTCAAAGAAACCGTCACAACTCACTTCCAATCATTGGCGGCTACATTTTATGAAGAGGGTATTGCAAAGCTTGTTCACAGATATGACAAATGCCTTAATCGGCAAGGTGATTATGTAGAGAAATAAGCTGTATTGTACATTACTTTTGATAATAAAATCTTTTTTTTATATTGACCCGTCTTTTCTTTACAGCCCATCGGAGGTTGAAAAAAAACAACCCTCGTATATATATATATATATATATATATATATATATATATATATATATATATATATATATATATATATATATATATATATATATATATATATTGTATATATATGTGGAATACAGATCCACGAAGCAACCATCTCAATCACGTGATATCAAGGACGCTACACTTACATTACTCTTACTTGTACACCATGTAGATGGAATCAGTTGGAATGTCTGGCTCGAGTAGAACGTCAGCAGAATATGTATCTTATTTTTGTTAATATAATTTGTTAAGTTTAGCGTATCTCCTTTTATTTAAAGCCCTCTCTTCACCCCTTTATCCCACATATGGGGGCTCGTCCACGTGAATGTGGATCACGATTTGGGCAATAACTTTTCATTTTTTCCAAAGACTATAGCCAACGAGTCAAGGTTGAGCTATTAGAAACTATTTGAGCCGCGTAGGGCCAAAATTAATCCATTCTTCAAAACAACATCGAGTAGGACGATAATCACTAGAACTATTTGAGTCGAGAATTACTAAAAAATTACTTCCTAACTGTAAAACTACGCTGAGCATTGCATAACCAAACTGTGAAAACGAAACATTCCATTTTTCAAGTGCCACACAGGGCTGAATTGAATGAAAAACGCTGTGAAGTTGCTGGAAACTACTAGAAACGCTGTGAAGTTGCTGGAAACTACTAGATTTGCCGTGGAAATTTCTGGAAACCACTAGAATCGCCATCAAACTAAGTGCTTTTATACGTGGAAGAAGAGGAACTAAAAAATTACGAAAAACTGAAATCATTAATCTTAAGAGAATACCAATTAACCCCTCAACAGTATCTACTTAATTTTCGTCGCGAAAGAAGAAATTTTGATGAATCACACATTCAATTTGCAACGCGAATTCGTTCAACTTTTGAGTATTATTTACGTCTGAGAGAAGTAAATGATATTAAAACATTATGTGATTTAATCATCTTTGATAAAATATATGAAACACTAGACAGAGATACATCCGCCCATATTGGCGTAAGACAGGCTAATGGTTGGTTCAAGCCTCTCGAATTAGCACAAGAATGCGATATTTACTTTACGGCAAAAAGAAAATCGCAAAATGAACTGCAGTTAACATTCAACCATACAGAAAATCAACATCGATATAGGAGCACTTTTCATTCTCCTAAAAACACTCATCAAGAAAAATATAGGGCAAACACTTTTAAACGAACAGATAAATTGCCAGACACTAGAAACTGTTACATTTGCGGTGCCAATTCTCATTTCGCAAAAAATTGCAACAGTATAAAGAAACTCAAAACCAAACTAATCCTTCACAAATTAATGCAAATCAGATTAATAAAATCGAAAGTAAAAACTCAATCAATGAACAATGTGTAAATAATTTGGAATTTATTGAATTCAAAATTTATGAACGAAAAATTTATTGTTTAGTAGATTCGGGGTCACGCATTTGTGTTATAAATAGCAAATATGTAAATTTGAAAGATCGTAATCCAGAAAGTTCAATTGAATTAAAAAGTTGTTTCGGAGAGATAATTAAAGCGAAGACTTATTCTCTTACAATTTCACTCCCAAGTCAAAACATCATTAAACGTGAATTATGCATCCCGTTCGCAGTAACCGATAAACTTTCGATGAGTTGCGTCATAATTCCTCAAGTAAAATCTCTTCTTTTCGATAGTCAAATTTCAGATTCGCCCGATGTTAAATCCAAAACAACTTCGAGCACTTCGAATAAAAAAATAAGTGATCAAAATGCTTATGCAGGAGATTTATTGCAAAAGGAAAATTCTCAATCTCAATGTTTACTTTTAAACATGAAAAACGATCTGCGTTTAAATGATTCCTTGTCTTTTGATAGTTCTTTATTATGTGATACTTTACATGATGATAAAAACTTTATATTTGAATTTCATGACGATATTTTTAATTGTTTTCAATTGAATATAAATGATATAAATACTTCGCACTTAAATCATATCAAAAATGAGCATGTTAAACAGGGTGTATTTAATCTAATTCAAAACTATAAGCCTCACAAAGTGAAAGCAAGTAATTTAAAAATGAAAATAATCTTAACAGACGATACTCCTATTTATTGTAAACCTCGTCGACTACCATATGTTGAAAAACAAATACTAGTTGATTCTCAAATTAAGGAATGGTTATCAAAAGGTATAATTAAACCTAGTAATTCAGATTTTGCTTCCCCTATTGTTTTGTGTAAGAAGAAAAATGGTACTATGCGTCTTTGCGTGGATTATCGTAAGTTAAACAAAAAGACAATTAAGGATAGATTCCCCCTTCCTGTCTTAGATGATATTTTAGATAGTATAAGCGAGGCAAAAATTCATTCCCTACAGGATCTTAAAAACGCATTTTTTCACTTACAAATAAATGAAGATAGTCAAAAATACACATCATTTGTCGCCACCAATGGTCAGTATGAGTTTACCAAAGTGCCCTTCGGTTTAGCCAATAGCCCAGCCGAATTTCAACGATTCATTAATCACATATTCAGAGATCTTATTAATGAAGGTGTTATGGTAATATACATGGACGATATAGACGTAATAGCGAAGGATGAAATCGAAGGTTTAGAGCGTTTAGCTAAAATCTTTAAGATTGCGTCAGGTATGGCTTAGAGATAAATTTCGAAAAGTGTCAATTTCTAAAAACTAAAGTTAATTTTTTGGGACACATAATCGAAAACGGAACTATCACACCTTCAACGGAAAAAACGAAAGCAGTTACAAATTTTCCTGAACCTAAGAATATCAAACAAATTCAGAGTTTCTTAGGCCTTACAAGTTATTTCCGTAAATTTTTTCAAGGACATGCATATATTGCAAAACCATTAAGCGACTTATTGCGTAAAGAAACTAATTTTATTTTTGGACCAGAACAAAAATTCGCTTTTCAAAAATTGAAAGAAAAATTATCAACAAACCCGGTTCTCAATTTGTTTAGACAGGGTGCTAGAACTGAATTGCATACAGATGCATCTAAACTTGGTTACGGAGCAATCCTATTGCAAGAGGGAGATGATGAAAAACTCCACCCAGTTCATTACATGAGTCGGAAAACCTCAGTACAGGAAGAAAAATATTCCAGTTACGAGTTAGAGGTCTTAGCTATCATAACAGTTTTACAAAAATTTCGCATTTATTTATTAGGACAAAAATTCAAAATTGTTACCGATTGTTCAGCACTCAAAAAACTATGGAGAAAAAAGAAATTACTCCTAAAATAACTCGTTGGGCATTATTTCTAGAAGAATTTGAATACGAAATAATTCATCGTTCAGGGACACACATGCGCCACGTTGATGCTTTAAGTTGTTATCCAATAATGATTATTGAAACCCCTGAAATAACACCTAAAATTTCAACAGCCCAAAAAGATGACGAATTTATATAAAAAATTAAGGAATTAATTAACTGTGTTAAAACTGAAAATTACTTGACGAAAAATGATATTCTTTACAAAATTGTTAACGATAGAAATTTATTAGGGCTCCCTAAGACCATGCAAATAGAAATTGTAAAAAATGCTCATGAATTAGGTCATTATGGTGTAAACAAAGCAGAAAATTTTGTTAAAGATAAATATTTTTAACCAAACATCGGACAGTGCGTAGAAAATGTAATTAAAAGTGGCGTTAAGTGTATTTTAGTAAACAGGAAAGAGGGAAAAGCAGAGGGTTTATTAAATCCAATTCCAAAAGGTGATACTCCATTAGACACATATTACATTGACTTTATCGGTCCAATGCCTTCCACCAATAAAAACTACAACCATATTTTTTCTGTGGTAGATGCATTCACAAAATTTGTATGGCTCCATCCTGTAAAATCTAGATCATCATCCGATGCAATTTAGAAATTAAACCAACAACAAACAAATTTTGGAAATTCTAATCGACTGATTAGTGATAAAGGTGCCGCGCTTACTTCAAAAGAATTTAGTGACTATTGTGCAAAGACATTACTCATCTTACCATCACAACTGGAATCCCACGAGGAAACGGAATGATTGAAAGGATTCACGAGACACTCCATTTTAGCAAAACTATCCATAAATGAGCCAGAGAAATGGTATAAATATGTACCATTAGTACGGAGAACATTAAACTCTTTGACATCTCGAAGTACCGAATACACACCGTTTGAATTACTAATTAGCATTAAAAGGAAACAAAAACAAGATGACAAGCTTTCGGAAATATTGAAGGAAGAACATGAAAACACCATTATGTGTAACAGACAAGAAATTCGTGACAACGCTAAAGTCAACATTTATAAGATTCAAGAGGAAAACAAGCGAACATATGACAAAAAGCGAAAGACAGCTCACAAGTATGAGAAAGGTGATGTCGTTGCCATTTAACGAACGCAGTTCGGTACAGGACTGAAGTTGAGACCAAAATTCTACGGTCCTTATGAAGTTACTAAAGTGAACAACAACGATAGATTCAATGTCAGAAAACTTGGAACTCACGATGGTCCTAATATAACCTCTACTGCTGCATACCATATGAAGATCTGGGGAAATTGAGGAACCATATAGTTTTTAAAAAAAAAGGAGGAAAAAAAACTAATTTTTTTTTGTTTCTTATAGCAAATTGTTTTGAAATATTTGCTTTTGTACTGTTCTTTTTTTTTCCTTCTGTAATTTCAGAAAATGTCCTTTGGAACAAACATGTCAACTAGTGAGACAGTGGTCACCGCGGTCGGTGAAGAGCAGGACGGCCGTGTGGAATACAGATCCACGAAGCAACCATCTCAATCACGTGATATCAAGGACAATACACTTACATTACTTTTACTTGTACACCATGTAGATGGAATCAGTTGGAATGTCTGGCTCGAGTAGAACGCCAGCAGAATATGTATCTTATTTTTGTTAATATATTTTGTTAAGTTTAGCGCATCTCCTTTTATTTAAAGTCCTATCTTCACCCCTTTATCCCACATATATATTACAAAAAAGAATTGCATTTTATCCACCGTAAATAGCACATGTTTAACAGCGAAGAAGAAGTGGCTAGCAAGCTACTTCTCATCCTTTCCCTGGGAAATAGCTCTTAATTGACACCAAAAAGAAAAAGTAATCTCTCCTAATAAACTACAGAATATATGTAACTGTTGATAACAATAGTTTGCTGGATATTTGATAGTTGAAAACTAGTCCCTGCACTAGCTCACTTTTTCATGTTTGATCACAAAACTGCTATTTTTCACTACATGTTATTTTTTCGCAATTTACCCACGTTAGTTATTTACTAAACAGATTGTTATTATTTATTAGAATATTGAGCAGAATTAAATAAAACCCGATTTCAAGTTTATATGACAATTTGTTTCAAGGTAATGAGCATTTTTATGCAGCTGTTTATGATGGAAAAGAAATTTATAGCCATTAATACTTAAAGAAGGGAAAGCACTTAACACTGAGTGAAAATACACGCCACAAGTTTACATCTTTATTTTGATCTGCTATGTTGCCAACAAGAAAAAGAATACTATATGGAAAAATGAGCTTTTGTAAACTATAAAAAAAAGAGAGAAGCTTATAGCTTACATGCTCGGCTATTGATTTCTATCAGTTTATGGTTCACTACTTAAAAAAGTAGCGAATTTCGGAAATATTTTTTTAGAAATAAGTCAGTATATAGTTTTTTTATGCAATTTTAATGCTGAATTGAATAAAAATCAATTGCAAATAAAAACATTTATTGTTGAAAGTTATATGCATTTTTTTGAATTTCATCCTATGGGATGTGTTTTTATATTTAAATAAATGTTTGTAACAACTAACTATTAGTTTAATTCTGCTCGGTATTATATGTTATATAGGAGATATTATATTCAACTTCTTTTAAAAGTATTATTTAAAATCATTCTCTCTTAGACATTTTCCTCACATAAAATTGATTGCTCACAAATTTAAAATAAATGCGCCGTATCAGCTTGTAATTAGTTCTATTCGATTGAGTGTAAAAAAAGAATAAAAATTGGCACATAACTTTAAATTTGTAATTTATTAAACGATTGTTGATTCTTGGTTACATTGATTTAAAAAATATTAAAATAACTATTTTTTTAGAAACTCTGATGGGATTGACAATAACGGAAGTCCTTTTCAGAATCAGCGTCAAAAATTTATAAAAAAGCTATTAGTTTCAGGAAGTCTGACAAAAAGTTTAAAAATTTAGACTAGGTTTATTGAGTTTAAATATTTGTAGGATAAAAAGAAAGAAAATCTAATTATCAAACTTACAAGTACCATAATGATACCATATGTATAGGAAAATAAAAAGTGTTAAAATTTCATAATAAGATTTGAATTATATATTTGAATTTCTGTAAATGTTGTTCATGGTAGTAATTTCTTCAGTGTATTTTATTTTGTGGCTGTGGTACCTGTCATGCTTTTCTACTAAGAGGACTTAATAGAAATGGCAGAAGAGGAATACTATTTATCTGAAAAAGAAAAGTAATTTCATCCAGTTAATTTAAATCATGAAAAAAATATCAATTTCTAATATTTTAAAACCTGTCACTATTATCGTAAATATGACTTTTTTACTGGAGAAAATTTATGTTTTGAATCAATAGATGGCGTTGCCTACTCTTTTGTTTTGGCTATTCTAATGTTTACTTTTTGTTTTGTTGTTATTAAAGAATATGAATCCTAACTTCTCTGACGCTTTTTTTTACATGGAGCCGAAAATCCCAAGAACATGAAAATTTTTATTGCTGAAGAGGGGTTCGTTTGAATTTGATTTGGAACTTTATATTGAAATTATATCCTTTATTCGATTAATTTGTTCTGAATTCGAAAATGTCTGCTGAGCGTTCAAAACGGAAGTAGAAAAGAGATGCGGTTACAGCATCGACGACTAGATTGTTTGGCGAAATCGAAAATGAAATAAAAAATGAAATTCCAAACATTGAAACTTTAGATGAATTACTGGCTAAACTAATTGAAAAGGAATCTTTATTGAAGGAACTGGATTTGAAAATTGAAGATTTGATTGATGCTGACGAAATTGAAAAGGAATACGAACAATCGGAAGAATATTCGGATAAGATTATTAGATACGAAAATTTCAAGAATTTTATCTTTGTCGAATGCTAAGTTGGATATGGAAAACCGTAAGAACGATAACGAAAGTATTTCAACCGAAATTATTTCTGAAGAATTTCAAAATGTTCACGTAAAATTACCGAACATTAATATCGAAACATTCTACGGCGATGTTAAACTATGGAATAACTTCTGGGAACAATTTAAATCGACTATTCACGAAAATAAGACTTTGAAAACTGTCGATAAGTTTGTGTATTTAAAGTCATATCTTGGCGGAGCTGCGGCAAGAGCTGTGAATGGACTTTCGATTTGTGATTCTAATTATCTTGCAGTCATTGATATTTTACAAGATCGCTATGGAAGAAGTGACTTAATTATTAATGCTCACATGAATGAACTGTTAAATTTAACTGCAGTAAAGGTTACTAGCGATGTTGATGCGCTGAGGAAACTTTACGATAACATTGAAATTGAAATACGAAGTTTAAAGTCTTTGATCGTGATGTCTGAAACCTATGGAAATCTACTCTGTCCAATATTGATGAAGCTGATTCCTGAAGATATAATATTGGATTTTAACCGACAAAGAACGAAGGATTCTACTTGGAATGTGGAAGAATTGTTAAAATTTATTAGAAACGAAATTGATAGCTGTAAACGGTCAGCTCTACTCTCAAAAAATTCAAGAAAAGAAAATCTTAACGAAAATTTTAAATTCACTCCAGAATTGAAAGTAGAAGAAAAATCTTGGAATAAAAGAAAACCAAAGGTAAGCGCCTTTGCTTTATCAACATTGAATTTGAAATGTATTTTTTGTTCGAAGAATCACGATAAATTTAAATGTAATGAAGTTAATGTTTATAAGAAAAGACAAATTTTAATGAATAGTGGTAGATGTTTCAGTTGCTTTCAAAAATGAGATTTATCTATATCTTCGGATTGCATGAAAAGAAATCTTGCGTGTTTTCACTGTAAACAAAAGCATCATTATCCTGTTTGTATTAAACTGCCTGAAATCGAAAGTCCCGTTTCAAATAATGATAAAGAACTGCTCGTAAATAAAAATAATGAATCTCATGTTGTGAAAAACTCTGTGAAACAGAATTCAAATGTAAACTGTTACAAACTGTTACCGCTGTTGCTGTGAACAAGGCTGAATGTTTAGTTAGATGTTTGCTTGACGGAGGTTGTCAAACGTCTTTTATAAGTGAAAAGTTATCGAAAAAGTTAAATTTGCCTGTTACAGGAGAAATTGATCGTAATGTTCATACATTTGGATCTAGTAAAAGTGTAAATAGTCGTAGAAGAAAAGTGAAATTGAAACTTGTTGATCTAAATAGTCATGATAAGTTTGTTATTATTGAAGCTATTGAATATCCCGTGAAAACTGCTGCTGAAATTAAAATGTCTGGCGATGACTTAACTAAAACTTTGCATTCTTTGGGAATTAAACTTTCAGATGATGTGCCAACTAATCACCAACTGTATAACGCCAATGAAATTTCAGTGTTATAAGGAAGTGATGTTTACTGGAAAATTGTTACTGGAAAAATCGAACGAATTAATGAAGCATTAGTTGCTGTAGAGACTAGATTAGGATGGTGTATTCAAGGTTCCGTTATGAGTTCTGATTTACGATCAATGACTGTTAGTTCAAATTTATGTTTAGATAAAGAGTTATCTAATAGCATTAAATCTTTCTGGGAAATAGAATCGTTAGGAATAGCACCGGTATTGGATGAAAAAGAAGAAGATATAAAAGCACTTTCTTTATGAGAACAATCTATTCGCATAAGAGATGGCCGTTATGAAGTAAATCTTCCATGGAAGCATGATATAATTGATTTACATGATAATTTTCATAATGTTGAAAACCGAATGAAAAAATTTATCAAGAGATTTACGTCCAATCCTTTTTTATTCGAACAGTTTAAAAACGTAATAAATGAACAACTGAAGGAAGGAATAATAGAAAAAACAGAAAAGAATGCTTTCAACTCAAATAAAACTTATTACGTTCCTCATCGGACTGTAATTAGGGAAGATCATTCCACAACGAAACTGCATGTAGTCTATGATGCTTCCTCTAGAGAAAAAGGTCATCCTTCTTTGAATGATTGTTTATTGCAAGGACCTAACTTAGTTCCTGATTTACTGATAGTTTTATTGAATTTTCGTAAAGGTGAAATTGCTGCAATTGCCGACATTCAAAAGGCTTTTTTTTACAAATTTCAATTGCACCAGAAGATCGTGATGCCTTAAGATTCTTATGGATTTCAGAAGACGCTAAGTTTCCCAATACAAAATTTGAAATTTACAGAATGACTCGTGTGATGTTTGGAGCAACATCAAGCACTTTTTTACTAGCAGCAACTATACGTCATCACTTGAAGAAATTTCAAAATATTTATCACATGACAACTAAGCTGTTAAATTCTTGTATGTATGTTGATGATCTTGTGTATTCAACGAATTCTGTAGAGGAAGCATCGCAAGTACAGGAAGAAGCAACCCTAATATTTAAGCAGGCCTCCATGAACCTCGTGAAGTGAAAATCCAACTCAAGAATTTTGAACAACAAAATATATGGCTCAGAAGTTCAAGCTGATGGAACCGAAGAAGTAAAAGTTCTTGGATTGAAGTGGGGCTTGTCGAATGACTGTTTTAATTTTCAAACTGGAGACATTTTTAATTTTATAATTTCTGACCCTCGTACAAAACGAACTTTATTGCAAGCTACTTCAAGAATTTTCGATCCTTTCGGATGGCTGTCCTCATTCACGATCCAAGTCAAAATTATGTTCCAAAAGCTTTGGCTATTGAAAATTTATTGGGACGATACTCTACCTCCTGAAATCGATAGAAATTGGCAAGAATGGTATAAGCAACTTCCTTTTTTAGAACAAATTGTAGTTCCTAGGTGGCTAAATAGAGTTTTGGATCCATCTCGTGATGATCGTTTTGTGATGCAAGCAAAAGTGCTTATGGAGCTACAATTTATTTGATATCGGCCAATTCAACATCTAGATCATCCCAGTTAGTGATAGCTAAAAGTCGTTTTTCTCCATTAAAACGATTATTCCTACCTAAACTAGAATTAATGGCTGCTGTTGTCGGAACCAGAATGATTGCATCAATCCGTGACCAATTTCCTGAAACAAGAATCTTTATGTGGACTGATTCAACTATCACTTTGCATTGGATTCGTGGATCTCCCCGGAAATGGAAACGTTTTGTCTCAAACCGAGTCACCGAAATTCAACAAAGAAGCGATCCCAATCAATGGAATCACTGTCCTGGCTCTGATAATCCTACTGATAAGTTGGCGAGAGAAGGAATAGATGCCAGTCCCCTTGTGCAGGACGATGTGTGGTGGCATGGGCCTCCATGGTTTATCTGTTCCAGAAATGAATGACCGACTACTGATGATAGTCAGTTTTCAATGACTGACGATGTCCAAACTGAAATAATGACTGTTTCTTTTATTGCAAGTGCTGATCCAGATCCTGTGCTCAAAATTGAGAACTTTAGTACTTTACGTAAATTATTGCATGTAATTGGTCAGATTCATTAAGAATTTAAGGTCTTGTGTAAAACAAAATGGGACAATTACGAGTACCGAAGTAAGTGAATCAAATAATTATTGGATAAGAACTGTTCAACGTAAATACTATGCGAATGAACATAATTGTTTAAAAAATAATTTAGAAATCGATTCTAATTCTAAACTATTTCAGTTGAATCCCAAACTTGATGAAAATGAGATTCTGAGAATTAAAAGTCGTTTAGTTAATTCCTCATTAGATGTTAGTTAAAAGTGTCCAATAATATTACCTAATAATGATTATTTTGTTGTTTAAATTATTAAGGATTGTCATGAAAGGGTTTTGCATGCTGGTGTAAATGACACTTTATTGCTAATAAGAAGTAAATTTTGGATAATGAAAGGTAGACAATTCGTGAAATCTGTTACATATCGATGTAAAGTTTGTAGAAGATTTAGTGTTACTTCTGGTAAGCAAGTAACAGGTAATCTACCCGTTGACAGAATCGAAAAATCTCCACCGTTTAATATAACAGGCATCGATTTTGCCCTTTATTTAAGGGATGGTTCTAAGTGTTACATTGCATTGTTTACATGTGCTGTAACTCGTGTTGAAAGTTTTATTCAGGCTCTAAGAAGGGTTTTTGGACGCAGGGGCATTAGTTAAATAATATATTTAGATAATGCCAAAACTTTTAAAGCTGCTGATCGTGAAATTAAATATTTATTCAAATTGTGTAAAAATGACGAACTTCTTTAATACTTAGAAAAGCAAGGAATTGAGTGGAAGTTTATTGTCGAAGGTGCTCCATGGTGGGATGGTTTTTGGGAGCGTTTGATAAGATGTGTTAAAATTGCATTAAAACGAATATTACATAAGTCTTTATTTACTTTTGAGCAATTACTTACTGTACTTATAGAGATTGAAGCTGTTATTAACTCTCGACCAATAACTTATATGTATAACGATATTATTTAACCTGATCCTTTAAGTCCTTCGCATTTTATGATAGGTAATCAATTAACCGTTTTACCATCCTCTAGTTCTAAATTAGAGTCTTCAAAAGCAGAATTAACAAAAAAATGGAAACATAGGCTTATGATGATAGAACATTTTTGGAAACACTGGCAAAAGGAATATTTGCTAGAATTAAGGTCTGCTATGATGCATAAAATGCCCAAAAATATTGCAAGTTTTAAAATTGGTGATGTTGTACTTGTATACCCTACAAAAAATGACCAATAGAAATCAATAAAATCATTTATTGATATCAATAAATTCCTATTGGTCTGTACTTGTTTCAATTGACATTTCAACTGATGTCAACTGATATCAGTAGTGTATTGGTATCAATAGATGTTGAACAGTAGGGTATTCTATTGGTCTGTACTTGTTCCTATTGACATTTCAACTGATATCAGTAGTGTACTGGCATCAATATATATTGATCAATAGAATTTTATTGGCCTGTATTTGCTTCTATTGATATTTCAACTGATGATCAACTGTATTGGTATCAATAGATATTGATCAGTAGGTACTCTATTGGTATGTACTTGTCTGTATTTCCCACTTCAACTGATGTCTACTGATATCAGTAGGGTACTTGTATGAATAGATGTTGATCAGTTATTTATTCTACTTGTTTTATCAATATATGAACTGATATCAACAGATTTCTTTTTGACACCACCCTACTAAAAATAATCTTAAGATTTTCAAGATTTAACTCTATCTCCAAAAGAATTTTTGAAAACATTTTGAATATCTTTAAGGTGAATTAAGTTTAAACAAAGATTTCTTAAGATTTTTTTCAGTTCACTCAAAATTCGTCTTGTGATATTTTCGTTAATGATCAGATCTTAGTTTCTTATTATTTCTAAGAGAATTTTAATAATTCTCCAATTAAAAGTATATATTTTAAAGGTTTTCTGCCTTTCTTTTTTCTTTCGTTCTTTCACGAAACATACAAAATAATGAGATTGAAAAGAAAATGTTTTGTTTAACTTCTATTTTAAATGTTTCATTTTACAGCTTTTGTCAAACATCAACTGGTATCTAAAGAATTCAATATACCAATCAGATCAATTTTTATCAATCAAAAACTCTCCCATTACTAAAATTTGAATGATTAGAAATTTTTCCAAGTTGAATGCATAACCAATTCACTCTCCTAGATTCAAATTTTTAGTTTATATTAATTTGATATTCGCAATTCTAGAGCTCGAATACGCCACCTTGCGGTCATTCAAGAATTTAACGTAACAGGTAAAGCCGATGGTTAATTCTGGGACTTAGGCTGTTGTTATAAAATCGAAATTATAAAATGTCTAAGAATTTAGCGTTTAGCAATAGAAATTGTTGTGTTCCACAGTGTCTCTCGAGATGACGTTAGTTTTCATTCTTTTATTCCCAAAGAAGAGGAAATTGTTTTTATCGATGGTAAAAAAGAAAATCGGAGAAACGTGTGGATTAATAAACTACGCATCGGAAAAACAGTTAAGAAGCACATGCTTGTGTGTTCTAAACATTTTTTAAAGGAAGACTATATTTTACCCGGTATATATGCATTTATATGATAATTTATCCTCTGAAATATTTTTATTTTCTTTAAAATAATGCATTTCTATTTTGGAGGATTCAGAATCAAAATTGAATGAAATTCTGCTTCATATATCTGGTTAAATATTAATCTTATAACCGGATGAAAAGTATGTTATTTTAAATAAAGATAGAATATGGCATTTGTACATTTTTTGAATGTATGTCTAATTAAGCGTAAGTAACCAAAGGATAGAGATATTCTTGCTTAATTTTTATGAGAATAAGTATTGGGGACACTTACCTTATGGTAAGTAGAATTAGTGAATGAAAATTTCTGGGTCCTCTGCTTTATTTTGCTCGAAGAAGATTTTATTGGAAGTAAAGAAATGCATTATTTATTTATAAAAAGCATTTATTGGTTAAATAGAAAAGTATTCTAATATTACATAGCAACAAAGCTTGAAGTTTAGATTATGATGAGTTGTTTGAGTAGGAATGTTTCGCAGGAGTCCAAGCTTGTAAATTAATATTGTGACTACATTGTTTTTAATAAATTAACAATTAATCAATTTTGGAGATATTATATGTCAATCATGTGTAAGACATAACACATATTGCCATTTCCAGACATTCTTTTAAATAAAGCACCTTCAATTATGTACGGAGAAGAATTTAACTTCGTAGAACGAAGGCAAACAGCATAAATAATTCTTTTCCGCGGTAATGCCTGCTTTACAACACCACATATTATGATGTGGTTTGAATTAATAATTTTTTCACCTTCAGTGATGCTCCTGGATTTCTAGTCCCTTTCCAGATATGCTAAAATATCTAATAATTTAATAAAATCCATCACTGGACAATAAAATTAAGCTAGCTAGTAAAAAAATTGCTAATATATCACACAGTTATACACTGGGAAACAGGCACAATATCAGATTGTATTACCTTTTTCTGACGCCATTTGCCCGAGACTGCAACGCCACCTATAGTTTATTTGAATTGCGAATACCTGATTAAGAAAACGATCACATATTTACAGTAGTTATTAGTTTTATTTTTTCATTAATTGGTGTGAAAGTTGCGTGTAGCATTCACATTAACAAAGCAAGTTTAATTATACGAATTTTTAAAATTTCTGTTCATTTATTACGTTTTAAAGTACATATGTTATATCTTTACTCATTATAAAGCTGTATGAACCGTTTTCGTTCACAAATGCTTTAAGCGTACAGTTAATTCACTTACTGAAAATTAACAAGCCTTTTAATCAAAGAAATAGCCTCTGAACAGAATTTTTTAGGCTATGACTCAGCAGCCCTGCTTCCGTTTCCTGTCCTCTCGCCTACCACCCACCCACCCACTCCACCGATTGAAGCAATTTTGTTTACATCCCGGCCTAATGTAGCGTGGGTGATGTTATAAATGTTTGAATTCGGTAAGTTTAAAACTTATGCTTATATCTTATTTTTATATTTATTCCCAATTAACGATGGCATCTTTCTTATTAATATATTTCCATTACTATTGATGAATTATTACTGCTACAAATCTTATAAAAATGATTAAGCGAGGGAGCTAACCCTAATTACGATGTTTACATTTCTGTTGTAGTTGTATCATTTATGTTTTAGCATTATAATATTAAGAAGAATGTTTTTAAAATGCTCTTTATTTGTTCTGCAGTGTTTGTCATACTTTTGTATGAGGTTTTCAATGTGGCGATTGGTATGAATAAGAAATCATTTTTATTTGAATAAACCAATTTGCTTTTTTGTTTATCTTAGTTTATAATCAAGAGCTATCAGAGAAATTCTCTCAGAGAATAATTAAATAATTTAAAAACAACAAAGAATGTTTTCGAAATTTTATTATAATTATGAAAAGTATACTTTCATTCACTAGCTATTTTAAAAAACAATTGACATTCTAAACTTACAGTTGATATAAACCTGAAGAAAAAAAAAAGATTATGCTTTATTTATATGTTAAATATGGTGTGCGCATGAAAGAAAAAAACAATGTTCTAATGATTTATAGATTTTGAATTAGTAATTATTAATTTTGTAGAAGTAATGTTAAAAAATGTTTTATTCTAACATTACAGTTTTAAGTTTAAATTTTCTAATTTTAGTTCTGAATTTATGATTGAAAATAGATAACATGGGATATATAATTATTTACAGCTGAAAAATTTCCTTTTAAAAATTGTAACATTTCAAAGTAAAATTTATTTGATTTTTAAGAAGGGTTAGTAGCTTGCTCCAGGGTGCTCTTGTGGCACAGCTGGTTAAAATGTCTTTCACAGTGCTTATTAGAGAACAAGGGTAATGAGTTTGATCCTGGCAATGTACAAAACAACTGACGTGTATACGCAGCAAGGTGCATATAAAGTCTGCCACGGCTGAAAGTTCTTTCATTGGTTATCGTTTGGAAGATTGAAAAGAGCTAGCTCAAGTGGAGTCCACTTTATCTGACCAGTATCAAAATTACGTGGCATTCCAACGGTGGCCGTTAAAAAATAAAGCCCTAGAAATGGGATGTTTGGTCATGTTTGAGTGATGGCGGTGATGAGTACCTTGCTCTATGTTTAGAATATAATAATGAAAAATACTTGACAGCTTGAGCTTTTTAAAAATATTAAATGAAAATAATATTGCTAACCAGTGCAGTATAATTCACATAATTTTGTTATCAATAACTATAAATAAGAAATAAAAAATATATTTGCATATCATTTATCTGATCACGAATGGATTGGATGTACAGAATCGCTGTTGCGCCAATGGCATTTTCAAGATAAATTCTTAATGCTTTCTCGATATATACTGAATACTTTATAAAAGAAATATTTGGTACTTATATTCAATGCTTAACAATTATCAATACAATATTATCAATGTATCAGTGTACACAATATTATCAATACAAGCACAATATTATCAATGCACATATTCAATGCTCAACACTTTATATTCCATGTTTACGTGCCGCAAAAAGCTACCTAGTAAAACTTTCTAATTCAGCGTCAATGATAATAATTTTTAAGAAACCCTTATTTATTTTATTGTAATTGCTACCTTACCTGTGTTACATAGCATTACACATTATCAAATAACTTTTATTAATCTATAACTAATGCTTTTCCTGAACTCTAGCCAAAAAAAATGAAGTAAAGCAATTTTGTTAAGAATATTTAGAAAAAAATAATATTGATTTTAAGGTAAAGATATGTGTAAAAACTTAATTCAGTGTTATTTTTTTCTACTCTCTGAAAGACAATTTAATGTTCGTGTAATCTTAAATTTATATTATTAGTATAACTAAATGATTTATAGTTTTTTTGGTACGTTCTGGTTTGCTGTGTTCAAGTAAATGAAAGTATTAGATATTTTTACAAATAATAATTATTTTTCTAAGTAGTTATTTTATAAATAACTAATTATTTTTATAAATAATCAGTTATTTTTATAAATAACTAATTATTTTTATAAATAATTACTTTTCTATATACATTTAAATTTTCTTTGTTTACTCCAGTTTTATTATGTGTTAAAGAAGATCCTTACACTTTCTTATGTATTTAAGCTTAGCTGGATTTAAATTTTTTTGTTTCTTTAAATAAGATTATCAATAATATTAAATTTAGAAATTACTCTGGCTAAACCTATTCTTAATGTAATAAAATCTTCATGAATGTATTTGTGTACATTGTGATGAAAACTTTTAGCAACTTATTCAAATAAAATACTCTTACATTGATACGTTCTGTTTTAAATTTTCCAGCCGAGCTGAATACTTGACAAGACTACGCTGGCCAACTTTTGAGTTTGATGGAATGCAACATTTATTTTGGAGTTGACAGTTTGTGATGGAAGGCTAGATACACTAATCATCATTAGAGTAAATTAAGTACATTTTATGTCTACTTAGTCCAAGCCAGTAAATAAACAAAAAGACGGAAGCCGAATGAATCTAAACCTAGACGAGCTATTGGCAAAGGCACCTTGGTTTCAAGTGCGTCTATTTTATAACCATCGTTGAACAGCAGACTAATTTTTTGGGTTTACAACTTCTAATGCTCAACTCCCTAGCCTTCTAATTTTGAACCTAATCCAGTAGACAAGGGAACTCCTGGACCAAGTATTAGAAGAAACTTTGATAGAACTAACCAGCATTTGGGTTACATTGAGAAGAAAACCACTCAAACCTGTCACGGTTAGTCTGGCATCAAAGGAACTCAAACCCATGATCCGTCTACCACTGAGAGTATTTTACGTTAGCACTCTGGTCAAAGCGAACCGAATGGAGAATGCATATTTACCAGCAATTGTTAAGATTCGAACCTGATTCATATCGTTGAAAGCCCAACTCTCTATTCCCTGAGCCATTGCGACATTCCTGGAAATGATAAAGCTGATCCATTTGCTTTTACTCTCCCCTACAACCAAATCTTCTCCACCATTGGGAGAGAAATAGACTAAAATATAAAGAATGTGCCTGGTGTGTATGCTGCGGGAAAGATTTGGTCAGGCCTCCTTTGTTATGCTTGCCCATGTACCTCCCCCGGCAAGTTTTTTAGTTAACTAGTGTTACCTAGTAAAAATTTTTACAAAAATGTTGAATTTGGTTTTTTCAAAATTAAAAAAATGTTTTAATTTAGAAGTTCTTTACGAAACATATGGACTTTTTTTATAAATACCTACATTAAACAAGTCTTACCATCTCTTCAAATAAAATGGACTTAAAGTCGTTTCACTGTGTGTAGCAAATTTATATATGTTATCACCTTTTACTATGATGTTTTATTATTTTCTCATTATACTGCTAATTTTATTTTAAACTATAATTTTTCTAAATTTGGTTTAGGTTATTCTTACTGGTTAATTTACCATTGTATTAGGAATGATTACCATTATAATTTTGCTGCTGGTGTTGTGTTTTCTTTGTTTACCTGCTCTTTTTCTTTACTGACCTTTAATTGTGATATTACTATCTATATATTCATTGCCCATGCTAGAGATTTAAAATTATTAGCCAGATTTTAAAATTCTAAGCCAACGGCAGATCTTAACAATTTTTTATGATTCATTATTTTCAGTAGGAAACTTTTAAGCAAAATATAAATTTAGTTATTTTATAAAAATACAAATTTGATGTATTTGTCATTGAAAAATTGTCATTGGGGAGGAAAATGAGCAATGAATGGGGGGAAGATTGAAAATTGCAGATGTTTTATCGTGTTTGAGGGGGGGGGGGATAGGAGTATGTTGAGGTTAATTTTTGCCTACTTATTAGATTAGTGCAGTAATATAAAGATAAGTCTGAATCAACACTATGTTATGTGTTATCACGTTAGTGCATATGTTATTGCCATAAGAAAATATATTTTCTGCCAAAATAGTCTGCATCTTGCTACCACTTATTTACTGTAACTGAATAAAAAATATTCCTTTTGACCATTTTCCCCCCAGGATCGAGGATAAAATAAATTTTTCTTTTTGTTCGAAAACGGCATCCGCCAATACTTTCTTCAAAATATCAATTTTTTTGCCAAATTTACAGTTTCATCGTATTTGGTTAGATGACAAATGCTTAGCTCAAGCTATGTATAGATAAAAAATCAAATAAATAGGTATATCATTCGTGTGTATAATGATTAAAAGCCTATGGTATACTTTAAGAGTTTTCTGACATTTTTTTTCTTTCTTAAATATTGAAACTTTTTACTACCAAAATGCTATACCCAACACAATGGGGTCTTGAAACGACAATAAGTTGGCTTGTTTATTTTAGCCATGTTTTTGGTTATTTTAGTCAGGTCAGGTCAATAAAATAATGTTTCTGTATGATATATTATTTTGTATCATTCCAGAGCCAATATGATACCGGCTGATGAAACGCTGAGTCTAGTATAAATCCCGATCCAGTATTATACTGGAACTGGTGTTTCATACCCCGGTATTTTTTTTATTTTTTGTACCAGGATTTTTTTTCAATGGGATACCCTCTTGAATTCACATTTTAAATTTCTTTTTATAGTTATATGAAGCAATAAAATATTATTTAATAATTTATATTTAAAATTACATAGGAATATAAAAAGGAAATTAAAGTTAACTTTAAAACTAGCATAGTGTATGTCTAAAGAAGAATGTTTTTTAAAATATAATTTGTTATTCCTTCCACTTTTCCACTGGCTGCAGCCAGTAGAAACTTTACTATATCATGGTCATTATCTGTTTTGTATTGGATCATGTACTGCCAAATTAAACTTAATCTTGCATATAAAAGATGCAAAACAATGTTGCATTTTCCTGTTTAAACCTATCTAATATTTTTACATCAATGTTGTTTTCCCTAATTTAGACCAGTTCATTTTTCTGATGTCAGTATCTCATTTCTTCAACGGATCAGTCCATTCTACTGTTATCCATGTTTCATTTCCCAGTACAGAACAGTCCATTCTACTGATATCAGTGTTCCATTTCCCTGTACAGACCAGTCTATTCTACTGATATCAGTGTTCCATTTCCCCGTACAGACCAGTCTATTCTACTGATATCAGTGTTCCATTTCCCCATACAGACCAGTACATTCTACTGATATCAGTGTTCCATTTCCCCGTACAAACCAGTACATTCTACTGATATCAATGTTCCATTTCTCCGTACAGACCAGTCCATTCTACTGATATCAGTGTTCCATTTCCCCGTACAGACCAGTCCATTCTACTGATATCAATGTTCCATTTCCCCGTACAGACCAGTCCATTCTACTGATATCAGTGTTCCATTTCCCCATACAGACCAGTCCATTCTACTGATATCAGTCCATTCTACTGATATAGATCAATACAATATATTGGCCTACTCTACTGATATCAATACTTCATGACCAGTCCACTGTACTGATCTACTCTACTGATATCAGTGTTCCATTTCCCCGTACAGATCAATACATTTTTTTTATTGATTTCTATTGGTCATTTTTTGCAGGGTAATGTTAAAAGATTAATGTGGAAGTTAGGTCGAATAAAAGATATTTTTCCAGGCAGAGATTGTAGAATAAGGTCATGTGAAATCCAATTAATAAACAGTGTTGTAAATAGACCCATTGAAAGACTTTACTTATTAAAAAGTGATTGATTACTTTGTTTATTCTTTGTTTGAAACTTTCATTAAATGTTTTTTTTGTAAGTTTATAACGTTTGTATGGTTATTTGTAGTGGAATGCATCGTTAAACCAATGCATTGGAGTGGGCTGGATGTAAAAAATTTATGTTTTGAATCAATAGATGGCGTTGCCTACTCTTTTGTTTTGGCTAATCTAATGTTTACTTTTTGTTTTGTTGTTATTAAACAATATGAATCCTAACCTCTCTGACGCTTTTTTTACATTTACTAATTCATATTTTTTTCTTTTAGGTTCCAATACTTCCAAGTTTCAACAGGTAGACTGAAACAGTATTTAAATAATTTTGTTGGTTTGTAAAAATATGAAATTTTAGTTTTAAATAAAAGTTATTTGAATTTCAGCTGACTAATTATTTAAATTTGCAGTATTAAAGCTTTAAAAATTCAAGCACCTTAGACAATTACCTTCTAAAAATATGAGTTCAGCCGTTTCCATATCTTTAGAAGCTTCTCTCGTGGTTATTGACAATATATGAAGAAGTAACATATTTGTCAAACTTAAGTTGATAATTTGACGATGACGAACCAGTTTTCAATATGTCAATGGCGTTTAGTCAATTAAATTTAAAAAATGAAAATGTGATTTAACAAAAAGGAGTGCAAAGAAAAACTATGGTATGGCATGAACAAAAAATTATTGCTATCACATATTGCAGTGATGAAAAATTCTTTTTCCGTTTGTCTATTTATGCTATGCTAAAAAATGCAAACAAAAATTTGAAATTAAGTAAATATCTTAGCACTTTGTGTTCCAAAAACACAAATATAGCCTTTAACAAATTAATTTTCACTTATGAGTTTTTTTAATAATTTTATTGAAATAAAAATTTCTTTGACCAATTCACACTAAAGCTTTATAACTATTAACAAAATAAGGTTAAAAGTGGGTGTGAAAATTTTTTCTTCAAAATAAATTTTAAAAAGACTTTTTTTTCAACTTCAACTCCTGGTTACTAGCATTTATGAAGTTAAAATTTATGAAAATGAGAACTAGCACAGTGACTTTTATTGGGGATTTAATCTGTATTGTGATCTGTCGCGCCAACTACAATCGCTAAGATCCCAAATAGATTATAAACTTTAAATTTTTTTTAAAAAAAAATGTAGATGTTGGCCAGGGCGTGGCTACTTGTCATACCTTACGAGTTGGTCCCTTTCTGTGAAGTTTTTCTTAGTTTTTCGCGGGCCGCTGCACGATAGTTGCCAAGACTTGGCAATTATTCTGCCAGAGATCAAGCTATGGAAATCTCTCCCTTTTTTTATTCATAGCATGAAGTTGTTGTTCTCCAATTGAGAACATTTTACTAAGTGATGATTTATTTAATACTTCAGAAAAATGTAGAAAACAAATTATAAAAGATAGTTTAATGTGTGTTCAGAAAATCTGCGGACTAATAACATGATATTCAATTTAACATGAGTTAAGAGAAAAGAAATTTTATAAATAAATGAAACTCACCTCTATTAAAATATATAATCCATGTTTCAAACTCTCAAGTAAAGTTAAAAAGGATATTTATTGTCAACATGCAAAAAATCTAATACTTTTTATTAACAGTAACACTATATTAAGATCAGTAATTAGTCTATCCAAACATTCATGATTTTTAATGAAATAAATATCATTTAATCCTTAAACTTGTAATTGTGTATCCCTTGCCTTTTATCATTCCGAATAGGTCTAATTATCGAGTGGTTTAATATAATATACGCAATCACTCAAAAAAGAAATTCCCATTCAGCAATTGAGATATGTAATTATCTCAATGTTTATTTTCAAGAAAACAAAAATTACCGAATAGTAAACTGTCCATTCAGAACAAATCTCTGAGACACAAAAGATGGATTCTTTCATAAGATTTTATTAAAAATATAGAAGAACAAGAAAAAAAATATATTCACTACTCAAAATTATATTATGATTCCCGAAAATATGAACGTATTTATAATTTAAAACTGATAAAACAATACAAAACAAAACATTCACGTAAGCGAGATGTAGGCATTCTTCGATTGTAAACAGAAGATTGAGGATTAAAATTCGTCTGCCAGGTTTAAACCTACCCCAGAGTAGGTTTAACTTAGACAAGGCCGAACTAGAACCTGGTTTTTCTTAAACTTCATTTCTGCAATGCAGTTTGGTTTAACTTCGTGGCTTAGACTGTAATAAATAGAAATTTATTGAATTTTTTTTGTTAATTCTTTTAAAAATGGGTTGCGTTTTCGTCGGAAATAGTTCGTTTATTTCATCAATAGCTCTGCTTATTTTCGAATTCTTGTGAGTGTTTATGGTGTATAACATGATTTGCCTTCAAGTGGCATCATAATTATAAATTTGAAATTCAATAAAAATAGTGATATGAATTGTACATTTTAATTAATCCTTTTAAACTGTGATTTTTGGGTTGAATTATGTGTATTTAAGTTTATTTATATTTAATTAGTATTGTCTTATCACTTTTATATGTATTATTAAATTTGGGACTGTTTTTATAATGGAACTTTATTTTGTTATGACGTTCACTGGTTGAGTTGTTGCTCGTGTGATGAAAACGGCGAGGTCATTTTGCCTTGCTGACACGAGAATAAAAAGGTGGTGAAGAATGGCTGAGGTACGATGGACTAGGACGGAACTGCTGAGAGGATGATGAATTATTGCCGGAGTCGCAAAAAAGATGAACTAGGCCGGAGCCCCTGAGTGGATGAGCCGGAATTTTGATTAAAGTTAAGCCAAAGTCGCTAAGTTGATGACTGAAAGTGATGAGCTGAGTTCTGGAGCCGCTATGTTTGAATCTGTTTGCCTATCCAGAGCGTCCCAATGCTGAACGTCTGTTGTCCCACAAGTGCTAACTGCCTTACTAGAAGGAAGCCAAAGAAGTTTGAAGTTTTGGAGTGCTGTCTATCAGAAGATGGAATGTTGACCTGATCCACGAGTCTGGCGGCAATACCGGTGGGCGTTCCAGGGATTCGATCCGTATCTTGATTTGAATTTATAAACTCTAAGTTCGATTTTTGTGCAGTTTTAAACGAATAATTTACCCTGACTTTTCATTGTTTCTACCATATTTTAAGATATATATTTTAAGATAAGCCTTTTATTTTTAATCGTGTTTACAGGATGCAGAGAATATTGTGATCTATATTTTTAATTGATTTTAGTAGATTTTAAGATAAGTGTGCCTTTTATTCTTAATTGTTTTTTCTGGATTTGGAGTAATAGAATATTGAGCCTTAGATTTTTAATTGCATTTTATTGAAAATATAATTTTGTGTTGATAAATTTTAAACTTGAAAAAACGTATAATTTGGAAATATGTGATATCTACTTGATAGCATTTGGAAATGTTTTGAATGTGTTTTTGTTTGAAAATTTGAGTTTAAATAAAAAATTTTGTAAATGCTAAATGTTTTAAGTAATTCCTTTGTTGATTTTCTTTGTTGAACCTGGGTAACTGTTACCAAAGTTAAATTATTAATCACAGCATAATCAAAGTTTTAAGGGTAACAGTACAAGGCTAGGTTTAAAGTTAAACTTCGTTCTGACAATTCAGCCATAGTGTAGAACACAACTACCCCCTCCCCCGACTTTTGACCATCAATGATGAGTGAACTTTTTTACACGTGGCTGAAAAGTTTTTTAAAAGTTTAACTCATACAAGTTAATGCATTAAATTTAACAGAAATTACTTTTTCTCGTTAAATAGATTTAAAATTTTTAAGTACTTTGTTTTATAATCTATAATATGTTATATCCAAAGCAAATATTTTACAAAATATATTGTGTTTTTATTTCCTCATCAGTAAAATACAATAAACGGTATTGTTTTGATTTAAGATAAACATACCCACGTGGATAGAAATAAATAAATAAAATTAAGCTTTTGTAAATTCAAAGAAATATTTGTATAAAATCTATAATGTCCATTCCAACCACCCACATAACACTTCCTGACCCTCAAGGACGAGTGTACTTTTTCCGCACGTGGAAGTCGTTATGGGCTGTTTCTTAGATTTCGTTTTGAATGTGTTTAATTAAATGCTTTGATTACAAGGTGACCTCATTAGGACTTTATTTTATCTCGATTATACAAAAAAGATTTTCTTTAAAGAAAACCTCTAAGATCAGATTTAAACACCAGATATCGAATTATTTTAGACTTAGCTCTAAAACTGAAGAGGGTGATAGTGAAAGGATGGTAGTCAAAAATAGTTCTTACATATTTAAAAGAACGATGTCTTTTTAAAAACGTTTCAAAATTATTGTTAATTTTAAATAATGTTGCTTTGATTTTTTCACTGTACAAATGTTTATAATTTAAATTGTTACTTAATAAATACAGAAATTGAAATAAAAGTTCTATTTAAAACTTCTGAATTGATTTTTTTTCTTTCAATAAAAAGGCAGATTAAAAGTTTTGCACTAATAAGTTTTAAGCTTTTGGTGCGATTACGTCTTTTAAACATTATTGATATGCAATAGTCTCGTTTTGTTAAATGCACAACAAGAAATATTTTTACAAAATCAACCAGTTATAAAAATTAATTCTCATTAAATTTTGAAGAACTAAAATAAATTTTTTCCATGACTAGTTTCCGATTAAAAAATAGTGCGACTATATTGGTTCAAAACTTGATATGAGTGAATAACACTATATTGGATAAAGATTTAGTTAAATCATGTAGTAAGTTGTTCAATTTGTATGTACTAAAAAAGAAATTATTGGTAATAATAAATTATTGATAATAACTATAATAAATAATACAATAAATTATTGATAAGCAACATTTCAACTGAATGACAATTTTAATTTTTCATATTTAATATAGGTAAAGTGTAGAAGAAATACCATCTTTAGTTAATCAATTTTTTTAAAAATTAAAATGCTTGAACACAATTAACAAAACAAACTCTTTATATATTCAGATCTTTGCAACTTTTTTTTATGGGTGATAATTTCATTCGCACAAAAAGTTTATGATGTAATATGTTTGATAATTAAAGATGCAAAAGAAAAGAAGTATATGTATAAACTTTATATTATGTTTAATTAGAATAAATTATAAATTCTTGTACATTTAATACTGAACTACATTTTGTATACTCTAATTCTGTAGTTACTAAATAGCTGAAAACTTTTTAATGTCAATTAGTTTAGGCAGATGAAAATTTTTAAAAAATAACTTGTAATTCGTTTCAAATCATTTCTACTGCACATCATTCGCTGGAGTTTCAAATCAAGTTTTGAGGTAAACTGATGTTCCAAATTATTTGTTTTGCTTAAAAATCTGATTTTTTTTTATAGTTAAAATATTTAAATGATTAAGATTTAATTTTTCATGCTCTGCTTGCAATCTATATTTTGAATTATATAAAAAGCAGATAGATGAAAAAGTTACTTTTTTTTGTGAAAGAGTGCAGTGAAATTCAGGAAATAATTAAATACATATTCTTTTAAAACTATTATTCAAGAAGTTCAACAATTATATTTTCCTTGAAATGAAGATTCCCTTTCTAGCAGAGCTAGATATTTAATGGATGAATCAATCTTTTTAGAAAAACATTCAAACTACTAAAATATAAATATAAAGTGAAGAAATGATGGGTGTCATCACGAAACGAGTACCCCTAAACTAATAACTTCTCTTTTCGAGGTAGCCCTACACCGATGCTGCGAATCAGTGTGGCTTTTGAAGGGGAAAAAAATGCAAACCCAGCTGGAACAATTTTCTTTTATGTGTCCGAACAAGACGTGCGCAGTGCTGCCGAATGACAAAAACCGTTAGACATTTATCGGGAAGTGTAGAAGGGATTTGCAGAACGATGCTCAGAGTTCATTGTGTTTATTAATTAGTTACTAAAGTGGGAGACCTTACGATTCTGACTCTCTCTTGGAATTTTCTCTTCTTTGGGCATTAAAAAATATTGTTGATAGGTCAGTGGCTCTTGCCAGTTGAAGAATAACACCAAAGAGCATGAAAAAGAGATTCTAATCATACGGGTGTTTTTCAAGCTGGTATTGATTCATTGCTCAAGATGATTTCGCATGATTGGCAAACTTAGAATGTACAATATATAAAACTTAGAATGTATAACATTTGAACGGAAATACTAATTTTTCTGCCTTTTTGTAATCGTAAAAGAATACATAACTACAAATCAATTCTAATAAAAAGAATTAAACGATGGGAACACCCATTTTAAGAAAATAAGAAATAATAAATTTTGCTAGCAAAAAAAAATAGTTCTTATATATTTGAAACAAAAAAGAAATAATACCTTGAATAAGAAAAAAAATCTTTAATATGCTAAATTTAAAAAAAAAATAATAATAATAATAAAATAAAAATAACCAATGTAGTTTTGAATTGGAGGACATAAAGACAGTTGAAATAATAATTAAGCAAAAACAACGTTTAAAATAACGATAAGAGTAAAATTAAATAAAACCAAGATTTGTTTCACTACACTTTCGTTATCAGTATAAAATAGTATAAGCAGAGTAGATATAGAGAGTGAAAAAAATACACTGAAGCGTAAGAAACATTACTAGTTTACAGTTAAGAGTTATGAAACTATTTTTTTTACCCAAATTTGAACAACATTGAGCGATATTTAAACGACACAAAAATATAATATTCAATAAATATATATTACGTTCATTCAAACTTATTAGTTCAAAAATATAATGGGAAAACATTAATTTGCAACTGTTAACTTTTAATTAATACACATACGTTTTTCACACTATTGACTTAATCTGACGATTTGTATCATCAGTGTTTTTAACATTCCAGACATTTTTTTTTCTGATTCACATAAACGTTGTCGTAGGCCATTAAAGCAAGGGGCGCGATTGTTCTATTTTAAACATTGCTTTTGAATAGTCAGATCATTAATGATTATAAACAAAGTACTGAGGCAATTAAAGGGATTGATTTAAAATATTATAAAATTGTGAATGTAAGGAAATTCAAAGATAGAAGAGAGACATGTTTGTTTACTAACAGACAGAGATGAACACTAAGAAGAGACAAATAGAAATTCAACGTTAAGGATTTATTTTTATAATTTAATGGAAATAGCCTTTTTATAATTTAATATTTTATAACAGTCATTGAACAGCCGACCCAATTTTTGGGTTTACGATTATTATTGTTCTACTATGTAGCCTTGTAATTTTGAACTCAATCCAGAAGACAGGGGAACTCCTGGATCAAGAATCGGGAGAAATTTTGCCTTCGTGGAGGACTTATTGAGGGAACTAACCCACATTTGCGTTACATGGAGAGGAAGACCACGAGAACTTCCCACGGTTAGCCGGACGGCAAGGGGACTCTTACCCATAATCCGTCTACCACTGAGGATATTTCATGTCATCGTGGCTCTTCTAGCCTTTTTAGGGCTCAACATCCTAGAAAATTATACTGATTGCACGCGGATGTAGAAGAAAGCTGCTTCAGATAAATAATGATTGCAGTTCTTCGCCCTTAATCACAACTAATATATAATATTATAGATAGTTTGACTATCTTGCTCAATATTTTGTTAACATATCAGCAATGTGGAAATTAGTCAGTATGTAATTAATTGCCATTCGCAGAGACTGTATTTCAATTTGTTTCAGCCTGTCAAGTGAATTTTAAAATTTAATATAAGATTAATTATCTTCGAAATTATAGCAATTTCATTTATGAAATCTGGCTAGCAATAACAAAACAACAAATTTATCTAGTAATTTTACTATGATTCTTGATTGAACTAGAATCCTATAGACGCTAATTTAATATAAATACCTAAGAATTCGGACAATTTTCCTGATTTAGAAATTCTAAATTTTCAGACATTCAGCATTATTCGATCCTGCTATTAAAAGATCATCAACATACAATATATAAAGTCCTTAAAATTCTCCCATGTTTAGAATTTTTTTCAAATATGCATGTTTCATTAAAAAATTTTTGAAATTTTATTTTAGAATCAATCAAATCTTTTAAATCACTGATGGGATGTTTATTTTAAGCCATAAAAACTCTAATTATGTTTGCACATCCTGCTACTACTATCATTACAACCATTTGGCTATTGTTCATTTAACTCACCATTCAGAAAAGTACATTATACATCATATGTATGAAAAGTTCTTTTTTAAAGTAAAAACAAACAAAATACGTAATTCTGAGAAGTTGCGACACGCGAGAAGTTTTCTTTGTAATCTATTTCTTCTTTGCCTTGCTTTGTACTTATACCGTTCTTTTTTTTCGTAACATTCACTTTATTTTATTTTATAGCCATCGTTGAAAAACTTACCCAATCCTGAGTTTACGACTGACGTTTTCGATGTTCAACTCTGAAGCTTTGCAATTTTGAACCAATCCAGGTAACAAAGGATCTACTGGATCAAGCAATGGGACAAACTAACCTTCACGAAGGTTTTTTTGTTGTTGATGTAACTAACCTGCATTTGTGTTACATAGAGAGACTCCCATGGTTATCCCAACGGCATTCGAACACATAATCAGTCTACCACTGAGGATATTTTACGTTAACATATATAGTCAGACTGGATCATAATTCGTATCGAACAGCCACCGTATTGATTCGATTCCGGTTCACGTAGATGATTACTCTATCCCCTGAGTCACCGCAGATCTACCTACAGTTAATAGTTTTTTCCTTCGAGTGGAAGCCCCATACTTTTTATTTCCTCATCCTACTACATTTTTTGAGATGCAAGATCATAAGAGTGAACATTGAAAATGTTTCACAGGCTTTCCCAGCTGGCTTTTGAAATGGTTTTTTGCTTAGGAGTGTCATCTTCATCTATACCGGGAAGGAAGAATTTTTTTTTTTTTTTTGGAAACACTAGAATCGGAATCGATGTGTATAGGAAATTTTTAACAGATTGTTGCTTTACCTTCGTTGAATTTCGCAATACTGTTTTGTAACGGGATGCGAATTGCCAAACCATACTGTGGTGTACCGTGCTCCTCGCCAAATGGCGATACAAGAAACTTTCCTTGTGTATCATTCCTTTCGCCAGATAGCGATAGAAGAAACTTACAAACCTTTTTGTATTCTGCAACTGGCAACACAAGACTGAACTCTTCTCATAACTTGCAACCGCTGAGTAGTCAACCAGTCGTATTATTCTCCCGTCCAATGTGGACGTACTCTGAATATTCCGCATCACCTTGCTGCTTTTCGCTGATTCGCCAATGCCGGACTCACTCTACTCGACTATCTTTAATAATTTTATTTTTATCCTAGAATCATGTAACTTTTTTTTAACTAACTTAATCTTTACTTTATTTATTATTTTTTATAATAAACTGTGATGTTAAATTTAAATGTTAACTTTCATTCTTGCTTAATAATTGAGTTAGCTTAACACCACAGATTGGTAACCAACTAAATGAAATTTAAAAGCAACCTTCAATATCTTTCTTCAGCGGAGATTCTTTTAAAATTATCACTTTAAAATGATTACTATTCAAAATTTCTACTTAAGATTAATAAAATCATCTATTTTTTTTAACGAAATAACTTTTTTTTAAAACGAAAATCGCGCATTATTAATGGATATACCACGTGCAACAGGTGTTGAGCGGATTGGGTATGTAGTTTATTTTATGTTTCCCATTTGTTCTATATTTGTTTTTCTCTTGCACTCAAATTACGCTAATCTTTATTATTTCCTTAATGTAATTACGTTATTGTATATATAAATATATTTTTTTTAAGTGTTTTAACGAAAGCGCGTGTGCGTAAACAAATCGTCAAAAATAATTTTTCTTTCTTTACTGTTTTATTCTTGATTATATCATATTTGCCTCATTATGGCAACGACTCCTCCTACATCTACCGCCGAAGCGCAAATTTCGCATGTTAGTGTTAAACCACCTCCATTTTGGAAACCCAATCCTACGCTTTGGTTTATCAGATTAGAAGCGCATTTTATCTTGCAAAAATAACTGTTGAAGAAACTAAATTTAATCACGTGGTAGCGGCACTAGACGTCGATGTGTTAACTTCCGTTAGCGATATTCTACTTAGTCCACCCCAGGATTCCCCTTACGAGGCTTTAAAAACGCTTAATTGATTCTCACTCTGAAAGCTAATCATCTCGCATCCGCACACTATTGCAAGGGCTCGAACTCGGAGACCGACGTCCTTCACAGTTACTTGCACGCATGCGCTCATTAGCTGGATCACCTGTTGGTGAGCCATTACTTAAATCGCTCTGGTTAGGCAGGCTGCCCTACGACACCCAATCAATTCTCGAGGTTCTGAACCAAGAACTTAACCAGTTGGCTACTGTTGCCGACAAAATTCACGAAACGTGCAACCCGCATTCCATTAACGCAGCAAGCGTCGTTAAGCCCCAAACTACATGCGATATGGAGGCACATATAGCGCAGCTATCTAGGTAGCTTCGTGAATTAACAGCGTTGGTTCATCGGCAGAATGATCCCCAAAACCAGCGCAACAAACACTTTAGAAGGCGGGGCAATTCCCAAATATTCAAACAATTTAAAGAACCAATAAATGGACAGTGTTTTTATCACACTAATTTCGGTATTAAAGCTAAAAAATGCATCCCACCTTGTTCTTTCCCCCACACATCGGAAAACTAGGTCGGCGATCGTTCACCGGCCAAAACGGCGACCGCCTTTTGCAACGCGTTATGTTGGCCGATTCTTCTTCGAATATGACTTTCTTAATCGACACAGGTGCAGATATTTCCGTTTTGCCAAAAACTTATGCTTCTAACGCTAAATTACAAAATGATATCACTTTATTTGGCGCTAATGGCACTATTATTTCAACTTACGGCACTAAACGAATAGTTAGATTTTAATCTGCGACGGCAATTCATTTGGTCTTTTGTGATTGCTGACGTACGGCAACAAATTATCGGCAAAGATTTTTTAGAGCATTTTGATTTATATGTCGACTGTAAAAATCACAGAATTATTGATGCGAAAACTATGATAGGTTCTAACGGCCAACCCCCCAAAATCAATTTCTTAGAATCCAATATATCCATTTTAATTGGTAAAACTCAGTATCATAATATTTTAAAACAATATCCCGAATTACTTAATCCTTCAAAACTAAACCCAACTAATCTCTCAAACCAAGTTTTGCATCATATTGAAAATAAAGGGCCCCCTGTATTTTCAAAACCCCGCCCTTTCGTGCGAAAAATTTTAGAAGCAGTTCGTAAAGAATTCGAATTTCTTATGTCACTTGGCGTTCTTCGCCCATCAAAAAGCCCCTGGGCTAGTCCTCTCCATGTAGTAAAATAATCAAACGGAGATTTCCGACCTTGCGGTGATTATCGGAAACTTAAATTAAGTAACCGTCCCTGATCGCTATCTGGTCCCTCACATTCAAAACTGTACGGAAAATCTTCACGTTAAAACAATATTTTCCACTGTTGATCTCACTAGGGATTACCATCAAATAAAAATCAACCCCACCGACATCCCTAAGACCGCGGCTACTACACCATTTGGTCTCTTCGAATACACAGCTATGCCATTCGGACTCCGTAATGCCGGACAAACATTTCAGAGACACATTCATCAAGTGCTATCAAATCTCCCTTTTTGTTTTCCGTATTTTGACGATATACTCATAGCTTCATCTTCCGAAACCGAACACATTGAACATTTACACCCAGTTTTCTCCCGTTTAAGAGAATACGGCTTTAAACTCAATCCCGATAAATGTATGTTAGGAAAAACATCAGTTAAGTTTTTGGGTTGTCTTATTACTGCTGAAGGCGTTAAACCACTTCCCGATAAGGTTGAATTAATATGTAATTTTCCAAAACCTGATACCATTATGAAATTTCGGCGTTTCTTGGTAATGCTCAACTTTGACAGGTGTTTTATTAACGAATGAAGCCGAACTTCAAGATCCTCTTAATAAAATGCTTTCAAACTGTAAGAAAACGATAAATCAGGAAGCTGAACTCGCATTTTCAGAATGTAAATCCGCGTTATCTGACGCTGCAACCCTTGCGTATCCCGTTCCTCACCAAGAAATTAGTCTCATGGTTGATGCTTCTTCCGCTTCAGTTGCAGCAGTTTTAAATTCTTCAACCCCCGACGGGTTCAAACCGTTAGCATTTTTCTCCCGTAAACTGAGTGCAACAGAAATCAAATATAGTACTTACGACAGGGAACTTCCAGCTATCTACACTTCAATTAAACATTTTCGACACCAGCAAGAAGGACAGAATTTTATTATATTTACCTATCATCGTCCCTTAACATTTGCATTTACAAAAAATTATGACTCTTGCTCCCCACGACAGCTCAGACACCTCGATATCATTTCTCAATTTTGTACAGACATTCGGCATATATCCGGTTCTGAAAATGTAGTTGCTGATGCTTTATCGCGAATCAATGAATCAAAAGTCCTGACAATTGAGGATCTAGCTAAAGCGCAGGTAACTGACACCGAGCTGCAAAACTTGCTGAAAAACAGCGAAAACTCGCTTCAGCTGAAAGCGTCACCATGCCAAGCCAATTGACACTTTGGTGCAGCATTGAAAAGGCAAGCTGCGTCCCTTCGTTCCAGTTGCCTTCAAAAAATTAGTCTTCGACCAGCTGCATAACCTGTCTCACCCTGGCATCCGAGCTACCAAGAAGCTGATTCTAGATTGCTAGGTGTGGCCATCAATCGCAAAAGATGCTGTCACTTGGACTCGGGCTTGTGTGGACTGCCAGAAATCTAAAGTCTTTAAACACACCCGTAGTCCGATACAACCTTTTGTTTAGCCATCTCGTCGATTCGACCACGTCCACGTAGACTCGTTGGACCCCTGCTACCTTCTGAAGGATTCTCATATCTTCTTACTTGCATCGACCGCTTTTCAAGGTGGGCAGAAGCCATTCCTGTGGGTGACATAACAGATGAGACTGTGGCACGCGCATTTGTGTCACAGTGGGTGTCCAGATTTGGCGTTCCATCCAGCATCACAACGGACCAAGGGAGACAATTCCAGTCTTCCCTTTTTACATCTTTAACAAGATTGCTTGGGTTCAAACATATTAGAACTACCCCATACCACCCTGTCAGCAATGGCATGGTAGAGCGTTTCCATCGCTCGCTCAAGCAATCTCTCAAGTGCCACAACGAATTTAAATGGACTGAATCCCTACCTATAGTTCTCCTGGGACTACGCTCTGCATTAAAAGAGGACTTAAAGTGCACTTCTTGTCTACGGTATGACACTTCGTCTCCTAGGGGAATTCCTAGCTCCTACATCAAATAGCGACGAACCTCACCTGTCCGAGTTTGTTAACCATCTGAGGAACATGATGCAGTCCCAGCTCTAACCCCAGCATCATCATACAGCGAGCCGGGCTCGTTTGTCCACCCCTCCCTTGCGAGCTGCACCCATGTTTTTGTCCGTCATGGTGGTGTTAAGAAAGCACTCAAAACCCCCTATGACGGGCCTTTTCAAGTCATAGAAAGTACTGAAAAATTCTTAACCATCTCCATCAACAACAAACCGACAGCTATTAGTGTTGACCATTTAAAACCCAGTTTTTCTGGGAACTTCGACAAAAACAGCTCAACAGAAATTGTTTCCCCAGCACCCGTTACTATCTCCAGACATTCTTCCCCAGAGCCAACTTCCAGCATGGTAAATGCTGAAACGAACACTGTTTTGCCAAAGACAACCGTGACTCGATCTGGGAGGAGGGTCCGTTTCAACTTCAAATATCTGTGACCTCAATGCCGAGGCCCTTGGAAGGGGGGAGTACTGTAGTGTACCGTGCTTCTCGCCAGATGGCGATACAAGAAACTTTCCCTGTGTATCATCCCTTTCGCCAGATGGCGATAGAAGAAACTTACGAACTTTTTGTAATTCTGCAACTGGCAACACAAGATTGAACTCTTCTCATATATTGCAACCGCTGAGTAGTCAACCAGTCGTATTTTTCTCCCATCCAGTGTGGACGTACTCTGAATATTCCACAGCACCTTGCTGCTTTTCGCTGATTCGCCAATGTCGGACTTACTCTACTCGACTATCTTTAACAATCTTAATTTTATCCTAGAATCATGTAACTCTTTTTAACTACTTTAATCTTTACTTTTTTTTATATATATAATAAACTGTGATGTTAAATTTCAATGTTAAATTTCTTTCTTTCTTAATAATTGAGCTAGCTTAACACCACAATACCATAGATTATGAACTTGGCGATTGCAGGTGGAATTGGCGATGGATTACGCGTAGATGTGGTGGGAGAACGAAATTACATTAACCTAAACAGTGAAATTCGATATTCTTTTTTTCCTCCTCGACTAGCCATGATGAATAAAAATAAATCATTAATTTTTTTTTTAGTAGAGAATTAAAAGATAAAATAACCTTTTTATTGTTAGGATCACTTTACAAATACACTTTATTTATATTTTATTAAACTCAATAATTTATATTTTATAAAACGATCAAGTTTTTGATGTACCAATCTAGTAATGAACCAATCACAAAAAATAACGTAACATTTTAATACCATGTTTTATTGGAACGCTATTTTGAAGAATTAATTATATTTAACTTTTACTGTAAGAAATCATAACCAGTTTTATTTTAGTGATATTCTCTGTTAAATCAATCTTGATAAAAGAAAAATGTAAACTTTTTTATGAACATTTTTTTTAGAAATTAACAAAGACATATTATTTACTAGAAAAAATTAGAGTATTCAAAAATGTTATCACGCTTTTAAGTAAAAATTTCTTACAAATGAAAAAATTGATATTTTTAAAATTTTTATGTAATCGGAAATTCGCTAATGGAGAAAGAAATATGTGAAATAATTTCAAGAAGGAAAAAATGTACAAATGAAGGGATTTTTCTTCAATGACCTATGTCGCGTTTGTTTTATTACAAGAAGATTTTATTGTAAAAAAATAATTAGTAAATTACATTTTTTCAATGGAATGAGATCTTAAATTTCGTGAAAAATTGATTCAATTCCTTAATATACATAAAAAGCCGTAAATACTTCATTTATTACGGAGGTCATAGATACCTTGATACTCTTTTAATATTCGAATAATAAATGCAATTAATAGATAATGCACATTTTCAAAAATATATTTTATTATTTACAAATATTGCGTGCAGGTTCATACGTAACATACATACGTATCAGTTAAATGTTTTGCGTAATTAAAAACGTAACATAAATAAAAACAAACATAATTAAAAAAATAACATAATTAAAAAAATTATATAAATAAAAAACTAACATAATTAAAATATATATATATATATATATATATATATATATATATATATATATATATATATATATATATATATATATATATATATATATATAGTGAAAGATAATTAAAATTTTCTAATGCGATGTAGCACTACTTTGATTTTTTCTCACATTTTCAGCGAGATTTCTTTTTCTGTTTTTTCTTGAGTGCTTCTCACGAACTGGTGGACGCCCAGAGGGTATCTTCTTTCTGCCCCTGTTAACTCCAACTCTTCTACGGCTTATTGAAGCAGGTTGGGCTTTAATTTTACCTCTGGAGGTCTTAGAAATGTGGGCAGCAGCTGTACTTTGAAAGGAGTCCCATGCACTCCGAGTTTTAACTACATCGATCCTTTTCTTTATCCTGTTTAAAAGTGTTCTGGACGTGCCAAATTTCTGATGGTATCTTCGTTGAGCCGAAAATATCAAAATAATTCTCTAAGAATTTCCAATGTTAAATACCTTCAAAATTTTCAGTAAATTATTCAAATCAGACAGACGAGTAAATAATCTTAATATTGTTTGTTTCAAGTTTCTCATTATCCGTAAATTAGAAAAATAGTTAAAAATATGAAAAAAAAGAGATCATTTTCGTCTTGAAATGTTTATAAAAGAAATTTTAAATATTTTAAATTTGCTATCATAGAAACATTACTCATAATATTTGCTCTCATAGAAACAGTATCGCTACAAAATGTCTTATTAAAAAGAAGTCGAAAATAAAATGAATTATCTTATTAAAGCTCACTATACTTATAGTTTAAATGATTAGATAAAAAAAACTCTTTCCTTTAAACACAAATTTTTTATTCTTGAACTTTATACTATCCTTCATATGAAAATATTAGAAAATTTAGTTTAAAAAAATATATTTTGAAATTTAGCTATTGGCGACAACAGAGGCTAGATGTATGTACTGAACATAAACAGATTATATGTTATGGAACTCACATTTTAGACATAGATCAATTAAATTAATTTTCACTTATGTGTCTAAACATTAAGAAAATAAAAACTTTTAATTACAATAAATCCTTTGTCTAAGCATTTAAATAGTTAAACAAAACTAATTGATAATTATAAGTAAACATTTTAATTACCAATAAAACATAGCTGTGAAAGCTGATTTTTACTTTTTATAATAGATTTTCATTTTACTTGGCTTTTTTTTTGTTTTTAAGTGTTTTTCAAAATGCAAAGCAAATTATTATTATCTACAAGCTAAATGATGATTATTATTATTTGATTAATAATGTATTATCAACTGTTTTAGATCCGCGCACGCACGCACGCACACACACACACACACATATATATATATATATATATATATATATATATATATATATATATATATATATATATATATATATATATATATATATATATATATATATAAATTTATATATATGTATATATATAAATTTCAGCTTTTCACATTATTGCTAAATAATCTCTACGTCGAAAATATATAAAGAATTTCATAATAACTGAAAATTAAAAAAGTTAAAAGAAAAATTGTAAATGGTTATCGAGCAGAACCATTAATTTTAATTAATGAACATAGAATTGGAAACAAAGTCTCTAAACAATAAAAAAAATGTAAATCTTTTAAGTAAACAAATTTTATTATAATAACAATTTCATTATTAAGGATTAAAAATTATTGTGAAATTATTAGTTTTAATTAGTGGGTGAGTAGGAAAAGAAGTTCACTATTCGAAATACATTAAATGAAAGTTATGAAAATATAGAATTGGTTATGGAGGTAATAATGTATAATTTTTTTTTTGTTTTAGCTTTATTACGACCTTTTAAAGAACGCTTATAAACACAATTTAGTTAACAGATACAAAAGATTATGTCGACGCTTTAACAAATAAAATACGCTTTATATTTCATTGAATGCAGAATTTGAGATTAAATTAGAAATGATGAATAAATTAATAAAAATTTTCCTTCTCAAATTTATCACTTCTTTTTGTATTTGCTGTTGATTGCTTGATGGTTATATAAATGTAAGCAGTGCACTGGCAGTCCTTTGTCTTTCTAATAGCAGCGTTACTTTTATTACGACTGCTGTGGTGGCACACATAGTCTTTTCTAAGAGGATAAGAAAAGCATAATTTTGTAACAGATTATTCAAATATGTATAGAAAAATTATAACACAGTTAAAGAACACGTACCTGCAAATAAGTTTTCTTGTCTCAGTTGGACGAGATCTGCGTGTAATCCATGATGTGCAAGTATTAACGCTGAATGCGTCGATCCAAGCTTGGATAGCATTATATGATTTAATGGAAGAGTGGATTTCCATCATTTTTCTATCATTTTTGGTGATGATATTCAAGAATTTGTTTGGAAGATCCGCTTCACTGATACTAAGAAACGTCGCATCGATATCTAACGTGTTGAATGTTACGCGATACCGAAAACAAAACAAAAACATAAGCACACAGCTGTTTGGCGATTTGCGAGAACGCTCCTTTAACGCCAATAGAAATTTTTGCCATCCCTTTTTTGGCAATTCGCTAACGGGATTCATTAGACGATAGACGATTATCATTTCTTATTATTAATTTATCATCAAATTCCTTTCTTTGTGATGATGGTACAAGCATCACAACTTAATATTCTCATTATAAATCTAGGGGGCATGAATATTTTCAAATTAAAAGGCAGTTGAGAGTCGTCAATCGATATGTCTGCAGAACGTATTGCTTTTTCCAAAAACTGTTTTTGAAGATTAGATACAATTGTCTGCCCTCTATCTGCAGCATCATTTAAAGATGGCGTATAAATAGGCGCGATATCAATTAAAATTCCACGTTCTGCTACAAAACTTTCTATATCATTAAATAAGTATTTTTAGGTATCATTACATCAGAAGGGTTAGAGTTTAGAAAACATTCGAAATCTTGATTTACAAAATTTTTTTCTTTGAAATAGTCACAATTCCATAAACCGAGAGTTATTGTCATTAAGAGACAAAAAAAACGAAGTTTTTCGCGTTCACACCAGTTTCGAGTTTAATTGAACGTGTTTCGACACGTGTTTATTGGATACTACACGTGTTTCGAGTTTAATTGGACTGCGGAAATCTATATAATCCATAAACATGTGTTTATCACTTTTTTTTTCTTGGATCGTTTCCCCTCGGATCAGCCTCTGCTAGGCACGTACACAGATGGATGTTGGAGCAGGTAATCCAATCTTTTTGAAGACTCTAGTCATAAGAAGACCAAGACCAGATGTCACTTTCATGGGCGGTGGACAACAGGAAAATTTCATATTGTAGCACAAATTCACTAATATACAGTCCATTTTCATAACCATAGAATGCTTTTTCCAAATGTTCCAATCAACACTTTTTCACGTTTAAAAACAACATTGAAGCCTGCTGCCTAGCACAGGAAAATTTTAAGAGTTATTTAAATTCTAGTGCTTGGCTTTAACTTCATCCATTCCTTCGATATGGAGTGTGAATGATTTCGACGCACCTGGCGGTGATGAAACCGTTCTTTATTAGTATGAAAAGTTGAACCAGAATCAAAGATGAATTTGTTGCATCTGCAATGACAATGGAAATGGCTTTGCTGTGAATGTAAAGGAATATCATGACTACGGAGAGTAACACAGTTAGAAAAAAATTATAAAAAAGAAGGATTTACTTGTACTTATAGAAATTTTGGGGCTCACCAATCAGATTGCATGCAGAAGTACGAGATAACTGCTTGAGATAAACTCGATCACAGCTCTTCAACATCAATTGAAACCAAATTATTTTTTAAATTTTAATTTTTAAGCAAACTTACAGAAGAAATAAAAAAAAATTGAAATTTTGATTTTAATTTTTTGAAAACATAATTTAAAAATTCATGCATTTTAATTTTGATTGCAAAATAGTTTTGCTACACTTTCAGATATAAAAACTCCTAATTCTGATTCTGTGATCGACATGCATTGAACTACTTTCGACAATCCTTTTGTCACGATACCAAGTGACTTTTTTTTGGGCAAAATTTCTTCTTTTGCTTTATTCGGGTGTGACCTTATTGCATCTGGGAGTTCTCTGACTCTTTTTAAACTGATTAAAATCCGTTTGCGTTATGAGATGCGAATTTTCCAGAACTGATTCACTACTTTTGTTTATTGGTTGTATTTTCTACAGAATCGATGTGTAATCATAAGCCTCCTATTGAAATACTTATCTATAAACAAGTAAAGATTGAATGTGACCGTTTCTTGAATTTGACGAAATGTTAGTTCGAAACATTTCCTAAAAAAACGGAAACAATAGAGTTTACTAGGGAAAATGGTTTTTATTGAAAGATTTTCTTGAAAAATGCTCCAAAATTCACAAAACAAAATTATGGAAATTTCGTGATTTATATTGCCAAATTCTCGAAATTTTCATCGTTTTTGACAATTGAAGATTAAGGATATTTGAATATCCTTTTTGTAAAGCTTACTTTTTAAAACAATGCAAAGCAGGAATACAAAAGATCTAAAAAAAGTATTAATTTAACAAAAAGCAGTCCAAAACTTTTTTTTTTTCTATCCAGTTTTATTTTGACTATTTTTTATGGTAAAATAAAATAAAGTTTTACAGCATGATTGTGTAAAGAACAAGATGAACATACGATAAATGTTAGACAATCAAATATTAATGAAAATCTGTACAGAATTTTATTTTATTTCATAATTTTCTTATGTTCAAAAGCATCACATCTGCTATTAATCGATAGAGTGAGTGCAGAATAAAACTTATTTTTATCGAATGAATTACACTCAAATTAGTTTAACTAAGTCTGAGATTACAATTTTTGGTACTTACGTATTATACCCGTTTAAACCAAATCTGAAAATAAATTTTGAAATTGTTCAAAATTTAATATTATTTAAGTTTTTGCAATTGGTTATATAATTCTATTTTTTCAATTTCATTAATTAATGAACAAAAATGGATCTGGCGTGATGTGGGCGAAAAGATCGACGTGATAATACGTAAATACCTAATTTTTTTTAAGACAGAAAAAAACAATACTTAGCCAATTCCGATAGCCAAAAGCCATTTACCATTTTTTGTCATGTATTAGAATTGCAGTTTACATTTGTTTTTATTATTATTGAATCGAACAAATTGTCATTGAGAGATCAAATGTTAATTATTGCTTTCAACTGTGAGATTCCAGAAATTTGCTCGAAAGGCAAAAAGTGAACATTTATATTGAGGGGTCATAACTACTAGCAGAGACGAATATCCTTGGAGTGTTAGTGTCTGGTTTTGTATTTTAAACTACTTTCTGCTACTAATACAGCCTCTCTAAAGAAGATTATTAGATATGAAGATTATTAGATCAAAAGTAATTTTAACCATTTTGAAAACTGCACAAGTATTTAAAGTATAAAATTGTTTATGTATCTCTTGATAGATACCAAATTACTTCAATTTTAAAAAAAAGTGCAAGTCATGTGAGCATTTCAAATTAATTCCTCTAGAAAAATAAGGTATGAAATTTTAGATCAAACGTAATTCAAATGCTTAACCATTTTAACACATGATTTTCAGTGAGAATTATTTTAGGTAAAAATAATGATTTCTTTACTTATCAGAAAACAAATTTCAAATACCTCTTTTAGAAAATAAGGCAATAAATAAGCAATTAATAAATTTTTTTTTCGTTCTTTTAATTAGTTTCAGATAGCTTTTATTTGAAGTAATTGTAAGAGAGGAATTTAATTCCAAACAATAATTTAGTTTTTGTCCTTGTACTAATTAGCAATAATTTCATTAGAATGATAGAATTAACTATAAAAAATAAATTACATGAATAAATATTTTAATGGCGGTTGTTAAGTTAAAACAAACGTTCAACACTTTTCAAGGACTTTTAAAATGTGAATGAATAAATAATTTGTATGGCTTATTTTTTTGTTAAAAAAATAATATTGATCTTGGTTCGCCAGAATACATACAAAGATGACAGATAGCAATTGTTTAAATAGTTACTAAAAAGGTTACTTTTTCGTTTTCAACTCTAATCCTCGATTTTTTTCTTCTGAGGTAAGTTTTTAAGTGCATCGTGCACTCATTCTGAGAAAAAATAGGATATTATGAAGCTTATTTTAAAAATACTTATGGAATACTTACACGACTAAAGGAAACAAAAAAAGGCCTAAATTAAATGCACTCGTCAGAATTTAAGCAAGAAAAGAAAATTGCATCTAAATAATTACTGGCCCTCCCCTTGCCAGCTACACTCACCAGCCTCTTCCGTTTCGGAATTCCCTACGCTCTCCAGTCGGATGCTTGCGTATTTTGTGTGTATGTTGATGCGCTTTTTTTAGTGAAGTTTCTAAAAATGCAACTCATACATCCTGTGAAATCTTTGATTTATAAATATATGATTTTCATTTATCCAATACGAAATTATAAACGTTAGTGATTGAACATACAACGTATTATTTTCTCTTAAATTAACTCATAACACTAATTCTAACATAAACTCTTGAAATAAATAAAAACTAAGGGAAATGAAAAAAAAAGCATAGCCGAAAGATCTTCGCATCTCTTTTCCACGAACATTAAAGCTTCAAATTAATATTAAGCCTGAGTTAATGGATAAATATAATTAAAATGTAGGTGTATAGAACAGTTTATTTGTCTATAAGAACTGTTCGTTCTTAACCTTTTATTTCTATCCAACGTATAGTTCAATGTATCGAAGCTTTCTATTGTCCTCGAGAGAAAAGTATTTTCATTCAGAAATTTGTACACATGTAAATGTTTAAGAAGTTTTGCTTATAACTATCTTAACGCTTTCATTCAGCACTTCACGAAGTAAAATTTTGTTGGGATAGATCTTTATGATGTGAACCCTACATTTCGGAGGTAATCGGATGTTTCATAACTCTCGAGAGCCTATCTACGACCCAATAAATTTATCTATGGATCAAATTAATGCTGTCATTGATAAATACAGCAGTTTGGCTTCAATTTTCTTGATAAATAACGAGAAAGTGAATTCTATAAGAACAAGAGGTTCGGTAACACAGGAATATCTCAGAGCGGAGCTCCCAAATGCAGTCGGCGACAAGCAGAGCAACTCTGAGAAGGCAGTCAATTCCACAGCTTCTGTTCTAGTCTCCATCATCACGTTTGACACTTATGAATCCACCAAAAAGCGGAAATACTCGTTGACTTCGAATTGGAAACCACTTATGAATTCCCAGCCTTTAACTTCTTCCTAGCGTCAGCCTTGACCTAGCAACAGGAAATCTCTCCCGATTTCCGGCCACCACTATCTGGCACACCGAGGCCGATGGAATCTCAACAACACCCAGCAGCTGAAGTCTTTTCCACGTAGTCAACTCCTACGGCAACTAAGAAAAATGACCATCACAAAACTACTAATTGACTTCAACACTGATCCGTTAGGAGATGTCCAGCGAAAGTTCGATTTCCATTGCTCTAAAATCGTCCAGTTACTAGGACCTCCAATTTTCCCAATCATCTTGGAAAATACTGTCAAGAAATCTGAAGACTTAGCAAAATCAGTGACTACGTTGTCTCGGCGAAAAAGTACCTTCGTGCGATTTTCCGATGCAGCTGCGTTTCAAGCCCGCTCTCTTTTTGGCGATTTTTTTCTAAGAGTGAGCGATTCTTGGCTCGCCAAAAGGAAGGGTAGAGAGGAAAGTCTCTTCTTTCTTAGAGGAGAGACATTTTGTTTTGTCTTTCTCTTCAAAAAATAAATAAAAACTTGATTTTTGATTTATAGTTGTCAGTCGTATGTTGTGGGCCGATATTTTTTCACTCTTCCAAATATTCTTTTTTCTTTCTTTCGTATTCGATGGTACAGTAACAATATCAAGGTTTGTAATCATGCAATAAAAAAATAACAGGATTTACGTTTTTATGTGAATTTTTCGTCTTTCTTTTCTTCTCTTTTTTCTTTCTCACTAACACTTTATAACAACTCATACTTACATCACTATAAAAAAAATTCTTGCTAGCAGCAATTGATCATGGGTAAGGAAGTGCTCTCGTTAGCCGGATATTCGCTGCACACTATTTAGTTTTCCACAGTCTCCTAGCTGTTCTGTCACGTTGCATCGGCCAATCACGTTGTTTCAAATGCACTGGTTCACCAATCTTTGTGAGGAGATTAGGACTTATCCACCAAAATTCTGCTTTCACTGGGTGTAAATTTCGTCGAAAATTGGTCAAACCTAAACCATCTAAGGATAAGGCTACTCAGCTACACTTGAAGAACTTAAGAGACTCTTTTCAGATAATGATCTTGCAAACTGTTCGAGTAAATCCAGTCGAGGATACTGCGGTTTTTTCTTTTCTTAGCTATTACCCTGGATAATTAGCACTCTTAACTCCATTTAATTTGTTCAAAACAGAGCAATCAGTGGAAATTTTGCCATTATTAGGAGAGGAGGAATTTATTATCTCGACGAGCCCATCTTTAGTTTCTCCCTCACTTTAAATTCTGTGTAACAAGAAAAAGATTATAAAACTTTTTTTTTTATCGCTTAGTAAAAGAAATGCATAGCTCATTAGTTTTCATTCGATTTCTCATTTTTTATTTTTACGAAGGGTTCCTTTATAGAAATTAGTTTTTAATGTTTATCACACTGATTCTCAGAGAAATAGATCGTGTGTTAAACCATTTAATAGAGTTTTCTTTTAAAATGTTTATTTCATAAATCGCTTGCATTGAAAAAAAAGGAAAAGACATAAACTAAATGGGTTTGGTCTGGTCTGTTCGTTTGGTCACTACAGGTGGCCAGCTGACCCGCGATGCGGGTTTGCGGCTTTTCGTGGCCACTGCGTAGAATTATATCACCAACACTTCCGGAGATCTGAAGGACCCAAGCCCCTCGGACACGGAACCAACACAGTTGTCACTCAGAAGACGCGTGTGCAGTCCTGCGCATCTAGTGCCCAATCCTACAACCCTACAGACCTACTAAGCCCGCCTGTCTACGCTTGCAGTAAGGGAAAGAGTTAATACAGGAAACAATAACAGTTCGCATAAAAAAAAACAGAATTAACAAGAAACTAATTAAGGATTAAAACGATTAGAAACTGTTAAATAACTTTTAAAATAATAATTAATACATTACCTCACCTGGACATAAGTTAGGTTTAGTTTAAATTATTGAATAATTAAGCCGCTGATTAAGTAAATTAAAATGTTTTTGATTGATTAGCGCTTGGCAGTTACCGAGTTGTTCAGTTGCGTTGATTTATCAGTTATTTTGTTGTTGATTGGCTCGTATTGACAATGTGTATCAGTGCTGCACTGGTCCTGGGCTCCTGCAATTTACATACAGTTTTTAATGACTGCTTAATCATTTCATTGATTTTTACAATGGCATTACAATTACTATGGAGTTACATCATAATTTCATTGGTGATTACGGAGTTTCAAAGACTTGCTTACAAAGACTGCTTTATATTATAAAAGACTAATTACAATTACAAGGACTAGTTTACATATTGCATGATTATAACTGAGTTGCATGATTACATAATAGGTTACATATTGTTATATATAGAATAAGTTGATTACAAATACGTTACATTATAATTTTACAACTTCAGTTACAATTCAGCAATTGCAAAGCTTAGAGAAGTTTATACAGTAGTTAGGAAATTAGGTTATTATGTTGTTGGGTTGTCTAAATAAGGTCACTGTATGAGATTAAGTTGGTTTTGTGTCCCGAGTTTTGATTGAAAAAAAAATGATCTTGGTTTCCGGAAAAACAAAACTGAGTTATGTTTTTGCTTTTCCGTAGTACTGACGACCGGATCCATAGAACTGGTCCTGTCACCTCCAGGGTGGAATTGAATAAAAAATATTTATAAAGAATAAAAAATATTTATAATATTATTATATAAAGGCTAAAAAATATTTATAAAGAATCGAAAAGTTAGGATGATCTGAAGGGTGTATTTAAGCGTTGGCAACACTTTAGAGGGGTGCCCTACTTGCACGGGAGCACTGACTTTCCACCGCGGTGCGACCATTTGTCCAACACACCTTTTTCATTTCTTATCTAAGCGAAGAAAATAAATTGAAGCTAATTTTAAAGTAAATATTAATGCAAGCATATTCGTTTTGATTTCATTCCTCGCTTAATTTTTCCCTTTAAGAAGGGATACTTAAAAAAAAAAAATTATTCAGCTTACAATATAATTGAAAGAAGTTCTTACTGACAATGATTTTAACCTTGTATTTATAGCATTAAATACGCAAAAAACATTACATAAATTATAGGATTTGTAGAGGATTGCAACTTGAAAAATCATTAAAATTCCAACATTTGAATAAACTCCCGCTGATGAAAAAATAATAAAATAAAATAAATAAATAAATAAAATAAAAAAATAAGTAAAAGGAAATGCTAGGAATCGTAGTTCACTCGAAAAGAAATGTTATAATTTATCAAAATTTGTTTTGCATAAACATAAATATGTTGTTTACTCCATTGTAAAAAACAATCTATTTTTAGAAATTTTTCCTGTTAAATTTGAGACTTACGTTTAATAACAAAAACAGGTCAGTAAAGGGAAAAAAAACAATAATGAATGCAAATGAAGGTAATTAAATTATCTAGAACTTTTATTTTAGTGTTAACTATTTTGACGCTCTCTGCTTATTGCCACTAATTGGAGGAGTTGCTTAAAATTTGGTAAAAAATGTGAGTCGAAAGACTACTTTTAATTACAACTTTTAAATGAACCTTTTTATTTTAAAAAACTGATGCTTCAAATTTATGTTTGCAAATTCTTCTCTTTGTCATTTGGATAATGAAAATTCATGACCCATTTTTTAACCTTAATGATTAGTTATTAAAAAATATTTAGTACCGTAGTTAATGGTAATATAAAACCTAAAACAGAATTTTCAACACTTATTTAAAAAATATCGATGTCCAAAAACATGCACTAAATATCTACATTAAAAATAACAATTAAACTATTCAACTTTTGCACTGATATTCGCAACAATCAAAAGCGTGAATATTAAAAATAACGGAAATTTCTGCGTTGAAAAAAAAATATTGTCAAAACTTTCACAATATGGTTTTCTGGCTTTATGGACACCAAAAAGTGCGATAATTTTTACGTAAGTATTTTGGGAATGCTTTTGATATATTAACAATAAAATATATTTTATTATCAACATACATTTTATACATATTATCAACATACATTATTGTATATACATTTTATTATCAAATATATTTTATAATCAAAGTTATAAAGACGTAGTTATTATAATACATAGTTTAACATAGTCGTGACCTGAACGAGCCCCAACCCCAAGAACTCCAACGTCTATAAGGTGATTTTACTATATTGCTGTTCGGTTGTAAACGAAGTAAAATTTGGAATTTTAACAAAAAAGTCGTTAATTTTGACGGCATTAGTAAAATTTGAGATAACACAAAACTGTTCAGTTTGATAAACTCTATTTTATTAAGTAAACGTATGTTAAATTTGTTTCTAATCGATTAGTTGTTTTCATTTTTATAAGCAATACGCTAACATAACCAACCCTTAAAACTATAAAAAATGTGCATTTGTAAATTTAAAAATTCCATGACAAGGCTAAACAAAATCAGTTACTTAACTCTGTTACTCATCAGAGCTGTCCCAACATCCTAAAATTGAAGCATGTTGACAGCGGGTTCGAATCACACCGCAGCCCAGGAAATATATATATATATATTTATATTTCAGGCTCGTGTGCTCATTACTAACTTTGTCTAATAAGCTTATATCAAGCCGAAGTACTGGTAGCACAAGATAAAGAAAGACATCACAAAGATAGGGTACGATTCAAACCCGCTACCTCCGCCCTACAGAAGATGCATTTTTGTAAATACTTGAGCTATCTGTTATTTAACTTGACTAGAACTTATAAACGATGTTTTAGAATAAGCCGTCCTATGCATGCGTATAAATAAATCATATTTAATGCTATGTAAGTGTATTAATAAATAAATAATTGGAATTAAATAAATAATCCCAAGAAACTAAAGTGGTAAGAAAAAACTTCAAGAGTACTCAAATTGGAAATAACAGTCGACATGCTTCAACCGCCTATTTTCAAGACGTGAATGAGAAGGAAAAAAAAAAGTGATTTGAAATCTAAGACGTAAAGTTGTCAAATGAAAGGTGAGAAACAAAACTAGAAAACCTGAGTAAATCAGGGAAATCTGAGTAAATCAGGGACAAATCAGGATTGGAGAGGTGGTGATGTCCGTTAACATTGTATGTTTGTTTTACTTGCAATAAATCCTTGAAACCTTTCCTGGACTAGTCGTTCAAAAATGTGAATGCAATGGGTTCTGCCTTAACATCGAATGAAATTTTTACTGTCCTTTTCAAACTTGTACGATTTGTTTTTCAAATTGAAAAGAGTTTTTATGCCATCTTTGTGTTTATGAAGAAACATGTAAGTCAATAAGTAAATAAATTTCACTACTTCCATTAAAGATGCATAAAACAGATATTATAGCTTGATCAACCCGAGTCTAGTATCTTATAAACACTAAAAAGCATCATTTGGGCAAATTTGCTTTGTTATATTAGGAAAATAATTATCTTACGAACACTTATTTTAATAGACCGCCATTTTATGTAAATCATAGAAATGTAAGCAATCTTTTTACTATTGAATTTTGTAAAAGACTTCAAAAAGTTAAAATTACTAAATAAAAGTTAAATTGAGTGACCTTTCTGGATATACTCTGAAATATCTGGTAATTTCATCATGATATGGCATGAAAACCATTTATTCAGTTAAATTTACTTTCCAAGTTCTGTATTTTTATTGAATGTAGGGTAATAAGAACTAAACTTTTGAAATATAGAACCTTCAGTAAACTGTTACCTTAACCGAGGGAAAAATTACCTACTAAATGGTACTAAAAATTGAAACATTTTTTTATTTCTTTCCTATTTATTCTTTTCTGTGAAATAAGTAGTAAAAACTATAAATAAAACACTGTGACTTATAAGTTGATAACTTATAAGTTTATAACTTCGATCGCAATATGGGGAATGCATTTGTCATTTGTATTAAATAGAGATGTTATCTTCATTAAAAATAAAGGTTATAACGGTTTCAGTTTTGTACAAATAATAACAATATCATTCTAATCGCGAAAACAAGGATATCATTCACCCTTAAGTTAAAAGCATATCATGTATATTTAAATTCAAATAAATCAACTTTCAAATAATTTTAGAATATTTTCTGATAACTAGTTTAATGTTTTCTGATTCAATTCTATCAATTTTTTCTCTTTCCATTTATTTTTCTTTTTTTCTTCTTTTATTTGAATTTAATTTATTTGAATAAAGATATTTCAGTTGTTTTATATTTAAATTTCATAACTTTGCAAAACTTACTAACGAATTCACAGTATTTTGATAGAATATGATAAGTTTGGTTGCCTAAACTTTGTTAAATATGGTTGAGTTTAGTTGGAAAACGCTCTCCACACTTTAAAAACTTCATTATTTAAATACTACAATCCTAAAACGTAACCATCCCTAATGAGTTTATTAAAAAATGAAAATTAGAAAAAAGATGCGCTTATAAATAGATTAAACGGAATTGTTGTTAGAATAAGCTGATTTTAATGATTCTTTGGGTTTAGTTATATTATCAATTTCAAGCAGCCACAATCCTTCAATCTCAGACACAATACAAGAAAGATATATTTGTAAGAATCCGAACTCAGACCGTCTGAGCCATTAGAAGGAAAAAAAAATATCTACCATTTTATGATAAATTCAATGAAAAATATTTTTTCAAACTTTAAACTTCACCTTGGGATTTCAAACGACGGTCATCGGTCAATTATGCCCTGTCCGACACTTAAAATGCATGAGGATATTGTGATGTAACTCTGAGAATAGACAGTCTGATCTTTTGACATAACAGATGAGTTTTGTGTTTATTATCTCTATTGAAAACACACTCTTTGAGACTGCATGTATTTGGAGAAATTTCTGATTGTTTCATAAATGCTCTTTCGCATCTAAATTATAATTAAAATATATAATTCAAGAGTTTGTTCAATGTGAGTTCGAGAAAATCAGCATTGGAAAGCATAGAAACACCAGTTCAAATGATCTCATTTAAAATTTGCTGAGCACACAGGCTGGGCATAGTATGATTTTAAACCTGAGAATTTGAAAGTCTTCAAACATTATGTATCATGTTTTTCTTTTTTAAACTTTAACTTTTGATTAGAGTAGTGAAGCCGAATGTTTATATGTATACACAGTGCTCAAAAAAAAGGAAAAAAAAAGAAGGAAAGAAACACGGATCTCATTGAACAACTTCAACGATCAAATCTTTACGAATCTTCAAGTTTACATGGCAAAGTACAAAGTTTGAGCAAAATCGGTTCAATAGATCCTGAGAAATTGAATTTTCAAAAAATAAGATACTTCAACCTTAATTAAACAAAATAATAAAAAATAATAAATATTTACTAAAATAACTTAGTAAAAGTTATACTTATTAAATACTTATTAAAAGTTATTTTTTGCATAATACGCTATATCTTTGGAAAGCTATATCTTTATCATGGAGTTATGTTTGGATAAACGAATTTTATAATTATGTGCAAATATTTTTCAATTCGCTTAATAAGTTCTCGAGATATAGCGTAGTACTTAAAAAGAAAAAATAATTAAATTAAGGGCTCCAAAATTTTGAGTGCTCTCCTGACCAAACTATTGGGCCCATATTTTCTAGATTTCGGCTATCCCTGAAATATTTGGGGGGGGTGACGAGAAAAGGTTTATCTATTCAGAGAAAGTACGTTTTAGAGCCTGATTTCGTATCTTAAATTATCGTCTGTACTTATTAATTAGCATTTTGAAGTCACCCCCTCTAGAAACTTAAGATTGAGTCCTAGAACTTGAAGATCCTATCTTAGATAAAAAGTTATTCTGAGAGGTCCGTTTTTTTGACGCTCTGTACATCATGCAAATCTGAAAGTTTAAACCTATCTGTGCCAAACTTGGTGTATATATGTTCAAAGAGACTGAAGACCAATACATACAAATTCCTCCGAATTGGAACTTTCTATCATAGCTCACCATCTCACTCTCTTTGTGATCAGATGTTTCGCTTGTCTCCTATTGTTTTCACTTTCCTTTTGCTTTCATTTCATTTACAATAGTCCTATGCCAAGTTAGTTTCAGGTCTTCCTTCTTTTCTATTGCCCTGAGGATTTGAATCATAACTTTGTTTTCCTTTCTCAGGTTTAGTTAGAATATGAGCAAACAATTTACTTTTTTTTTACATTCCAGTTTAATTGGTTTCTCTGAATTTCTGCGTTACAAATTTTATGGGACTACTTAAAACGTAAGATTCTTTTTAAACTATTGTTAATATATACTTGAAGTTCTTTTTTGATCTTTGTTTAAAACTAAGCATACCAACACTTTAAAAGAAAATGCATAATACTATAACCGGCCATTGGACCCCGGTTATGGTATGTTTAGTGTTAATCTGTTTAGTATATTGGCATCGGCTCCTCCTTTGTTGTTAGTTATACTTCCGAGATACTTAAAACTGTTTACCTCTTCTAGTTTTTTTAATTTTCTAAGAATGTGTTGTTTAATTTTTTTGAATTAATTTTAAAAATTTTAGTTTTAGTTTGGTTGATAATAAGCCCATTTTCTTTGCCTCTATCTTTAAAATGTGTTTTTTTTTTTTTTTTTTTTTTGCATATCTTGAAGGTTGTTGATCAGTAAACATAATCGTCTGCAAAATCAAGGTCTGAAAAATATTAAACAAAGTTCTACATTATACCCCTTTTATTCTTACTATTTTCAAAATTCAATGAATAGAAATTAAGAAGATTGTTGGAGAAAGTATACAACTCTGACTAACAGCCGAATCACCCTAAAAGGATTCTGATTGTTTGCCAGCATCAAGGGCGCCGGCAGAATAATATAAAGGGGGGTGCAACCCTCTAACAAACTAACCCCCCCCCAAAAAAAAAAATTACAAATATTCTGTTATTAATTTTTTTTTTTTTTTTTTTTGCTATTACATATATACTTTCATCTGTTAATTTTTTTCAAGATACATTTCTTCATTGCTAACAAGATATTTAAAAAAAGGCACGAATTTGTTGTACTTGCAAATTTTGTCACGAGAAACTGTATTGATTGCGCTGGCATAGCTACAGACTTTGAAACACAAATAACTACAAACAGTAGTTTCGTATACTAACGTGTTTGTGCACGCTTAACATTGGTATTTATTCTGTTGATGAAGTTTTACGGTAGTGAGAAGTCAGTTTGTGTTATACACCTTTGTTAAACTAAATAACTAATGAAAAATATAATATTATTTATATTTTTTAAATGAAATTTAAAAATATAGCTTAGATATCTGGCCAAGAAAAAAATCTTTTTTTGACAGTTTAGATAAAAAAATTACTTTCGAGTGTTTGAACTTCTTTTTCGGTGCAAAAATGATGAAGGATCTGTTCTCAAAGATCTGCTGCACTTTCGTGTTGAATCCGGAGACGAAGTTTCAAAGGCACATTTGGAATCAGGAGCAAGAAATGCACTGTACATTTCACATCAAATACAAAATGAGTTGACGTGCTTAGAGATGAAATAATCAAAGATGTGAAAAAGGCATCTGCTTTCTCGGTATTGGCCGACGAGAGAGCAGATATTAGTGGAACAGAGCAGTTATCCATCGGTGTCCGGTATGTACATTTTGATGAGAGTAACAAAAGACGACAATGCGTGAAGAATTCCTCGGCATTACCCCACTAGAAGAATTGAACGATCACTTTATTTCAAAAACAGTCATTCAATTTCTGAATGATTGCAATTTGGATATGACACGATTTGTGGTCAAGGGTATGACTGTTGTACGGCAATGGCTTCCCAAGAAGGTTGCGAAATTGATTCGAGACAAACATCCTAAAGTTGTGTTTTTTCATTGTGCCAATCATATACTGAATCTCGTGATCAACAACTTAAACCGCGTTAAGGAAGTACAGAATACTATAGGGACAGCGAAAGAAATTAGCTTTTTTAGAGAAAGTACCTTGCGAAGAAACGAAATTACTAACATCCCTTTACTCTGTGAAACACGCTGGTCAGAAAAGTACAAGAGTACCAGACGATTTTCTGAAAAAGTTTGTTAAAATTATAAAAGCTTTTAGAGGGCCTTACAGAAAAAGCGGCAAGCAAAAACACCAATGTGAAAGCTAATATACTTTTAACAGCTGCAACAACGCCAACATACATCGTATCACTTTTTGTTATTGCTACTTATTCTGCAAAACCTGAACCTGTGTGCAATCAGTTGCAAAAAGTAAACACAGATCTAAAAGAAGTAACTGATTATGTAGTCAAATTGATATATGTGCTGCAAATTCATCGAAACAATTCTTCTGAAGAGTTGACTGCAATTTTCACGAAAACAGAACACATCTGCGAATAATTAGTCATTGAAATGAATCGACTTCGAGTGGCATCTAGACAAGTTCATAGATTGAATATGCCTTCTGAAAACGCAGAAGAATTTTTCTGGAGGTCAATCTTTATTTATTATTTGGACTCCATCATATCTTCGTTGAAAGACGTTTTTCTTCTACACTAAGAAAAGCATTTTCACTCTTACAGCTTCACCCAAATGCGATGAGCGAACTGGACAAAGCGTCATATCTTGAAGTTTTAGAAGATATACATATATACTATGTATAAAGATCTGCTCTCACCGAATTTCATCACTGAAGCCACAACATGGTACGAAATTTGGAGGAATAGAAAAAATTCTTATGAATCCCTCGATTACATCGATTTAGTTATCGAGGCCACAACGTTTTATCCAGCTGTAGCGGAGGCAATCAAAATTGGCCTAACTCTTGCAGCTACTACGTGCACTATTGAACGCACTTTTAGTACAATGCGACGCATCAAAACATGGAATCGGTCTACAATGTCTCACAAGAGATTAAGTAGTTTGTGCATGCTCAGTGTGCATAAGAAAAGAATCAAAGATGACTCAGAATTCATTGAAAAAGGTATAAACAGATTTGGACAGCAAACAAGACGATTACAATTCTTGTTTGATTAGACAATTTTTAAATTGTTATGTTTCAATAATTACTTAGTTATTTATTTTTGAATAAAAATATTTCTAATAAAAAAAATTTTCTGTATCTCTTTAATTGTTTTAAAAAAAAAGCAAGGGGGGTGCAAGTGCACCCCCTTTCACCCCCCTGCTGGCGCCCTTGGCCAGCATAGATAACACGTACATGGTAATTTCTATTTACATTTCTGATAATGTTTTCACAAAATTTCGGGAATTCCATAGAATCCCAGCAGCTTCCAGAATTCAGTTGACTTTCTACTGCCGTAATAACTGTCTACTTAAAAACTTCTTTCGATTATCGGTTCTCGTGCTACATCCCAAAAAAAGAATTTTCTATAGGACTTGAAAAACATAATATGACTAATTTTGCTGACTTTACAGACCGAATCAATCAAAGATTAGTTTTATCGCACTTTCTTATGAAATATCTGTCTTATGTTTCCCACGTTAGCTTATCACAAGTAAAATTAACTTTAATAATTTCGCAGCGTATGGAAATGAAGTCACTGGATTCGTATTTTAAAAGATATATTTTATTTTATTTTATTTTATTTTATGACCGCCGTTGAACAGCCGACGCAATTTTTGGGTTTACGACTACTAATGTTCAACGCCGTAGCCTTGTAGTTTTGAACCAATCCAGAAGACAAGGAAACTGCTGGATCGGTACCCCCAGAGGTATTGATTTGTTATGGGAACATGGAGGACTTTGAGACTCGACAGATTTAACGTGCATCAGTCACCATTTACCACACGGGGAGTCTTCAGCCGGCGGGGACCGAGCTCACGAACACTTGGACATGGGCCCAGCGCCCCACCGACCAGGCTATCCCGGCCTAGTAGCGAAAATTTTTTTTCTTTTTTTTTTTCTTAATATTATTATATATATACACACATACACCTATGCATATACACAGACACACATATATATATATACACATATATACATATATATATATAATTTATTTAAAAGATATATGAAACCTATGCTTTTCTTATATTGATATTTAACTCTCCAAGCGTTAAGCTCCTGGGGAAATTTGTACTGAAATTTCCCTGCTACGCTCTACTTTGCATGGGAAAAGCCAGTTTTGCGATGCAGGAAAGCATGCAGAGAAAAGTTAGGAAAAAGCCGGAACTAACTCTCATGTAGAATTAATTAACTAACTTTTAGACTAACTGAGAAATTAAATAACTTGAATCTTCAACTCCAAGGAGCAAATACACATAAGTTAGGTACGAGTGATAAAATTAAAGCTTTTTGTAGAAAATTGGAATTATGGGGCAGAAATTTAAAGCCAAAAAACCTAACAATTTTTGAAAATGTGATTGATTGTACGAAAGCTTATAAGGCTGAAGAAGAACGTGTAAAAGCTGTTTTGTAACCATTGAAAATCATTTAGCCATGCTGTCAAAGAATTTAAAAAAGTATTTCCTACTGACAACAAACTGATAGCAGGTTACGAGTGGGTTAGGGATTCATTTCATAAGACTCCCGAAGGACTCTTAATTGATGAGGAAGAAAACTTTATAGACTTCACGACGAGTGGCGAAACCAAAAAACAATTTAATAATAAATCACTATTTGAAAGTAAAGGAGAATTTTTCTGCACTAAAAACAAGGGCTTTTCGTATTCTATTACTATTTTCACCATCCTACTTTTGTTAAACTAGATTTTCTGCTCTGGCTTCTTTGAAGACAAAATATAGATCTCGGCTAAATATAGAAGCAGAACTGAGAGTGGCTATTTCTAATATTAAGCTTTACCTGGAAAAACTTTGCTCTGCAAGACAGGCCCAAGGAAGTCACTAATAATTATTAAATTTGTTTTTAATTTACTATGTTTTGATTAAGTAAGGTGGGTGAGCCTAAGGTGGCCAGTGCTCCTAAAGTAGCCCATCCCCAAAAGTAGATTTATTTTTATTTTAAATCACAAGATGGCCCTGCTATTGTAAATCTTGTATCTGAGGCTGAATTGGAAGATATTTCCTTCAATGGCCTTCATTGTATGAAGTGATTTAATTTTTTGCAGTTGTCATTCTAATTTCCGGGTAGAAAGATATTGTTATTTATATGCGTTTAAATTCTTAGAACTTTGAGTTATGATTTGTTTTCTGAAGATTTATTTCTTTTTCTTTAACCAAATTACTTTAATTTGAATTGATCTATCAGATTAATAGTTTTAAGTCTTGCTAATGGTGACCATATGCATGTTTCCAAGGTGGCCCTACACCTGTGCCACTTTGGAGATACGTGGGCCACCTTCGGAAGCAAACATGAAATCTATAAAAGAATTAATTATAAATCAGTACGTAGTATATTATTTCTCAAAAAGAATGATTTAATTGAATATTTGAATTTAATTGAATTGATTTATTAAATTTTAAGCAAATGTGGAACTTAGGTATTTTTTAAATTTTTATAATATTTTGACGTTCTTGTCACAGTAGAGTTTGCGATATTTTGTTTCAAATTTTTTATTTTGTTTGCATTAAAAGCAATTTTCCAGGTAGTTTTGGTGTTTTCATGGTAGTTATGAGTGTTTTTGTGGTGAATTCTGGTATTTTTTTGTAAATTTGGGTATTTTTATACTAGTTATAGGTTAGGTTATTTCACTCTAGTATAGTTATTTTTAACTCTTACTTATTAGTTATGTTTAGTTAACCCTTTTGAAAGAACTAACTCCGTAATTCTTGTTTTATTCTAATGAGTTAACTCAAAAGAATAGCTAGTGACGTCACACAAGAACTATCAATGTAAATGATATATAAACAAATTATACACTCTAAAAACAAATATCTTTTTTAAAGGAAAACTTGTCCCTACCAGCGAGACACTTAAAGTGCTTTTTTGAAAGACGTTTGCCAGTCCAAGTGTCTTTTCTAAAGATAATTTGAGTAAGTGAAAAAGTGATTTCAATATATGGGCCACCTTTGGACCTTAGGCTCAGAAGCTACACTTTTGAAGTTATACTATAAAATAAATGAAATTTTATTTTACAATTAAAAGAATACGTGATATGTGTTAGAGATAGGTGTAAGATGTTACAAAAAAAATTTTCAGCCACACTGGCTTTACCAGAAAATTAGGAAAAATCCTTAAAGCAAAGCCACCTTTGGCTCCCCACCTAAGTTTTGATTTAATAAGTTGTTTTACATTAATAAGGTATTAAATATGTCGAAATGTATTTTGTTTTCTATGAGTATATGCGCTTTACTTTAATCCAGTTAATCAATTTTTTTAAATAATATTTTCTCTTGGATATTCTCGCGCCACCCCTCTAGTGTGCTCGCGTCCCCCTAGGGTGGGCGCGCCCCACTGGTTGAGAATCGCTGTATTAGGCTACTTAACCGTTTTGATTAGGCTTATCCCATTTTGATTCGATAGTTCATTACCGTTTTATATTATGCATCTTGGTACAATAAGTTTTCTAAATACTACAGTTCTAAAGTTTAAAAAAAATGTTTTCTGTATGAAAACCACAGTTTTTACTTATTACTATTAATCGCTCGGCATTACTATTCAGACAAGCAAAATATTGGTTCTTATAAATAGTTTTACGCTACTGACTGGGATTAAAACAAAGTGGATGGGTTAATAGTTTAAAAGTTATATTGTATTAAATAAATGTATGAAAACTACTTCGGAATTTTTACTTTTTTGCTCCTAATTAATGTGCTTCGTATTTTATTTTTCTTGCTGGACATATATTGTGAAAAAAGTGTGTTTAAATTGTAAATATACTGTGGAAGGGTAATTCAATAAAAATGATATTTGCAAATTGATCTGGGCACGAACGGTGCAGTTGATAATATCTTATTGGAAAAATGACTTTTATTAAACTGACATCACTCAGAGAGTACAAATAAAACTTCTTTTGTATTGCCAATTACTTCTGAATTCTTTTAAACATTGAAACTTTCACAGAGAAGTCATAAAAAAAGTTATAGTTTTTTTACTTTTTCTAAACTAAAAAAATCTGTTTAAAAACAATCAACATTATCTTATCGAAATTCAGGTAAACTTTACTCTAATTTAAGTGTTTTATTTTGTTTACAAGTCTCAAATTTGTAATGTTTCTTTTTAATATGAATCCAGTCATATTTTTTAATCGCAGTCAAATAAAAAATGCTTAACCTCTTACACTTAGTAGTTATTGATAGTTTTGTGATAAAAATATATTTTAAATTAAAGTACGAAAGTTTTATCAGTATTTTTCGCATGAATAAAGAACATATTACACAAACTCTTAAAAGTTATAACACAGCTTTTATAAAATATATTTTTCAAATTAAGAGATAAGTAAACTTCCTTCCTTTCTTCAAAAATAACCGATTGACTTAATTAACAGATCCAGAAATGTCGAACACTTTTAGCATCCAGGTACTAACTGATCCTTTATTCAGAAATATTAGAAAAACTATTTCAAAAAGTATCACATATTATTAACCCAACTGATCCCGAATCATCAAAAAATCAGAATTAAAAAACATAACATTGGAAAATATAACTTTAATTTATATACTAATTGATTTTGTATGTAAAAGAAGCATTATAATACGGCATCCAAACATTAACAAAACAAGAGCGTCAAATTTCCAGAATAAAATCAAAATGTGTATTGGTTTTTATTTCATGAAAGATGATTTTATTTTATAAACATCGTTGAACAGTCAAACCCAATATTGAGTTTACGACTAAAAATTTACAACTCCTTACTCTTGTAATTTCGAACTCAATCCAGAATACAAGGGAAGTTCTGGATCAAGTATTGAGAGAAATTTGCCTTCGCAGATGACTTTTTAAAGAAACTAAACCACATTTGCGTTAAATGGAGGGAAAAACCACGAAAATCACTTTTAAGTGGCATTTCAGAATTTTATATGATAGAAGTTGAAGCATTTTTAAAGTATGTTTGATAAAATTTAACAGAAATCTATACTTCAAGGTAAGTAAAGAATGTATTCAGTGGTAAAATATAAGTGTATAATGTTCCTTAATGTGCATGAAAACTTTCAATAAACCGTTATTGAATAAGTTTAGCAAAGATTTCATATCACAAAACGTTTTTACACTAGTCTTTTCTTTTTCTTTTTAATCCGTTAGAATAATTAACGTTTTTTTTTCTTTTAACATTTTCAAATTCTTAACGTACGTTTAAATCCAAATGAATAAAGAACAAAATTACTGATAATTTTTCAAATATTCAAAATATTTTATGAAGTAACTATTCTATTTTTAGTACTTGATGCGTAAACATCACGTAATAAATATTAGCAATAAATACTTCGCAAATTAAATAAATTTTTACGTTGATGTGTTTAAACTTCTGGTTAAGAATTGTGCAAGCTGATTTTTATAAGTCGACGTGATCAACCTTTATTAAATTAATTAATTTGTCCCTCAAGACAACTTCAAAAGAATTATTTTCATAACAAATCCAGACAAGCAATGTCAACTGTCTATGACTTTCAGCCAACTCTGTCTGGGTACTATTTCAAGGATTATAGAGAGATTTAAACGATTTTCTTTGATTCATCATTGTTTGTTGTTTGAACCGTGTTTGTACGGTTTCCTTAGAAGTGAATAATTTTAATTTTTTTAAGATATGTTCTAATGGAGAATTGCAAAATTTATTTGATCAACCACAAACTTTTAATACAACAGAAAAAACATTTAACAATCAATGACATACTCTTCATCACTTTCTATAACTGTAACCTAACATTTAGAAATTTTCTTCAAACGAAGTATAGCAGTTTTCATTATTTGTTTTATATAATGAAAGTTTTTGAAATACAGAAAAGGAAACAAATGAAAATCTTAAGCAGTAACTTCAAAAGAACGTAGTGGTTGATGGAAGATTTATCATTTTTAACTTTCAACTATTTTGTTGCTTGGATCTCGCCACACGTAATAGATGTCATAGGGCCTATTTGATTCATTCATATTAGGGGTCATAAAGACAATATTTAAGTAAGAAATGAGCAAAAATGCTTTAGAAATCAGTTTAATCAATAGTAAGGAAGGCGGAATGAAAAAAGAAAACAACCTAATTTAAGATCCTTTCTTAAATATTAATTTTCTACGATTACTTAAATATAAAGAAACGAGCTAAAGCATAATCATCGTTATACTTTATTTCAAAATTTATACAACGCAACATTATTTTGTTTTCATGTTATTTATTTTTAGGTATTCTTTTTGCTTGCAAAACAAATTACGCTGGTAAGAAAATGAGATTTTGTATAGGTTAATTACAATATCACACAAAAACGTTTTACAATTAAGACTCTTTGACTGACTTAGATTACAATTGGTTATCAGGGAAATTGTTAGATAAGGGGGAATAAGTGGAGTCTCAGAGCATTTAGTAAGCAATTTATTATAATTTTTGGACAATTTATTATAATACATGTTTAGTTATTTTTAACAAAATAGTAGAGATCTTAATACTGTAATGGAGTCAAAAGCAAATGAGGGGGGAAAATACTGGCTAAATTTGCATCACAACTACTGCAAATTAGAAAATATGAACTCTTCACTGTATCTTTAACTATAATTTTTAAAGTGACAAAATATTAATCACGTAAAATATTGAAAAGCAAATCTGCCACATTGATCAAAAGAAAATGTGAACAATATTAAAAACTCTTATTCTAAAACTTTGTTAAAAATTTTAAAATGAGTCTTCAGTAATTTTTTTTTATGAATTTTAAAATTTTTTCACAAAATTTGCTTTTGAGATCCTTTTGAAAGGCATGCATTCAACCCATTCTCGTCCCGTATTGCAGAAGACTAGAAACACAAAATTAAATACAAGACGATGAATACCGACAAATTGATAAATGTTATAAAATATCAGCATATGATAATTATAGAAAAATATCGATTCATGATAAATATCGAATAATGTCTACTTATAGCAATATCGTAACATCGTAACCCATTGACATTTCAGTAAAGAAAGAAAAACAAAAACATTTTCTTTAAGACAGTGTTTTACTGTTCAAGGACATACTACGATTCGTCATAGTGCCCCTTATAGTTTGTACCATTATTTATAGGACACTCTGTATATTTTCAATATATGAAACTTTCGAATGTTTGGTGTTGTAGGCATTAACTGTGTATAGTTTGCCCTGTCAAATTCATTCGTCATTCTATTAACTTTTATACATAAGAATGAAAACATATCTACTTTGACGGTTTAGAGAAGTTAAAATGAAAAAAATAATATTTGTTCACTAAGTTTCTCAACTGATTATTTTATCGTGTTCAAGTTTTGAACTGATTTTGACCATAGCTGGTATGGTGGCTGCAAAAATGTAAAAAGTTCCTCGTTATAAAATGCTTTAAACTATTCTCTAACTCTACTTGTATTTAAAATATGAACATTTATCAAAAAATAGTGCACTTTTTTTAAATTGACAATACATTTCATTTTATATTATATAATATTCGTTTTTTAATACAATTTTATATTTGTCCATATAGTATCGTATCGAACATCTTCATAATTTTAGCAGGGAAATGTTTCTGAGATGTCGTCTTTGTTACCTGCAAAATATTTCTGAAATTATATCAGTTGAGATGTTCCTGAAATATTTCTCTTTTTATGTTATTAATATATGTTAAAAAAATTTCTTTTCTCACAAATTCATATTTCAAATAAAAGTAGACACTGATAAAACAGTCGTTGGAAACAAAAGTGTTCAAGTAACTTTTAAATACATGAAATCAACAAACATTTCAAAAAAACAACTAATTAAGAATATGTGGTTATAAGGATATACTACATTAAAAATTAATTAAGGATATGTGAAGCATATACTATTTTTACTTTTTAACATTTGAAAGCAAATGTTAAAATATTTATGAAAACAACATATATAATAAGCAATGCTTACCTATCATTTTAATGAAACAACAAACCTTTTATTTCAGAATGCTTTGGATACCTGATTAGAGACAAACAGTCTACTTGCATTAAAGTCCTTGGCTGCTATTTTTGCCTTTCCTATACGCAGACAGTTTAACCCATATTCATTCAACAAATAAACCATTTTTTTGTTATTCGCTTCTCGTCCATGGAATGCTTGCCTTGAATGGTTACATCCAAAAAAAAAAGTATCCGGAAATTGAACCGGATCCATCCCGCGCCGTCTGGATTGGACCGGGAGGAGTGTCTAACTTTATAGGGCTTTTCTTATTCTGCCTTGACCACACGATGAGGGAACTCATTCTGTAAAGAGAGTTCTGTTCGAAACATTCAGCATTATTACATCAGAGCAACGATTTGTCCTCTACTTTTACTTCAAGTAATTTTATTTCTGTCAAAAAATAAGCACAAATGTTGAATAAAATACACATTGTTGTGCGTAATTTAAAAAATGAAGAAAATTTGCTTTAAAGAAAAGTGGAACGTTTTTTATAATAGACAAATACCAGTACGTTTTACTAGTATTAAAAATTTTGAGCCATTCCACAAATTAGAAGTTATATCCGCTAAGGGAATTTAAAGTGTGAATTACTGTCTGTTACATACCTGTTTTAGGAAATATATAGATTTTGATAACGTAAAAAAATCTAATATATATGTATATGCACAAGACTCGCGCGCTAAGGATTTCAAATTATTAGCCAAATATCAAAAGTATTCGCCAAAATGACGATTTTATCGCATTTGGTAAAGGTGGTGAATACTTAGCGAGATTCCTGTATATATAGTATCTTCTTAAATAAAATGTCAGATACCAAAAGCAAGCAAAATGAAATTTTAAAGATATGAATGTTAGCAAAAGCAACACTTCATCAGGGCTAATAGCCTTTCTGTAGTCAGTGGTTAAACCTTAAAATGACTGTTCCCCGAGGCTACATAACGGAAAAACTAACTAAGAAAAATTATATATATATATATATATATATATATATATATATATATATATATATATATATATATATATATATCCCAGCAGATCACCGAAGACAAGCATCACTGGCTGTGGTCAGTGTGCGGGTGGGTGACTACTTCGATCAGTCTTTTAAGGGACCGAGGATGTGCGGTATTGGCCCTCGTTAAACTGTTCTACCATAAAATGCTAGACTTCTTGCGCAGGTCGTTGGGCTGACGAAGAAGGGGTGCCATCTCCTCTGCAGAGAATCAAAATTGTGATGGCATGTCTCTCTCTCTGTCTCTCTCTCTATATATATATATATATATATAATTGAGCCTTCTACTTAATTTCTTCTAAATTTAAAAAAAACGACAATTGTATTATTAAACTGTTAACCATTGTGCGATTCTATCATTAAAGCTATTTGATGCAGAAACTACTATTCATATTATGAAAGAACCTCGGCCTCGGAATTTTCACAATAGGAAAACAATCAAAATGCATTTACAATACAGTTCAGAAACACAAATAAAATTATCAACGTTTACAGCTAGCTACTATGTCAGTAAGTCCAGGAGAGCAATTCAAGTGATCACTGCTCATGTCAGGCTGAGAGTCAGCCAATTAAATTTTATGAAGATGCTTTCCTAAGATAAACACGTCCGGTTAATATCCTGAAGTTATCTACACCCACCTATCATATCCCTAGAAACAATTTTACATTGGCCCCAGTTGGGCTCAAAATTGGCTAATAAGGGTCCCATAAGAACATGCATATTGGGAAGTCTAGATTTTTCCAATATAAACACGCCAATATTGGCTTGTAGATATTGTTGTTTGAGGCATGCGTTTTTAGATCACGCCCATGTGAAGCTAGGCTAAAGGGTCTGATCTAGACTAAGAAGCAACAGCACGAGGAGGTCAATGTCGCAGTCAAAAATTGCAAGTCAATTGTTCACTGTGTTCCATCCATGCGTGTTCTTATCAAGGTGGTCGTTTGTGTTGAGATACACGTGTTTAGATCACATACGAAAGTCACCTATGTAGAGTGTTTGTTGAAACAAGCCTGCCTGCTAACAGCCTTTGTGGGGCTAAATTATCGACAATATCAACCTTCAACTACAAGGAAGTAACTCAAGATAGAATCAAGTTAACATACCTTATACACTAGGAAACAGGAATTTAAAAGTTGTAGTGGTAGTTAAGCTACAGGCTCTATATCGTAGGCCTACGAGGGGATAGAAATTAATATGGGTCCTATGTTTCCAAACCATTCGAGGATCAATATTAAAAAATTTAGACATCCCAATAGTGGCTTTATATTGTAAACTTACAAAGGTCCTACATAAAAATAAATATTTGCCAGAATATAAAGTCATTCTTGGACTTATTGTTACAAAACTTATACACCTCAATCTCAGTTCGGTATCGAAAGCCATTCTAAGATCATTGTCTTGAAATATATAAGGCCATTATAGATTTGTAATTAAGGACCAGTTTTGAATTTACATCTATTGAATCTGGAAAGACTTAAAATATTTTAATAATATCCATTCCCACATATAGTTCCTTAATAAGTGATTTACATCAATACAAACAAATCTACTTTATCACATTTTTCTTTTTTGCTTATAAGACATTTTTGTTTATTTCACAATAGTCCAAGTGCAATATAAACATTCACTTTTTGAAAAGAAATATTTTTTCTTTGTTTGTCTATTAAACTTCTGATAGTTCATATAAAAGTTTGGTAAAAAAGTACAGGATTGAAAGAAAATTTTTGTTTAGGATTATTTATTATAAAATAAGAAAACCACTGCGTAAATGCTTTCTTAAAACTCTTAACTGATCCAAATATCTTGAAAATCAATTAATTAGTAGAGCAATAAAACAAACATATTTTTAAAAGGAAAAATTGCTTTTACTCATACGGCTTTTGGGGGTAATACGGTGCGATGTGGAGTAGAAAATTAAGCGATGTAAGAGGTCTTAAAAAATTTTACCTTATTCTTGATATTGCAGAATGTTAAAAAAATAGATTGAGAAAAGCGTTTATAATTTACTTATTAGATTTTATATTGGCTAAATAACGGCTATTAAACATCGGTTGAGCCGGAACCTTCTATATCGAACCGACTGAATAACGGCTATGAAATCTATACTGAATAACGGGTATGAAATATTAGGGGATCTTAATAAATCTACATTGGACCGATATTGTGTAAATAAGGGAAATAAAATATCAGGTGAATTTGACAATTCTATATAGGGTAAACTTTGGCTGAATAATGACTCTAAAATTTCGGGTGGACTTAACAAATCTACATAGGGCCGGTATGCGTATTGCCAAACCATACCGTAGGTTATAAAAGGGTTGGCGAAAATTTCTATTGGCGTTAAAGGAGCGTTCTCGCAAATCGCCCAACGCTTATGTTTTCGTTTTGTTTTTGGTATCATGTATCTATCATTTACCGAGTTATATATGGGTGTGACATTTCAGAGTTTCAATTAAGCGACTCTTCATTAGATTCTTCTTCATTAAATGAAATATAAAGCGTATTTTTTGTTTGTTTTAGCGCCGACATAATCGTTTGTATCGGTTAACAAAATTGTGCTTATTAGCGTGTTTTAGAAGGTCGTAATAAAACTAAGATAAAAAATTATATATTATTACCACCATTACCCTTTCTTTTCATAACTTTCATTAAATGTATTTCGAGTAGTGAACTTCTTTACCTACTCATCCACTAATTAAAATTAATAATTTCACAATAACCTTTAATCCTTAATAATGAAATGATTATTACAATAAAGTTTGTTTACTTAAAAGATTAAAAAAAATATTTTTTATTGTTCAGCAGAAACTTTGTTTCCAATTCGCGATCGCAACGAACTATAGGGGGCGTTGTTGTATGTGACGAATCCCTGCGATTTCCATATGAACAGTCATTCAGTTACACTGGAGACGTCTTTAATGTAGCATGTAGCATTGTAACGTTCCATCTTTATTGTGGCTGATTAAATTTAAAAAAGAAAAATGTTTGTTTTCTTTCTTATGCAAACGAAAACAAAATGGTATCTCTTTTTTTTTTTTAGAGAAGGCACATCTAGAACACATCGGAAAAATATTTGTAAAATAAAGAGAAAAAAATAGCTATATTCTTATAAGAGTTCAAACCTAATGCCTGAGAAATAGTTTTACTAAATTTAATGGTATAACATGAAAGGCCCATTTAAATTTTAACGTAAAATAAAGAATGCTTACGAAATAAAAAACGAACCATTCTTTTTTTTGTCGCCATTTTTTAGTGTTACGAAAATTCGTCTTTGGGACTTGCCAAAAACAAAACAAGATGCAATTTTATTTTTTTAGGAGCGAAATATTTTATGGAGTGAAATATAACGAAAATGTACCAATGTCCATAACATGAAACTTTATCTTAGTAAACGTCCGTTTTGGAAATGTTATTTCATTTTGAATCTTATTTATTAGAGTTCATAATGGCTATAGAATCAGGTGAGAGAAAAGTTTGTTTTGAATCTATGCTAAACTCTATATCGGCCCATTTTCCACCGAAATCCGATTGACTACTTTGATTTTAAACAAATTGTTTCATTTTAAGATTTTTTCCAAAAATTTTAAGTGTAGATTGGCGGCACTTAAGAATCTGCCAAATCTGCAGCTGTGGTTAATACGTAAGTACCGAATTTTTCTTCCATACTTTTCTGAATCATATTACTTCAAATATTAGAATATGCAAAAAGTATACATAAACACATAATTTAATACCATTTAATTTTTCAAAAAAAGTATTTTGACAACAATTTTATCAAAAAATTATAAACTAAAAAACGTATAATAAAAACGATTTTAAAAATTCCTCATTTTTCAATAAAAACTTTCGTATTGTTTCTTTTTTTAAATTCTTATAGTATTTAATCAGACGTAAAAAAACCATTCCTAGAGAACGATCATCAAGTAAGAAAAAAAATTATTTACAAGCAAATTTTTTATTATAAAAATCATAACACTTACCTGATTTATAAGTCCGGAGAATTCCAAAATGATATGTTCTTTGTTTGAAAACATTATTCTCAAATAATATATACGTAGTTTATCCTTTCATTACTTTTATGTAACATACCACACATCAAAATTTTATAATTGTAAGATCTCGATTTGAATTTTAATACGTAGCTTAAAAACAGAATAGCTGAATTCTAGTTGAAATTCTTTCAAAACTAAAAAACACTTACCAAGAAAACGATAAAAAATTTATTTATAATCAGCTCAAAAGATACTTTTTCAAATAATTCGGATTATTCTTTATTGTTGTTTTCTGAATTATGTAGATACAGAAATATATACTATTCTATGAAGAAGAAGAATATTCTATAACTATTACAGTTCTGTATGGAATTCATTGGAACACATTTATTCATTGGAATGACGAAAGCAATGTTGACTTCATTTTAACTTGTAATGAATTGAAGACAGAAAAATTATTTTACCGCAATACACACATCTGTAACAGCAAGTGATCATGAAATCATGTTATGTTGTTGGTAATAGAAAGGTAAAAATTATTGAGAAGTTGTTCTTCAAATGCTTGGCGTGTTCTGCTTCAATGTTTGGCATGTTCTGATTAGTTTTTTCAAGAAGTTTTACCTTTTCTTTAGGGAAATTTTGCTTCTTTTTTGATACTAAGAAAATGGCGTCCATCATTGCCAATGGTTATGTGGGAACTAATGCCCGATATTTACAGTCTCCCGCTAGATGGCGTATCGAGTGTTGCGATCGCGAATTCTATACTCATTAACTAAACTTAATGGTTCTGCTCGATAACCATTTACAATTTTTTAAAATTTTCATTTAATTTTCAGTTATTATGGAATTCTTTAAAAAATTTTCGATGTATAGCAACAATGCGAAAAGCTAAAATTTATAAATGCATATTATTTATAAATGTTTAAGAGAATTTTTAGCAGCTATTTTGTACTAATTATTTTAGTTGAAATGTTCATTATACGCAGTTTTTTAATAATAATCGTAAAATTCATTGAACAATTGAGTATTACATTTTAAAATGCAAGTAGAATTCAATACTTATTTCATTTTATAATTGTAAAACGGTAGATAAGTAACTTCATCATAAAGTTTTGCATGATACGAGAATATTATACGATTGCTTCATAATGAAAGAGCAACAATTTAAGTTTTAAACTTTTTGTGGAAAAGAAAAAAACGACATTTTTTCCTGCCATCGGTGTTAGCGATTAGAGATATTTTTATAGTATAAATATCAAGTCAGTATTGTTCCCTTTTAAATAAAAATACATTTCGCTCCGGAAAAAAATTACTTGAATTTTATCAATAGAAACTCCCTCATTATTGCAGCAAAAACTTTTAAATTTCTAATAAACTTTTATTTATTATAATTTTGTGTAAATAATTATTATTAATAATGTAAATGACTATTGAAAGGAATTATTTGAGAATGTCCAATTTTAATGAATTAACTGTTTACGCAATCAGATTAATAACTTTTTTTATAATTTACAAATAGAGAAAAAGTTTTTTACAGTTTAAAAGTGAAGAAAAAAATAAAGTTGAGATTAAATTTATAAAGTAAGCATAACCCGAAGAAGGTTGAAGTAACGGCATTGAAATCAAAATTTCAAAAGAAAAAAATCTAAAACTAACTTTTGATCTAATGATTAGATGTTTACGTTTAAGGACTCAAACTTTAGATTTAGAATTTCCTTAATTCTCGACCACTATTGTAAGATATTTACTTTTCACCTAACTTGTAAAATTAAAAAGTTTAGAATTCCTTACAAAATCACCCAAGCGAAGTGATTGTGTTTTATTTAAATATTATTTAGAAAGAATTTTTCTAAAAGTATTTAATTTAAAGTTTTTATCTAACTTTTGTTTTTTATTTATCTATAGTTATTGAAAGTTAAGTTGATGATTTTTAAGTTGAAATGAATGTCGCTCTGCTTTGCATATTTCAAAAGAAATGTATAACATAATATTAAACACTTAGGACTTACAATTATAAATCAAACAATCACTACATTTATTTATTAAAAAACACTCTTATGACCTGATAATAAATTAATCTAAGTCTTAAATGTGAGTTCTATAACATATAATTTATTTAAACTCAGCAAATACATCTAACCTCTGTTGTCGCCAATGGCTCAATTTTAAAATATAGTTTTTCTTTTATAAATTTTCTGATATTTTCATATGAAGGATAGTATTAAGTTCGAGAAATAAAAGTTTGTGTTTAAAAAAATTGTTAAAAATTATAATTATTATTAATATTTGACAACAGGAAGTTTTTAATTGAAGGTTGACAATTTTTTTAATTGTGTTATTATTCAATTATGCAATTTTTAATTATATTTTTACTTACCAAACTCATATAACAGTATTTAGGAATCTATAAATTTATGTTACGTATGATTTCTATTAATTGCATTTATTATTCTTATATTGAAAGAGTATCAAGGTATCTATGACCTCCATAATGAATGAAGTATTTACTGACTTTTATATACTACGTTAAGGAATTGAATAAATTTTTTGCGAAGTTTGAGATCTCATCTCATTGAAAAAAAAGTAATTTAATAAATATTTTTTTACAATAAATGCTTCTAGTAATGAAACAAACGCTTTCAAACTTTATTTAAAAAATATCGATTATTTCGTTTGCAAGAAACTATTACTTTAAAGCTTGATAACATTTTTGAATACTCTAATTTTTTTTCTATTAATTAATATGTCTCTGTAAATTTCTAAAAAAAAAATCTTCATAAAAATACTAACATTATTCATTTATAGAGAATATTGATTTAATAGAGAATATCACTAAAATAAAACAAGTTATGCTTTCTTTCAATAAAATTTAAATAGAATTAATTCTTCAAAATAGCGTTCCAATGAAACATGATAATGAAATGTTACGTTATTTTTTGTGATTGATTTATTAAAAAATTATTTTTATTTCTTCGCAAACACAATTCTTGTAAAAAAATTAAAAAATTAAATCTGTTATATCAAAAAACTAGATAACGTTTTATAAAATATAAATTATTGCGTTTAATAAAATTTTAATACAGTGTATTTGTAAAGTAATCCTTACAACAAAAAGATTATTTTCTCTTTTAATTCTCTACTAAAAAGAATTAATGAGTTATTTTTATTCATCATGGCTAGTCCAGGAGGAGAAAAAGAATATCGAATTACCCTGTTTAGGTTAATGTAATTTCGTTCTCCCACCACATTTGCGCGTAATCCATCCCCAATACTACCTGCAATCGCCAAGTTTATAATCTATGGTATGGTTTGGCAATACGCGGCCGGTATTGGGTAAATAAGGGGAATAAAATATTGGGTGAATTTGACAATTATATATAGGGTAAATATCTGCTGAATAGTGGCTATAAAATATCGGGTGAATCGAAAATTTCTACATCGGTCCAATATTGGCCCTTTAAAACCTTGTTGAGCCAAGATTGGTGAAAATTGGCCCAATGAGTTCCCAAGTTATTTTGCTGCTAGGGATCTGTTGAGTCTGATACTTATATATCGAACCAATATAGGCTGAATAACGGCCTTAAAATATCGGGTTAACTAAACAAATCTGTATAGGGTTGATATTGGGTAAATAAGGGAAATAAAATATCGGTGTAATATGGCAATTTTATATAAGGTAAACATCGTCTGAATAGTGGCTAAAGAATATCGGATGAATCGAACATTTCTATATTGGTCCAACATTTGCAAAATAAGGCCCTTTAAAACCTTGTTGAGCCAAGATTGGTGAACATTAGCCCAATGAGTTCCAAAGTTATTTTGCTGCTAGGGATGGTATGGGATTATCTAACAGGGAATCCCAGGTCTTCCTATAGGTTATTATTTCATGACATCTGACTTTAGGGCATCTGGTTGAGAAAGGTTAGACTCGGCCTTAGCAAGCAAATCAGCGTCCCTCTACGATACCACAATGATCCATTGTAGGGCGTCCACTTTGTTTATCAGAAAATCTATCAGAAGTTGGCATTCAAGAGTAGAACTATTTTTAGCAGGCATAACTGAAGCCCTGATAGTGGCCTGTGAATCCATAAAAATCACTAATGTTCTCTTTCTGCAGTAAATGCCTTGTGAACAACATCCACTTCATCATCAAAATTTATAATACATACCAACGGCTCTGCTGAGGCTCAAGTGCCTGGAGTAAGCACCAGCATTTGTATGAGCCCCAGTAGCAGAAACATCAGTGCACACTTGCAGTCAGTGCCATTCTGGGAATCTTTCGCCAACTCTGTCTCTTTGCCTGCTTTTCTTTTGAATAACAGGCAAAATCAAATCCAAATTATCCTTAGCCAAGCTCAGATGTCTATGAAAATTTGTTTTTACTGATAACGGTTACCTCTCTCTTTTGAGTGAACTCTTGGACAGAAGAAGGTGTTTGAAGACCCAACGTGGTTTTGTGCAGGGTGTTCTGGAACTAAAGGCACTGCTTGATATTAACTTTGATCCCGAGACCCTATGCCTTCCTTTGGATCCGACTATTGATAAAAGCTACCAGATCCGCACTGATCTCACCCAAGCGGTTTCCAAAGAAGATCAAAACACTTCGATTTTAAAAAAGGCTTGCTCTGGAAACAATAAGCACCTTATATCCTAAACCCGATTGGGTACATATCTATACCGATGGTAGCCTTTTGAAGGTCACTGACAACGCAGGAGGAGGGGTTTGTAGTCATCTCTTCTCCTTTTATTTTTCAACTGGAATTTGCACAACTGCCTTTGATGGTGAAGTTGCAGCTATTCGTGTAGCTCTGTCGCAGCTGCACTGTCATCTGAACAGTTTTGTTAAGGCTGTAATCTTTTGTGACTCGAAAGCGGCAATTTTTACTGTGAATTCAAACACTACTCTTGCCTCCTTTAACATCCTTGAGTGTAAAAAGCTCCTACAGGGTTTGTTCGGGCTTTCTAAGGAAATTGTTTTGCAGTGGATGCCGGGACACTGCGGTGTAGCTGGTAATGAGTTAGCAGACCATCTTGCTAAGCAGGGAGCTTCTATCCTACAGACATCAGAGAAAGCTGTCCCTCTCACCAATGTCAAGCGCCTAATCAAGAAAAAGAGGATGGATCTCACTTTAAAACAATACACAGAGAAACATTCTGGTAAGATCTGGTGGAATAAGCTCAAAGATCTTCCTATGTGGCCAAGACGTAGGGCAGTTGCTAAGTTTCGACTGACTACCAGACACGACAGCCTCCTCAAACATCTCCATCGAATTCATGCTGCTCAAGCCCCTTTCTTTACGCTCTGTGACCTTCAAGCGGAGATGGATGCAGACCACCTTCGTCTTAGCCTGGCACTATAGGATATCTCTTTGTGTGACCGTTACTGGCACGCAAAAGATTTATTGGGTTCATAGACTTTTCTTGCCACGTTTGTTATTGTTTGTGTTTATTTATTCTGTTGTTCCTCCCTTTGTGATGAGTGGTCCTTTGTAACCTTGGCCATTGGAAATATAAAAAAATAACGGTTGTCTCTTTGTAAAGATGTCAAACAGCACTGTTGTCACTTGTAAAGAAGTAGGTTGTGATTTTAACTTACGGACTGCCATATCTAAAAAATCATTAAAATACAATAGTTGCTTAATTATATTAAGCCCATTTTTATGCTATTTTTATGGAATAGCTGAAACACAACACATTTAAAATTTTCTATACAGGTATTAAGCCCCATAAAAAAAAATTAGATTAAAATATTTTTACATCTTTCAAAAAACGTGGAAATTCCGTCTTTCCAGGACTTCTCGGAATTTTTGAAGAAAACCCAACTACTTGAATTTTACCACCTCTAACATTTCTTTTTGATTAAGCGGAATTTTTAATGATTGAATTAGTTGTTGAAAATATAACGGTAAAGGGTCTGATGAATATATTAGATGCAACAGAGCATCCCAATTGAGCTCTAAAAACTTTTGTGATATGTAATCAATTAAATTCGAAGACGTGTATTTTCCTGATGAAACATGATCCCTACGGATACGTTTTTAATTGCTGTTTTTTATTCGCCTTTTTGAAAGCTATTGCAATTATGATGCTTTTTTATATTACAGATGCATGTCATCAATTATTATGATAAATTCAAACCTATTTATAAGTTAGCTACCAAAAATCAGCAAGAATATACTAAGCAATTTTGAATATTCAGTCATTATTCACTTAATTTCACTGATAAAATGAGCTGTTGTCATTAACCCTGTCTTAATTTTTATAAAAAGGGTCAGATATGTCAGAATATTTTAATATTTCTTCTGTATTAAACATATAATATTTCATTTCTAATAAACTGAATAGATAACTTTTTTTTGTTTTTTTTTTAAGGTAATATCTACTTGTAAAGAAAATGTTGCTTTTAAAAACACGAGGAGTATCGTAAAATTATCATCATTACTGAAAAATTATTGCGATAGAATGGTAAAAATTATTATGTACGGCACTTGAAACAAAAATATGCTCTGAATAACTTTTAATCGAATGAACGGATATTTAAATACTATACTGAGAGAAAAAAGCATGGTTAAAACTACCAGAAAATAGTAAAATTTGCAATTTTTTTTACTCTATGGAAACACCAAAAGCATGGTAATTTTGGCGAAACGCTTTCTTAATGACTTTTAATAAAATTAACATTAAATATGATTTTATTATCATGCTGTAGTAAATGTGGTAAAATTTGGAAATTTTATCAATGGTACTTTAGACAGAGTGTTTCATTAAAACCATTTATTCTTTTAAATCTTTTTTAGTTTGTGTCAGGTAGTAAAAACTACAATTTATAAGTCTGAATTTCTAGTTAACCGTTACCACATGAATCAAATAAATAACTTAATACCGTATATTCTAGTTTTATTACCAGAATTATGTTTTTTTTACCAGAAATATTACCATCTGTGCTGCTGCCTCTAAAATTTAGGTTTTACGCTATCCAGTGATCAATATAGTTGTAACTTCGGAATCAGTGTTGCCCAAATTAAAAAAAAAAAAAAAAAAAAAAAAAAAAAAAAAAATTCAACAAAAGAATTACTTGAAACATTTACAACCAATTTTATTAAAACTAAAATTTTTCAAACAAAAACAAATTCAAACCATTTCCAAATGCCAAGCGCATGTTTCACTCATGTACAAATTGTTACAAATTGTTTAAGTTCAACATTTAAAACTACGAAATTATACTCTTAATAAAAATCAATTAAAAATATACGACTCAATATTCAGCAAAACCCGTTAAAACTATTAAAATTAAAATGAACACATACTAAAAGTAAATTCTTAAAATTTACTTAAAGTAATTAAAAATAAAGGCACAACATTCTCCAAATTCCAGTAAAAACTATTAAAAATCAAGAGCACATTCATCTTAAGACTTGCTAAAACTTGGAAATGAAAGTAAATTATTCGTTTAAAACCATTCTAAAATCAACCTCGAAGTTTCTAAAAATCAAAGTTAATTACGGACAAACTTCCTTGGACTCCCACCAGTGCTGCAGCCAAATCTCGTAGAGCAAGACAATAATCCAATTTCGGACAAACCGCACTCTAACCCTCCTTGCCGGCTTCCTTCTCGTAAGGCAGTAGTTGGTCTCCGTTCTTCCACTTATCGGTTCCGGCCTCAGTTCATTCTCCCTGCGGCTCCGGCCTTGGTTCAACCACCAGCGGCTCTGGCCTAGTACATCATCCAGCTTCTCTGGGCTAATTCAACATCCGGTGGCTCCAGCTTAATTTTTTTCCTCCAACGGTGCTCATAGTTATCTTAGCACCGCGAGGGGCTCTAACTAATTCATCTGAGTGGGAATGTATAATAAATCGCCAAAGCGCAAGCGAATGGTGAAATTTGGAGCTCAGTAACATTTACTGAGAGAAAATTAAAATAAAGTAGCGAGATTAAGCAAACGAATTTAAGAGAGAGAAGAGGTTTTTGGGGCAGACTGCCTCGCCTCTCCTCGAGATATTACCCCCAAGCTTCGCAGGTGCACAGTAGCCACATAGCCTCATAGAAATAGGAAAAATACACGATAATAAATGCGCAAAAATATAGAGGTGAATATCGAGTGAAAAATTATATACAAGTATTTACAACTATTTACAAAATTTACGGAACGGTACCCCATCAGATAAGAAAAAGGCGGTGGCCGGGCTATATTTTATATTGTCTTTGATGAGCTCAAAATCAAAGTTTTTAAAGTAGTTGCACGCATCACAAGAAAGAGAGTGCATCTCTGAAAAAATTTGTACATAGTTCAGCTATGTGTTCATCTATTTTGCTGATTTTCAAATCTTTTTTTAGATTTTTCATTCTCATGGATCTGGGGGTTGTATCTAAGAAATTTATTTTGAGTACTCTCTAGCTTCTTCTTTTGAGTAGCAGTGCTTGTGCTCCATGCAGGGGCTACATAGCTGATGATCGGTCGAATACATTGGAGGTATAGCACTCGTTTTGTTTTGAATGCAAGTTTTGAGTTATAATTTAACATCGGCATCAGGGCTCGATAGGCTTCTTGCACTTTGCTAGTAATATTATCAATATGGGAATTCCAGTTTAAAGTACTGGTAATGGTGACGCCTAGGTAGGTGGCCTTTCGAACTAGTGGTATTGTATCATTGAATAGAGTAATATTTGAATAAATGACTTTCTTTTTACTTGATTTCCTTATAATTAGTAGTGATGATTTGGTGGTGTTGATGGCTACCTTCCATTTTGTGCACTAGTCTTCGATATGAGGTATGATATTACTGGGATTAGTAACTGACTTCTTAGGATTTATGAATCTGCTCATAAGAGCAGTATTATCCGCGTAGAAGACTGAGGTGATGTTTCTCATATTATTAAAATTTGGAAAGTCCACTGAATAAATTAGGTAGAGCACATGGCTGAGGATTGATCCTGGCGGAACTCCTGCTCGAATGCATCGAGTGGTAGAAACGGCTGTATTGATCTTTATATGAAAAGTTCTGTTTGTCAGATATTTATTAATTAGTAGTACTAGATCTTTGGGGATATTGAAATTTATGAGCTTGTATATGAGGCCCTGATGCCAGACGCGGTCAAAGGCTGTGGCCACATCCAATACCAGGAGCGCTGTTGTTTCTTTTTTAAAGAATCCTTGGTTAATATTCTCAATAATTCTCGCAAGTTGTTTAGTGGTGGATAGGTGTTCTCAAAAACCGAATTGCTCATCCGGGATAAAACTAAGATGGGGCTTTTATCTGTTGAGGATTATCTTCTCAAAATTTTTTGAAAAGGCGGTCAGCAAACTAATGGGCCTGTAGCTTTCAGGATTTAGCAGATTTTTTCCCTGCTTGGGAAAGAGCGCAACCAGAGGGTGTTTCCATTTGGAGGGGGGGGGTAAATATTTCCGTTTGAGATGTTGTTTAGCAGCTGCTCGATGATGTTGGGAGGGAGGTTTTTAATCATGAGGTTATTTATATTATAAGTACCGGGAGCTTTATTTTCTGAAATTTGGTGATAATGGTGATCTCTTCCATAGTGGCTGGATCTGAGGTTAACTGATAGTCATTTGTCAAGAAATTATTGGCAGCATTAATGATAATGTCATCGGAATAGGATCATTATTGAGCAAAAATTACCTTTCCAGTGTGTCTGCGAAAATTTCGCATTTATCAGTATCGGAATAAGTCATTGCCATTTGGGCCATTTAGCGACGTATTAGTGGTCTTATTCGACTTTAGAGATCGCACCATGTTCCAAGCGATTGTGTTCTGAGTGGTAAGACTCTTAACATTTTCATTCCAATTATCTTTTTTAAATCCATCTATTTGATTCTTTAAACTTTTGATAAAGTTATTCAGCTGATTTTTAGTATTTGGGTCCAGTGTTCTCTGATATAATTTCCTCAAATTATTCTTCATTTTAATTTGATATTTAATGTAGAATGGCAATTTATAATAATCGTTCCTGATTTCAATGCTGTATGAGGCATTTTCATATGCATCTTGTATAATGTTGATCAGGTTATCAATTTCTTCGTTAATCATTTGTTGTGAGTCGGGATCACTATTGAGGAAGGAGTGATTATGAAGTACGTTATGGAATGAGAGCTATTCGGTAGTATTTCTGGTCCTGTTCTTGTCATGTTCACTAAAATCAACAGTGGCAACAATAGGTAGGTAATCGCTATTAAGTTCATGGTAGGTCTCCACAATGATAGGCGTTTTAGTATTAGTTATTAGGAAGTCTAGGACGCCGTGGGCAGCTCGAGGTCCATTCGGAGTATATGTATATTCCGTGGGAGCATAAACGGTGAGTCTATGATTTTTCACTTGTTTAATAAGTCTGAGTCCTGTTCTATTATTTTTTTCTACACCCCCAGGTGGTATTTTTAGCATTGAAGTCACCAATGACAATATTTTATAGATGCGAAGGGAAGATATCGTTGATGTTTTTGTCTGATACTGCATGATCGCGAGGGATATAAATGCTTGTAAATTTAATTTTCCTGATGTTATTTAAGGCAATAATGGCTGAGACTTCTTCGTATCCGTCATTATTGGCCGTACTGTGGAGAGTGGATGAGTAATTTTTCTTTGTGTAAAGTGTAGCACTTCCGTCTCTGCAGGCGGCTCCATCACAACGATAAGTATTATAATTCGGGAAGTTAACCATGTTACCAGAGTTGAGGTGGGTCTCAGAGATAGCACAGATGTCGATATCATGTGTATCCAAAAAATTCAGTAGTTCGCCTTTTTTGTAATAGATACCATTGGCATTCCATACCGCTATGATGATAGGCTTTGACTTATTAGGCGTCCTATCCATTATTATTAGAATTGGTTTCCTGATTTATAGCATTGTTAGCTTTCAATGTGGTTAGAAGTTGGGCTATAGCAGTATTGTAGCATAGTTTAAAAAGATTAGTTAGATCATTAACAAGCTTTTTAGCTTCGTCTATTTTGGGGTTTAGGAGATTTATTTCATTTCGTTGATCTTGCTGCTTTAGAGCGTCAGCATACGATTTGTTGACATAGGTGTTCTTATGTTGAAATAGGGGATTTTTATATGCTTTGTTATCTTTTTTGTTATTAATTTTATCAATGATAGCAATATAGACTTTGCATTTCTAATAATTTGATGGATGGCTTTCGCCACAATAAGCACATTTAGCGTGTTGTTCTTTAGCTTTAGTGTTTGGTTTGGTGTTGTGGTTTTCATCACATTTCACGCAACGATTTGGGTAGTGGCAGCCCGACTGCGAATGTAGAAATCGTTGGCATTTAAAACATTGTATAGGGCCTTTGCTCCTTCCTTTATAATTGTCAACCGAAACTTCGGCTATATTTCCTACATGAGTGAGAGAATATATCTCTTTAGCTCTTTCATTCCTTTCAAGGGTAATCATGAATAGTGGAATAGGTATTTTCTCTACGTTGACTCTCTTTGTCAGCTGAGTAATGTGTTTATGGGGTATATTTAGAGCAATTAGTCCATCAGTGATAGTCTCTGTAGACATATTCTTGGGGAGTCCTCTCATGACAACTTTAATTAGTTTATCTTCAAGTTTGTAGGTATGATACCTCAGTTTTAATTCAGTGGTAAGTCCCGTGATTCTATTATGGACTTCCTGTGATTTTGATCTTATAATAACTCTGTCACCTGATATTTTCATTTCATAATCTTTAATATTACGTTTTCTTAGATTATAACTAAAAACCTCAAAGTTGGGATCATCAACAACTATAGGTGGAATTTTAGCTGTTTTTCTGGGTTGAATGAAGTTATCTTGTTTCTTATTTTTATTTTTATGTGTGTTGTCTTCGTCATCACTGCGTTTTTTTTTTTACGTTTGTTGCTACGATTAGCACATTGCTGTAGAGTTGGATATTCCTGACCATCATCCAAATTAAGAGGAGCATAAGAATTTTCAGTATTGAAAGCGTCGAGGGAGTTTTTTTTCCCCAACGGCTCTGGCCTTATTCTCGTGTTAGCAATGCGAATGAATCGACTTTTTCTCCTACGAGCAGCAGCGCAACACCAATGAACGTCATAACAAAAAAAAGTTCCATGATAAAAACAGTCACAAATTAAATAATACTTTATAAAAGTGATAAAACAATACTAATTAAATATCAATAAACTTTAATACACATAATTCAACCCAAAAATTTCAGTTTAAAAAGATAATTAAAATTTACAAAAATATTACTATTGTGAATTAATTTAAAAGATATAATAGTGGTGCCACCTGGAGACGAATCATGTTTTACACCATCAAAACTTAAAAAGAATTCTCTAATAAGCAGAGCTAACCAGTCCAGCCATCTATTGAGGAAATAAGTGAACTATTTCCGATGAAAAAATAAACCCATTTTTAAAAGTATTTATAAAGAAAAAAAAATACAATAAATTTCTAGTTATTAGACATACAAGTACAGCTGTTTCACCAAATTTCACAAATTACACAATCAGGTGCAGAAAAGTATTTTTTCTCTGTCTTTTGTTTCCACGAATTCATTGTGAAGTAAAAAAAAATCTATAGTTTATTCAAGAGAGCTCTTTATGTTAATTTTTTGACTATATTTCTTGAGCTTTCCTTAAAAATCAGAAAATTATTATTTAATGCATTACAATTATTTTTTTAATAATGATAGTGAAAGTTTTAATTTTAAAGAATAAAATTTAACATCTCCATAAACTATTAACTTTAAATAGTAAAATCATAACTTTGAACCACGATTAAAAGCAAAATGAAGAAGGTGTCAAAAAGGCCCATTTTTCTCAACTTACCATTTCATTGAAATGCGTAATCTAAAAATTAACACTAAACGCGCAAAAATAAACAAAATAAATGGATAAATTTTAATCTAATGATCATATATCAATACGTGATCTTAATTTTTCAAAAAGTAAACCATAAATGTTTAAGCTAATTAATGTAAGTGATATTAAATAATATATGAAACAAGGCAAACATTTATAGTTTCTCAGTTTAAACATAACTTTTTTTTTCGTTAAATCGAAAGCAAATTGCAGAAATTTATTAAATATCATCCCTATATTTCAGTCAGTAACTCGAATTTAAATTTTTAGCTTCTAACGAGAATTATATATTCATTTATTTTCCGTATTGGATGGAAACTTTTTCTAAGTGTTTCAAAAACTGTTTGCACGCATTCAAAAAATATTTTATTCAAAAATATGTTTCATTTAGCAAAAATATATTGTTAAAAAAATGAAGAAAAAAAAAAAGATTAGTCAAATTCGGAACTTAAAAACAAGTCAAACTTTTAGCTTTTCATTTTTCAAAAACTGCTTAACTGCTTTTTTTTAAATTTTTTTTATTTATTATTATTATATATATTTCAGGAATTCTCTCTGGTCAAATCTTATGCAGAGCATCTTTTCGAAATATGAAGAAACAGCACTATTTTTTATTCCCTTTGATAAAACATCAGTGTATCGACAACAATAATATTTAATTTCATACGTTTGTCATTCTAAGAATTGATTGTTTACTCTCTCGCATGGCTAATATATCACCAAAAATGACTTTCGAGAAATGTTGTAATCATCTTTTGTGTTTCTAACACGTGTCCTATGTTTGAAGTTGTGAAGCCATAGTTTTATACTCATCAAAAGGAGAAAAAAAATACAATTTCTTTTCTGAGAAAGGGTACGATGAACTGAGCTAGTCCTAAGGAAGACCTACCAACCTAGTTTTTGTGTACTATGATGCTGTATTTTTTACCTCCTGCTTTTTTATTTTCTAAGACGTAGTTGTTAGATTTTCATGGGAATAGTTTATTTGAGTCATAATTCAATCATGCTAGAAATTTTTTAAAATAGCACTTTTTTACAATATTATATTGAGAAATTTTTATATATTTCAAAAAAAAAAATAATAATAATAAATAAATAAAAATTAAAATCTGAAAAAGGAAGAAAAAAAATATAAATTTCAAACAAATGATTTTTATCACATAAACTAAATCAGTAATGTTCATCCCAAATGCATTAAAATAAATCAATTAAATATTTTCTAGACTTATTAAAATAAATAAATAATATAGCTCTCCTCTCCTTTAAAATAAACAAATGCTCAAATGGATCATTAATAGTAAATGAATCTTATCAGCAGTAAAAAACATATTCGTAAACAGCTTTTTAGTGACAAAATTTTTAAAAAAAAATCCTTTTCGATGTAAAATCTTTTTTCTTGCCGACTTTTATTCTAAACTGACAAAAGTATTCAGATAATTATGGTTCTCAAAAAGTGATTTTACCGGCAACTTTGAAGTATGTCTCGATATTTTGTCTTCTAGTTGATAAAAATAATCAGGTACTTTCAGTTTTTTTTTTTAAATATCTAGAATTTTTTTTACCAGAAATCCATTCATAAAAGCATACTAATAAAGTCTACATACTAATAAATTAATTAATTTCGTTTGGAAAAAGCGCATTTTTTCTCTATGGCTTCTGTTTCTAAACTGTTAAAAAATAATCGAGTAATTATTGTTTTTCAAGAAATATAGTTAGATTTTACCAGCAACTTTAAAGTGTTTCATAAAGTAAGCTCAGCAAACTTAATAAATAATTTTCAAAACTATATAAATAATACACGAATTCTCAATAAGTAAAATGCTTCACTACTTTATAAAATTTGTTTTATTGTTTTTATGGAATTTTTGCATATTTATTTATTAGTATATCAAATCAGCACTTTAAAAATAATATTTAAACAAAACACGTAAAATAATTTAAATTTTAGCAAAAAAATATTTAAAGAAATACGTCGATGACTTGCTCGCAACATAAAAAAGAAAAGAAAAAAAATATTCATAGACTTGTATATTTTTATGCTTTTAAATATAGTTTCGGCGCATCTAAACAATATAACGAATAGTGTAGACTGTGATGGCTCTTATGGTTTATACACATAGAGATAAAATTTACTTTATTGGAGTAATTTTAATTAATGTGAACAAATGACAAAGAATTACTTGAAGCATTTCTATGATTTTTCATAGTTTAACTTGAAAATCATTTGAATTTCTTATAGCTAAACTGAATAATTTAGTTTGAATAATAAGTATAAAATTGAAAGATAGTTAAGAAAAGTAATGGTTATAAACCTTTTAATTGAAGTTTTTTTTTTCAATAATTACCGAGAAATTCTACGTAAAGGATCTCAAAAAGTCAAGTTTTTTATTTCATATATATTATAGACTAATAATATTTCAGTTTGAAATAAATGCTCATTAAGATTCTATTTGTCAATTATTTCTGTTAATATCTCTAGGCTTGAATATTTATTTTTTTTAATAAATACTATGCTTTAAACAAATACTAGTACTAATTTTCGTTAACTTTTTTCAATGCTAAAATCTCTAGGTAGTCTTATAATCCTTCTTAATTGGGAGAATTTTTTTCATAGAATGTCCATTTACTTCTTATTGTCTCTTATTTATTTTATCATTTCTAATCCTTTTTGTAAAGCATCGTACTTTTGAGGTTTCAGTTCTTGAAAAAGGTGATACTAGAGGTCAGTTACCCTTGGACTAAAAAAGGGTTCAAGGTATGTCGCCTTTCTACTGCTTGCAAGCTAATTCTACGCTGACAGTTTGTTTAAATTTTTTCTTAAGAATACTTTTTTTATTATTAATTTTCTTTGAGATAGTTTCAAGGACACCCACTTCGTCCTATATCTGACTAATGACACCAAGTTAAAAGAAATTAAAGGGTTGAGTGAAACATACAATAGAGTTAATTTTTGGAGACAAGGCTAAATCGATAAAGATTGACGATTATTCTATCCGATCTCATGAATCTATAAGCTTGATTAAACTAATACTAAGTAAAACACAAAATATAAATATTTTAATGCTGCTTTTTTGTGGCGTTAATGATCATGGATTTAAAATTTGTATATATTTTTGATTGATTGAAATAATTTCCTAGAAAGAACATCAATAAGACTGACCATAAAATAATATCACATTTATCCTCTCGCATGTCACATTCATAAAATGTGTCATACTTCATTCCCCTTACCTTTATGTTTTTAATATATTACATAAACTTCCTATTCATTCCATATTGTCTTTCGCCATCACTAAATCATCGTTTCGCGGCTTCAGATTGATTGTGCTGCATTCGGCAACATTGCTCAGTGTCTATAGTAGTCAGAAACTAATTGAAGGAATGAGATTAAAATTGTTCCTCCTTATATTCACCTATACGGGCTCTCCGTTTCATGGTTCTACATTAAAACCTTCAACAGGTTACTGCATAGCACCTTGAGAGCTGTGAGTTTCACCAATTTTTTTGTATAGTTTCATTTTGTGAGAATAAAATGATGTCCTTTTTCTAGTCTTAATAATGGCTTATTCCGATAAAACATTGAATCTTCTTTTATTCTTTGGAGTTCTGTCAGCAGCACTTGTTAAAATAAATTTTCTGCATGATAAGAGCGTTCTCTGATGGTCTGGCAAAAACTCATAACACTCCCCTTTTAAACTCCTTTTAATTTGCCATAATATCTTGAATAAAATGAGTTTTTAGTGAACAATGTCGGTTGAACAGTGTTGCAACATTTTTATCACAAACAAAACACTGTTCACAAACATTTTTTAGTGAACAGTATTGGTTGAAATATAAAATCACAATTTTATCTTTTGCAGGAATTTACATTGCCAGTAAATAAAATTGAATATTCAACTATTAAAATAGCAGTATAAATCAATCAATTATAACATACACATATTGTCCCAAAAACTAACAATGCTTCACTTTACAATTAACATTTTTCTTTAAGGGTGTACAGTTTTGCATGCGAGCAGCGCCCTCTGTGTAAGCAACGAGAACTTGTTAGTGTATTAACAACCTCGAAAGAGGTAAGTGGGTGAATTCAATGTGCAAATAAAATAACAGTCCACTGCAATATGTGTTTTGAGTTCTGTGTTAAGAGAAAAAACAAAGGGTTAATTTTTAAATTACTTATGAATTAAACTTATATATCCATTGAGAGTTTATATCAAAAAACAAACGAATGTCTTCATCGTGTCTTGGCTACACTTCTAAAATTCGTCACAACAATCACACGTTTCTGGCTCATCATTGATTGAAAAAATGTTATCTTACCTGGCGAAGAAATATAAGCAGATTTTAGATAAAGTAAATATTCCTTTTTCTACCAGAAATGATCCAAAAGTGTTTGTTGATATTTATACTTTTCAGTTGGAGTGTTTCTGTTTACAATGAAATCATATCATTATAATATAAACTTAATAACAGGTAAAGACATTAATTGTTTTGTAACTAAAAAAATGAGATAGTGTAAGTGACGATGCTGAGGTCTTGTTAAATATATCCGAATACGTACGGTCTAGAAATAATCATCTTTTCAATTCCTAAAAAATTGTTTCTAATTCTTTAAGAGAAAGATAATATTTGCCAATAACTCTTTTTAGCAAGTTTTAGCCTTACGTATCTATTGCTTCTAGAAACCTCCCCACCAAAGACTTTTTTCTACAATTAATTTCCAAATAATGCTTTTTGAAGCAAACATACTTTTAATCTGAGAACCATTGATTTGATCAATTCATTTGTTTAGTTCTCCTCATTTGCCTTTTATAGGCCTTTGCATTATCTGAATACAAAATTGAACACACTCCTCTACGTGAAGTACATCTTCTGAAATCCAATAAAAAAAGTCATATAATTAGCTCTAAATGCACAGCCCTTTTGAATGTACAGATAAAGAATAACAAATAACACTTATTGCTTGAGACAATAGCAAAAAAATAATAAAAAAATAAAGAAAAAAAAGGTTTCGCGAAATCTACTCCTAACATATCAAAGGAAGGATGTTCTCTAATTCTGTCAGATGTCTGATAATGTCTGTTAAACAGTTTCTGAAAACATTATTTTTTTACAAATTGCTTACTTTTTTATGCTCCTTTAAGTGAGTTAACGTAGAATTTTCTCCAGAAGGATCCATTTTAATGCGGATATCTAATATAATTAATTGCACAAATTTATATTTTGTCTTTACTTGAGTACCGCAAACATGGATGCAAATATAAGAGATTATCATCATTGAGATTGAATATTCTTACTCAAAGTATTTTGGACTTCATTCTCCCCTAATGCGAGTGTTAAATAGTCGTAATCCAGCATTATGTTCATAAATTCTAAAAGGTCCTTTCAATTTTGAAATATCGCATTATGTGCACCAAAACTGTCACTCCGTAAAAGATTTATAAACATGGAAATGTACAAAGTATTGGTATGAGTCACAGTGGCTACAGCTCTCTTCATCATTTCACTGTAATTGTCACCAGGATGATGGGTAAAATTTATTACAGGCCGCTGGATGGGACAGCCAAACTGGACCGTTCCACTACAGGGAACTTTATTGATTTTAATATGATTTTAATTATGATTTTAATTGCAGATTCTTCTCTATTGGTTAAATCAGCTGGATTCTTCAAGATGATTCCAGCAATCTGTAAGCGTGGGTTTGCTTCTGCTATTCAATTAGAGACACAAATGGCTTCTAAAGTTTTAAGGATCTTTTCACCCAGGGAAGAACAATTTTAGAGTCCCTCCAAAAATATATTTGTTGTGTGAAATTGGGAAAAACATGTTGTAAATATTTCCCTAATCGAGCACCGACGAGATCTGCCATTCATTCTAATCCAGCCAAAGTCAAAAGTTTTTAAAGGTGCAGCTTTACACTTTTAAATTATAAAATTAACTTTAATATGACCCTATGTTGTATGACGAAGGTATGCCTCTTCTCCGTAAGCATTATGACTTGTATTTACAAATAGAAATATACCGCCGCAGAGAAATATCACTAACATCCGGCGTTAAACATAGTTTTCGTACTATTATAAGATAATTGCCCAAATCAGTAACAGAACACAGAATTTCTTTTCTAAATTAATTAATCCATATGGATCAAAAGTTTAGAAATTATTCTCAACTACTGTCTTTTGGTGATTCCTAACTCAAAGGAATCCCTTACATCTTTTAAATCAAATTTAATTTTATACTCAATACGTCCCACTTTAATCATAAGAAACTTACTCTTTGGCCGGAATCAATATTTCTTCACATTATATTTTTATCTCGAAGTTCATTTAGTTCTAAACAATTAGTTTTTAATTTTCTTAAACTAAATCCGGCTGCGTATAATATTTCAATTGCTGAGGAAGATAACTGAGAGTTGTGTTAAAATTTCAAACAAAAGGAATAATTTTTATCACGTGTTAAATACAAACTATTTTTTTTTAATTTTTAGAATAAATAAACTTATCAAAAATCACTCAAAATGATTTTAATTCTAATGTAAATTAATTCGAATAATTTTTTAAAAAAAAAAATGTGTTTCAGAAGTCACGGGAAACAAAACTCTTTTTAAAATTGGATTTTCTATATCGAAATATCTCTTATTTTCGGTTCTTCATAACTTGTCGAACAAATTGCTTTAAAAATGCTCAATTGTAGTTGCATTTGATAAGTAACTGACGCAAGAAAGCTTAAACAATTTCATTCAAAAATCGATGACGTCGATTCTTTAAATCAAAATAGAAGGCATCTTTTGTTGCCACGGTTTTTCGTTTAGAGATAGAATTTTATTTTTTTGAAATTAGATAGTTTCAAGTTTTATGCAGATTCTAGAGATGTTATGCAATTTGTAAAAAAAGTATGAGAAAGGTTATTGACAGCTAGATCAGATTTGATAAAGAAATTCCCTATTTAAATCAGTTTATTTCGGTAACATTTCAATAATCAAAGTTTTAGATTCTTTCTTGGATTCATTTTAATTATTTTTTTCTGAATAACTAAACATGCTTATTTTCAAAATTGTTCAAAATGTTTATTTTCAGGTGTCAATTTTTGCAAAATAAGTACATGCCATTTCATATTACAAAGCGGATTAAGATGCAAATTTATACGCGTAAAATGCTTAAAATTTCACACACCCACGCCCACAAACACACACACACACACACACACACACACACACCCACACACACACACACACACACGCACACACACACACACACACACACATATATATATATATATATATTTATTTATTTCAAATTAAATATATTATACCTATATATAGGCATAATATATTTAATTTGAAATAGAAATTCTAGTAAGGGCCGAAAGTATTATTATATTATTATTATACAATTATATTTCAACAGTGAGTACTAGACTTAGATATCTACTTTGGTAGGGTTTGCTTAAATCAGCATAACAGCAAAATATGAGACCACGACTTCTAAATCTATTAAGATAACATAGGGGACGGGGAAAAACCAATAGGGAAAGTTCCACTAGGGCATGGGAGTATAAAAACAGTACAACGGAAGAAGATTAATTTCTCGACACTCGCTAGACATTAATCTTCAGAGGTGAGCAAACCAATCAAACCAGTTGTCAGAGCCACACTTTTGCCGATAAGATCAGGTGAATTAAAAGCGATTATTCTTAAATTTAACTAGTATTTCACACGTAATAAAAATAAATCCATTATCCTGAAGATGACAGGTACTGTAGCACACATTGTATAAATCTCCATTTAATTTTGGTGCTATAATGTAACACCATCCAATATTCTAGAAATGGAATTATCATTCAGATAATGTTAAGAACCTGATTAAGGCTATAGCATTATGCATGCTTAACTTCAATTTTGTTTTAAATACTCATTGAACTTATAACTGAAGAAGCTTTGGAAGAATAAAAACGTATTGGCTGTTACGAATATAACTTGTAATCTTTCATTTATTGACGCCAATAATTTGAACCTATCAGAGGTCAGGTAAATAGTTAATATGGGATTGTTCATGGCTTATGAGCCAATTTTTATTCAAAATGTATTAAAATACGAACAGGTGTGGTGTTCTTAAGTGGCAATGACATTGGCAGTTATTTTTGCGTGTTGGGAATTATCGTACAACTTTTAATATGCTTTAAATAAATCATGAACGTGCAACTTATCTTGGAAATGATGCTTAATTTTTATGTAAGAGTTCAAGGTGTTTCTTTGAACTTTTTTTGTGATTTATAAAGAGGCTTAGTTAACAAAAATATTTATAGAAAATATTACGTGAGAAAACGATCAGCTTTAAATCATAAAATTATTTTGTTAAAAAGCTTAAAATATATTATTTTATACACATCTTGATCAACTATAAATATACATTCACAGCTGGTTTGTGAAAATCATTTGTTGAACGCATATGAAAGAGATTAAAGTGCATCAACTTTGTTCTTTTAATATTGACTTATGTAATTGACACGCATGGCCAATACTATTACTGAGCCGTTTCTTTCTAAAATATGATTTTTAAAAAAAAAAAAAAAAAAAAAACTAACATTTACTTATTTTTAAAAATCCCTTAGCGAATTTTAACCCTCTTGAATGATTCTATTCAATTCGCTTAAGAATCCATTTCAAAAAGTTGTATGTCTTTTATGTGACACTTTCAAAAAAATCGCTTTATCTATGAAGCCAAAACATAGGTAACTTGAACAATAAGGTGAAAATGTGCTACCCCGTTAAATGGCGAAATTGAATCCTATAATCAACCCATATAATCAAGGATTACGATATGTTTTTACCTTATTAAGATGTTACGGTTCAACACTCTTCAAAACTTCGAATAATGTCACCTATTATATGAATGAAACTCCTTTATTTATTAAAAAGAATAATCACAATTTTATAATATCTTAACCTAGTTTATTCAGAATACTTTTACCAAAATAAGCACTTAAAAAAAAAACCAATGAAGATGGTTTTTGAAGCATATCATTACTAAACAAGAATGGTACATTCTATTAGTTAAAAATGTTTTTATAAAAAGTCATACTGTAACTAATGATATAGTTTTAATGACATTGAAAGAGCGCACCTACATAAATGGGGAGAAAAACACTGTTTCGTGTATCTGAAAGCCTACTATTTTGCACTAAAGTGGTGAGTTCCACTGCATCGAAATTGAGGCAACAGTAGTGAAACTCCTTCATTTAAACTACTTGGTGAAAACTTTAAGCTGTAAAGTAACATGCTTGTAATGCAGTAACATTAAACTTTATAATTACAGAAAGATATGATATACATAAGAATCAGTAAAGTTACTTTGATAAATAATCATAAACTTAGAATGAATATATATATATAATATGTCTGGAAATATAATGTGAACTTGCGCTGAAAATGTTACTAATATATTTCACGAACTATTGTTAGACCGAGAAAATGCAAGGTATGTTTATTGACATTAAGTGCATTTATAAAGTATATAAAGTTGTTAGGCACGTTATCTTAAAGAGGAAATTTATGCATTTAGCGTATTAAAATAGGATGAATCCAAACTCATCTCAAATATAATTAACAACAACAGAATAAAATTATAATTTTTGCAAAAGTATTACTTATATCATTCAGTAATATTATTTTACTGTTTCGTTTATAAGTATGAAGCCAATGACATTCATTTATAAGTATGGGCAAAATGACAATATTAGCTTTTTTTATTCACCAATCTGAAAAACGAAATTTGATTTTTTTTCCAATTTATATTTCATTATTTTCCAATCTAGTAGAAGCACTACAATTTTAATCAAAACTCTAAGAAAACATTATTTTTTAGAGATATTTTGTTTAATGCAACTTCTCTTCAAGTTTGTTTCTTTTTTTATTGTCTTTATGACATCACAGAAAGAATCACACAGTACAGAAAAAATATTATTATGAGCTCGAAAAAAACCAAAGTGAAGAAAAGTTAAATATTATTAAATTATATTGTGCAATTGATAAATTTATGTCAATTTTATCCAAATATAAATATCTTTATTATAAACTATAATTATACAGACATTTTATAACAATTTATATGAGTAACTTGTCAAATCAATCCGACGAGAAAATTAAATTCTTTGCCAAATGATCGATCGCAATCAGTGTTCTAAATCAACCAGTAAAGAGAATTGAAACTGTATTGAAAAGGGTATGGACAGTTTTTCAATTCAATTTAAAAAAGAAGGATTCACATTTTACCAGTGTACTTCGTGTTAACAAACCGCCATCTTGGCCGCCCTAGTCACACTATCTTGAAATTGCACATTTATTCACATTTAAACTTAATATAATGATCCAAGAGCATTTGTTATCACTTTAAAGCATGGTCTTTTATCATTTCACATAAGAAATTAGTTAAATAGTTTAAATACACAATAATTATTTGGCGAAATTCACAGAAGATTGGCTGAAGCAGATTGATGTAAGCTTTATGAATCATTGGTATTAAAATTTAAAAACATCCTTTGAAGTGCACTCTATTAGTTATCACAATTGAATCATTCACGCAGTTTTTTCAAAATCATATTTAGATAAGTATTACAGCAATGTTTTCCAGTATATGGTCAAAACATTTCTGGTGAAAGAAAACCATTAAAATTTGGAAAAATGAAACCAAAACATATACGGTATTTAAAACATTCATTTGATTATTTTTCCGCTCTTTATGATAACGGTTTAAAAAAAAAAACTTATTTTCAAAATTATAGTTTCTATTAACATACCTTTAGCTACAAATACAAAAATAAAGTAAGTGTGATCGAACAAATGGCTTTTATACCCATGCTCTAAACAACAAAATTAATAAATCATTCTTTCGAGCGATCCTTCATTTCACTATTTATTTCGTAATTTTAACTTATCATTATCTATACCTTTTATCAAATAAAATAGTAATAGCCTCTTTACTCTTATACACTGGAAAAAACCTCAGTGTACCTAAACACTAAAGAATGGTACCAACTACATTACACCAAAGCCATACATAATTCTTGTTTCTAGTTTTACACTTTACCAATTCTCGTTTACACTAACTGCGTGTAAATTAGCCGTCATCATTTTTGTTATTCAGTTAATAATTTTAGTATACCTTAACATTAAAACATGGTGCCAACTGCATTTCACCAAAGTCAATGTTCTTTTGCACTTACTTGGTGTAAATTAGCATCCACCACTTTTGTTATTCAGTTACACTGAAATTTATAATTCCCGTAGCATAAAATAAGATATGAGATTGAGTGAAAATTTATTTTACTATACAATAAAAAGTAAGAATCATCAATTTATAGTTGACAGAGATTTAAAAATTAAAATGTAATTATCCTTATTACATAATTATAACATGCGTGCATAAAAAAATATTTTTGCCAGTTCTTTTCGGTTTGTAAACAAACTTCTGGAGGTATTCCACTTGGCATTTCGCGAATTTTTGATAGTCAAGGCAGGTCAATGTTAGTATTTTCAGAAGTGAAAATTATTGTCGCATGGTACAATAATAACGAAAGTATCGGGTTTTTTTCGAATCATGGATTTGAGTCCACTTGCTGTAAGGCTGACAGCGGGAGGTTTTTGCGGGTTTCCCTATTGTAACGCAAATGCCGGTAATTTCAATCAAAAAGCTTTCCACGAATTCAAATTTCTCCTAATACTTGATCCAGGAGTTCTCTTGTCTTCTGGATTGGGTTTAAATTTACAAGACAACGGAGTTGAAAATTGGTAGTCATAAAACCAAAATTGGGTCGGCTGCTTAATGGCAAGTATAAAATATAATAAAAATGTATCTTTTTTTATATTCGAAAAAAAAAATCGTCAAACATTGCACAAGATATGAGAATTTAAATTAGTTCTTTCATTATGTGCATGCACGTGGAATATTAAAAAAAATTATGAATTTGTTGCGAATCGTATTTGGTATATTATGATAGAAATCTGATATGAATATCTTAAAAATGTAAAAAGTTTCTAGGAATTTTCGAAGTTCTTTTTATTTAAAAAAAAACTCTATATGATAATGAGTTTTCCACAAATTTCATATTTTATCAGAAAATAAATTTTAATTTGATTATATCGTTGAGACAACAAAATGTCATAGTCAGCAAAGGAAAGGAAATAAAACGTCGAAACAAAATATATTTTTAGTAAGAGATGATTCTCTATAATGCCTAAAAGTATTAAGTATAAAAATTTTTAATAAATCTCGTATGATAGTAAAAATAAAGGTTGTGGAAAATTCATAACATGCAAAGCCTATTTTTTAATTTTATTTTTTAAAAAGTTACAAAAGCTTGTTTTAAAATTGCTAGAAACCTTTTAAATGTTCAAGATATTCAAATTGGACTTTTTTTCATAAGTTACCATAGGTTTTTCATAGTTACGATTTATTAAATATGAATAGAAAATACATATTTGAAAAATAAACTTTGAGTATTTTCCGTGAATGCGCTGTATAGAAGGGTTACTTTAAATTCTCATAACTTCAGTAATTTTCAATCAAAAAATTTCAAGATACTTTTGTTAATAATTAAAAATTATTCCAAAATTTGTGTTGAATTTTTTGAATATTTCTACAGTTATGGTTAAAAAGTTACTTAATGTTTTATAAATATACCCATATCTCCATGAGTATTTAGGCCAGATTTGCGAAATTTTGTGCAGTTATCGACCAAATCAAAGTAATTGATACTAATTACAAATTTATTACTATATCTTTTGCCAAATGGTGTTTTTTCGTAATTTACTGTCGGTCCTTCAAACGTATGAAAGTTCTACATTTTATTGGTAGGTATGCGAAATCGCATGATCCTAACGCTTCTAAAATTTAATAATTATTCTCAATGCTTGTTTTCTTTTTTTTTTCTTTTTTCCAATGCCCACCCGATTGATACTCGACATTCCGCTATCAGTTAGGCCAGATTTGTTGGCCACACTTTCTAAAGCACCATATTAGGAGGGCAAACGTTGCTCCTGTAGTGTAGAGAATTAAAGAATTTCCTTGTCCGGAATGCGAACCCAGTATCTTTCTGATGTGGGGTCAGCTCCCTGATCACTAGGGTGTCCGATTGGCTCGCTGTATTTCTTGAGAAATTTGAAAGAGTGTCTAAAATTGAAAGTGTCTCCATACATAGGGTAATGTATATCAAACAATGAAATCTCTTTAATTCATTTTATATGAGGTTAGTGGCATATATTTCTTTCTTCGCTTACATAAGTAGGTTTCTTTGTAAATACAAAGAATGTGTTTAAAACTCTTTTCAATTTGAAAAATGGATAGCTCAAATTTGAGAAGGATAGCAAAAATATACATCTAGATTCCATTATATTTACGCTTTAGAGCGGTTAGCGGAACAGCAAATGGCAAAAAAGAGCCGTAGAATTTATTGCACACAATTATTCTAATTTTGATCTCCATTTCTAAATGTTATTGTCCTACCAAATATGTTTTGAAAAATAGAATCATTGGGTTCAATATCTTTGTGATGATTTTTTTTTTTTTTTTTTTTTTTTTTTGTGCAATCTGTTCTTCATTTAGAAGAGAACTTGATTAATTCAAAAAGAGAACTTAGTAGAAAAAAGTTCTTCATCTAAAACATTCCTTTACATTATATGCCCACGAGCTTGCATTTGTAACGAAGCCAAATTTAATTATTTAATTTTAATCATCCAGTGTTACTCTGGGATTTGAACCAACTTGCTCCATTCTTAATAGCCGTTGGAGAAAAGGCGAGACTGTTTGGTCAGGGAGGCCCCTGTAAAACGTTAATTAAAAAAATTAAATTTAGCATAATTTAAAAAATTCCAAGTATTTATTTATTTGTTTATTATTACCTATACATGTGGAAGCTTGTGGGCTCATTACAAAGTGTGATTTATTATAAATTCTTGTTAATTTGAGTAACAAGTTGTAAGAGATGGACACTTCAAAGGTGCATCTATTGTAGCGTGGAGTGAGCAGGCTCAAATTCCGCGATATTTATGAATATATCTTTGTGAAGTTCTTCTCGTCCTTGTGCTATCAGTTCTTCGACTTGACAAGGGGCCGTGGTTGCGCAGTTGTTAGAGAATCGGATTCCGATCTGGAAGGCCGGGGTTCGAATCTTGATTCCGCTACGACCCACCAAGAACATGTGATATATTTGCTCGTAAAATCTGCGGAATCAAAAGTCATGTGGTCGGTGTCTGAGCTGTACCACGTGTACAGGGATTAGGAGAAATTTTCCTTCCCCTTCAGATCTATGTCTAAATTAAGGAAGTGGCCTCACGAATTGTGATGGCATGTCTTCGTATCATTCCTAGGGATGTTTCCCAGATTTTCGCTAATAATCCACTCTGCAACTCTAAGCCTATACTAACTTGACAAGAACTTATAAACCGAATTTGTAAGGAGTACACAAGCTTGCCTGTGTATGTTTTCCATTAAATAAATAAATGAATTGGGATGCGATAAGATTCAAATACGCGAAAAAAACATTTATTCACCAAAAAACTAAGGATTTTGATTTGGTTTGGAGTTAAAAATTACATAACTTTCCGAATCTTTTTTTTAAATATTTTTTTTTATTCCAAGTAATTTATTTAAATTTAAATCAAATGTTTTTTTAAAGAAATAAATAATTTCAAGAAGAATCATTATTTTTTAGTGCACAATAAAAATGGCAGTTTAACTGAAAAAGCGATGGGCAACTACCAGGCAAAATTTAGGGTGACCAAAAATCAGTTTAATTTTTGAGTTTACTTAAGCTGATAAAATTTTATAATTGCAAAAATTTGTAATATTTATCACCTTTACTACAATATAATTTGTTCACAGTTTTAATGATGTTTTTCAACATTACATTTTTTAAAAGCTTTTAATATTTTACGTTTGTTATTGTAATTTGTACAGCTTTCTCTTTTAAAATTTTAACGTTATTAAAGCAAGAAAATTGTAAATGCACTTAATGTCTTTTGCTTGGTTAGGCTCACTTCAAACTTCGGCCTGATAAGCAGCACATCGTATGAAAGATTACCAGGCATGGCTATTTATTTAAATCTCTAGAACTTCATGAAATTGATTGTATTTGAATGACTGTTTATGACAGGTGTTATTCTATATTTAAAACTGTAAAACTTCTTGCCTGTCAAAAGTAACACATAAATCATTTTATTTCTGTTTTAATACAATAAAAACTGCTCTACCCAACACTTTAAAAAAAGAAAAGAAATAAATTGATAGTTTTAAAGTAAAATAAAAAATTCAGCACATTTTGTCATATTTCTGATAGCTTCTAACAGTTCAATGACAGTTAAAAAAACTTTACATTTGTAGTAATTGAAATTGTTATTATCATTTTCTTTGAAAATATTGTTAACTTTTGAAAACATTTTATATAATCTTTGATTCAAATCATATTTTGACAAAATTAAAAAATTAAGCATAATTAGCACAAAATTAGGTTAGCAAAAATAAAGATTTTTATTTTAAATGTCAACTGCTTTCACCTTCAATTTTAGGTTTATAAACAAATATTACATGTTTATCTACACTCTACTATTATAATTTTATGTTTTAATTTATTAATTAATGATATTTTACTATGATACTAGATATTTTACTATGATACTAGATATTTTACTATGATATTTTACTAATGATACTAGATTATCTTTGAATAAGCAAGTTTTATAATTGTGTGTTAAAAATGTTTCGATTCGCTTTAAAACTTTCCGTGACACAGCTGCAGAAATTAATATTAATCAATTCAAAATTTTGTCCGTTCACCCTAACTGAACTATTAGGATTAAATTTTCCAGATGTATTTTGAAGGACGAAAATCCAATTCCGACGAAAATAAGGTATCAGTGAAAGTTTGTTTTCTTGTCTGATTTCTAATTTAAAATATCGTCTACACTGATTAATCAGATTAATTTAAATAAAGTTTTAAAGTTTTAAATCGTGTCATGTGAAAATCCGATCGCTAGAAAAAATTTATTCAGGGTGTTAGCTTTTTTGGGGGGAGTAATGTTTAATGTACTTTTTCTCACCGCATGTACATTGGACCAGTGTTAACATTTGCGCCATCTAGTAGAAGAATTTTGTGATCAGTATGTCTAGTTCTTGATTTTATCAGCCGGCACTATCTACTTTGTTGATGACTATTTTGCATAAGGTAGAGATTTTTTTTTGTTTTGTTTTTAATTGCTAATAAATTTTTTCAACTATTTTGATTGAAGAATTAAATACTATAATAAACGATAAAATAAAATACCTTTTGAAATGAAACTCCAATTTTTTAAGAAAAATAATTCATTTTTGTTAGGCCCGGTAATAAAAAAAAAACTCCGATTTGTTTGAGTATTATAACTTGGGGTGATCTAAGGAATATGCAACAGCTCCTGTTAGCATTCACCATTCTCCGATAAACTTATCTACTCATAATTTTAAAAAAAATGTTCTTATTGAAACTATAATCTTCTGAAATATTTCAAGTTATTGTTTGATATTATTCTGTTTATGAAGTTATTTAAGCTATTTGAAAAATAAGTTTTAGTTGTATGAACATCCAAATGCAATCAACTATTAGGTTTAAAAGAAAGAAACTCAAAATGTAATCAAGGAACATCATCAATGGTCCAAGAAACTTCTTAGACACGTAATAATGTCTACGAGACGAGGAAAAACTTTTTTTTTCTTTTTACATAATATTCGATAATTCATTCTAACAAAATATATTTGGGTCACTAAAAATTCAAATGTTTTAAACAACGCTTTTAAATTAAATTTCTGGGGAAAGCTAAACTGGTTTCTCGGAGTTTTTTGATTTTTTTTTTTTTTTCTTGAATAAAACTAATTTAATTTTTGCATTTTTTAAAAGTTGTAACGAGAAATTTAAGAGAAATATTGTCTCCATCTTGATTTGAAATTTTGATTATCATTTGAATTCACATTTTATAGTATTTTAATTCACTAAGTGCAAACATAACCTTAAAAATTTTGGTCTTGAAAAAAAGAAGTATTTGAATAATTTAGGGAATTTTCTCACTCACTCTGATATTTTGTTTGCTTTGATATTTTGTTTTGTACGCAAAGCAATTAAAAGATCCTAATTTATGCTTAATTTGATTATATGTTATGTGATTAGAATTATATATTATGCAATGTATTATAAATTATACATAATTTATATTATGTATTTTATTTCAAACAATTTTCTTATTTAAAACTTAAAAATAAATATATTAAGAGATTAAACTATTATATATACATTTAGTTTTTAAATTTATTCAACTATCTATATACGAATAAACAATTTAACTAAGTTACATACTGAGTAAAACTTATCACTGTGCAGGACAAAATCTTTTGATAATTTCTTTTTTTTTTTTAGTTGCTCTTAATACAGATTTAAATTTTTTTTAACGCATTGAGTTTTTATCATTACATTTTTAACTAATGTTCATTTAGAAGAAAAAAAACATCCTGTTTGCTTCGAAAAGAAAACAATAAATTAATTGTCTGTTTCTTTTCCATAAATAAAATAAACTTAAAATTTGAATTCAATTTGGATACACTTAAGTTTTATTTAATTTGCATTTCAGAAATATTTTTTTAAAAAAATTGAATATAAATATTTAAAATCATTGATTTCCTTAAAAAATTTTTTTTTCGAAATGAAACTTTATTACACTGTGAGAATCATAAAGTTGTTGGATATTCTACCAAATCAAGCGAAATTTTGTTTTTGTTCATATCAACAACTTTTCAACTTACGTGAGGACATTAAAATTTCATTATATATATGTAAATAAAATATGAGTTAGGTGGAAAAACTTCGTACACTATCTACAATTGTATATTTAGACACATGTCAGCGGAAATTGCTCACCACCATTATTTTGATGTGTTGAGGCAGTTTAGATACTTTGTCGCTGATCCACCACCAGGAATAAATATAATAATAATGGATTGGCCTGTATCCTTCCGAGAATCTTTGTTACATCGTTAGTTTGCCTAATTAAGGAGTGAAACAATCGTTAAATCTCTGAAAGAAGTCTGATTGAAATAAAATACCCGAAGTAAAGCATACCAGGGGTTAACGGGATGTATAATAACTAGTTATTATACAACCTATAATATAGGCTATAAACTCTAAATACTATGAAACAAAATTAATAAAAAAATGGCACTAGTTCTTTTAGGATGAATGAAAAAATTCGCCATATTATTATTGATGCCAATGACGCTTTATTAGTTTTGATAATAGGCGCTACTGTTACAATGGTAATTAGTGCAGTGTTAATAGGTACTTGAAAAAAAAATTTCAAATTTTTTTTTTCAATACCAAATTCGTATTTTGCGAGAAAATGTTTTTCTTTATACGGTAATAGTAGATATCAAACAATTATAAATATTAACACTTAATCTTACGAAACATTTTTATTCATGTTATCATTGACAGTTATGGTGCCTTTTAGAATTTTAAATAGGCGTCCCTTTTCCTAAAGATTTTTTCTGTTACCCCTTAACACTGGTGCATAAGTGAGAGTTCACTGTACATACTGTTAAAGGTTTCTCTAAAGAAATAACTACGGAAAATCATGTGATTGTGGTAAATTTTGATAGTCATGAGTAAGCCTCCTCAATCAACGGCAAAATTCTAACTCGCGTTTTATCATTATTTTGAAGAGATGAACAACTAAAAACGTGGTTTGGTTACACAAATAATGGAAAGCAACTAGGAAGTAGAGTTGGATTTATTTATAGTATTATTTTAGCTGGATTATTTAGAAAGCAAATTCAATTACTTTAGCTTTGTTATTTATATCTTTCAGTCTTGTGCAGGTAGTATTGTTCAATACTGATATATTAATGCTTACATTTTTCCACAACGTAAGATAAAAGGGTATTCAACAAGTAAGTTATATTTAATAAAATAGCAAATCCAAAAATGAACCCTAAAAACAGTTGAATAGTATTTTATTTTTAATCTAGATATTGTTCCCTAAATATCTCTTCCAAATAGATCAATTTCGAACATAATTCAGCTGTATTATTTGGAGGTCACTGGTCTCAAGCAAGAAAATCTCAAGTGAATAAAATACATGAAATATTATTGCTTTATTTCTATGATAGTATAAAAAAAAAATTTTTCTCTACTTCAAGTTGAAATTGTGGAAATTCTTTAGATATTTTAACATTTAGGTAAGTAATGTTGCTTACAAAATTTGAGATTTTACCCACGTCACGTTATTTATTCCATCAGAAATTACCGTTTTAAAATTTTACTTTTTAACTTGAAAGTATTTGTATTTTCAGAAATATAGATTACTTTCAAACTCAAAACATTTTCGTAATTTGTTTTTTTAACATCGAAATAGATCTTATCTTCAAATTAAAAAGTAGCAGGTCTTATTTTAATATTTTCTTCCTCTTCTAGTTTAAAAACAATCTTTATATTTCTTCCATGTTTTCACTATATTTTTATCTTATTTTATGAGTTCTATGTACTTGCAGTTCATGCGCGGTAAATAAATATTATTTTTATTTCTCTTATTTTTCATAATTTTCTTTGTTAATCTCTCTTTTCCTTTATCCTTTTTGACGTTATAATGTTATATATATATAATGTATTTATATATAGTGTATATATATATATATATAATATATATATATAATACAGTAAAACTTATGTAAGTTGACCACTTGTGGTGCATTGTTTTAGTGGTCAACTTATAGAGGGGGCGGGTCATTGTTTACTTTTTCATTTCCTATATCATGTTGCTATATATTTAATTTTTTTTTTTTTTTACTTGACTTAAAAAGTTTATTTAGCAAATAATCAAATGAATATCTTAAGAAATGTGCTTAAACCTGAATGAACTTCAATTTGTTACATATACATAATTCTAATATTTAACTAACTTTTTTAAAACATTATTTCGTTAGCTATGCATGTGAAGTGTTTAATAAAAATATTTTCTTAAAATATCAGAACTCGAAGGCATGTAATTTGAAAACTTTAACAAAACAAAATTATTTGAACACTTTAAAATTTATTCTGTTATTACTACACTTATTACATACCTATCTGCTCACTATTGCAACTGGAGGAGCAACTTTTCAACTAGCACACCTGTTTTCAATGAATGAAGGAGCAAGTGAAATTGTAGCATACATTGCAAAATGACAGAACATTTTCTGATTTTTTTTTTCTGGTCAACTTATGAGGGTTTTAGAATAGAATTTCATAATACTCCTAGACAAAAAATTGACTTATTTCAGTGGTCAACATACAAGATAGACAGGTGGTCAAGTTACAAAGATTTTGCTTCTTTATATTATATAAGAAAAATTCCGTTCTTGATAATTGAGGTCAACTTATGCAGGTGCCCAACTTACAAGGGTGGTCAACTTGGCAGGTTTCACCGTATATATATATATATATATATATATATATATAAGTTCAAAATGAAGATAAAACAAAGGTCAATTACATACAAATGAAAAAAGGGGGGCGAATAATAATAATAATAAACAACTGGGGAAAGAAAAAAAAGAATTAATTAAAAAAAAAAGAATTAATTTAAAAAAAAAAAAAAAAAAAAAAAAAAAGAGGAAAAAGTTTTTTTAAAAAACCGGAAAATGAAAGATATAATGTTTTCATCAGCCCACACGATTATATCCGAAAAAGAGTGCTTTCTAATATTGTATCAATATAGTCAAAGCAAAATATATCAATACAATAGTGTGAGGAGCACTCAAAAAAATTTTTTACAAAAATTACGGCAAATAAAATAAAACACAATAAGTAAAAATAACACGTAAAAACAGAAAATAAAATAGAAAGGAAGAGCAGAACAAAACAAAATCTATAAAGCAAGTAGCGAAAAATAATGAACTTACATGAACGAGAAATTTTTCAAGAATGATTTAAAGTGTTTACGTAACAAGATTGCCAGATTGCAAAATATGAAAACTTTGAAAACAAAAGCGCAAATTGAGAGTAACTACAGGAGTTTAAATTGCGTTCTTGCTGCATTACTGAAGTGCGTTAGATTTATTAGTTACCAAGGATGGGCCAGAAAGCTGATGTACGCGAGGAGACTTATCAGTTCGTGCATAGATTCTATATTAATTTCCTTAAAACTTTTTTAACTTTCTGTAAATGACCCGGGTTCAAACTCTAGTAACGACTGATAGATACAAATTCGTCTTCCCGATCGCACAGACATCACAGGTACAATTTATTAAGATGTAGATAGAAAATAGGTTAGAATTCCTTTGCCGTTGCTCTAACTAAGTTTCTAACCAAGTCTAACCACCTAAGAAAGTTTCGTGGTTTTCCTTTCCATGTAACGCAAATGCAGGCCGTCAAAAACGTCCTCCATAAAGAATAGTTTGTCTAAATACTTTAACCAGGAGTTCTCTTCTCAACTAGGTTCAAAATTACTACGATATGGAGTTGAATATTGATAGTCGTAAGTTCAAACAAAGGGGAAAGCTGTTCGAAGTCTGTCACTGAATAAAATAAAATAATGATGCGTTGAATTTGGCACCACACACTGTATAAAATTTCGGTGTATTGTTGCTCCCATTTTTTGTGTTGAGATAAACTAAATACATTTTTAAGTACAGAAATAGAGTTAGTGGAAAAATTATTTAAAATTGAAAAAATAACAATTGTTTGTAAGAATTCGGGCAAATATATTACTAAGCATGCACTTTCTTTTTAAACAAAATGCCTTTGTAATAAAGCTATAAATTGATTCTAATTTGTATAAGAATATGTGTTGTCAGTAAACAAAGAAAAAAATGAATAAATTAATAAAACTGTTACTGTGAAAGAATTTAAAAAAGGAACTATATGTACTGTAAAAAGTTTTAGTTTACCTTAACACACAAAATTATGGTATCTAAACACTAAACTTTTTTCAGTGAAGAGTGTTCTTTTAAACTTTCTTGGTTCAAAATAGACGCCATCATGTTTGTATATTAATAAGACTAAAGTTTATAATTATGCTAAGATATGAAATACATAATCAGTTAAATTATTTTTAATCGAAAACAAAGTAAGAATGAGAAAATTTAAAGTTACGAAACAGTATAAAGTAAGTAGTTAATTGGCTTGTTTACACCAATTCTTAAAATAAAATTTGCAAATCGAACATGTACGTTGCGCAGAGACAAATTCGTTCTAGGCTTAACATAAAATAATCGGTTAGAAATTATACATTATAAAATCAATCAATTCTCAGAGATTTAAAATTTTTTATATAATAACCTTTTTGCATAACTAACAGCATACATCCATATTTTATCAGCGAATTTTAGTTTCTGTTAGTAAAGAGCACCATTTTAGACAACCATAAACAATCGCCAACTCATAATCTATTGTAAGTAATTAAAGACAATTTCCGAAATAAGCTAACAATGAAGATTTCGGAAATATTTAGCTTATGGTAAAAAGGTGCTTGGAGTAAATTCTTCTCATTTTTAAGGTATTTAGATGCACTATTAAAATATTGTATATAGATTTTCTATTTGGTGTTAACTTGAAAATACAATTTGTAGCGGACATCAAATTCGGAGTGATATTATGTCATAGTTTTTACAGATTAGATATATTGCACCATAAGATCCGAAAAAACAATAAAGTACTTTTTACTGATAAATTTCTTTAAATTTTTGGGGAATAAAAGAAAACAAAAAATATTGAAGCAATCTTAATAAGTTCTCAAATTAACGATTTATTTTCTTAGAAAGCTTCTAAACTTATTATTTTCATGTTGCAATTATTAAAGAAGTCATTTTTATCGCAAATTTGTATTTACGTATTTTTTCGAAATCAAAATAACCATTCATTTCACAAGAGTTCCTTTAACTTGTAAACATGTTTTCAAGATATGTGAAATATTAATTTATTTTCCAAGTAAGCATTCATGATATTCGTTTTAAGGGGTGTGACATTTTTTTACATGTTTATTGTATTAACCAGTTGAACCCCCGCCCCCCCCCCCAAAAAAAAAAACAATGCTTAATTTATTTAGTATAAAGTTTTTAATTTTATTTATTTTAGCCTTACATCTCAAATTGTAAATGATGGTACTTAAAACTCTTGATGTGGGAGGGTCTAAAATTGCCCCTCCTACGACGCAAGTTCGACTTATGCGAATGTATGAGGTTTAAATATGAGTGCAATATATTTATTTAAACATGCTGCATTATTTTCAGATATTTTTATTTGAGACTAATCGCCACATTTAGAATAAAAGATACTGCATTTAATTATTATTCCTATGTACTTATTTAGAAACATTCCATGAAATATTAGCTAATACAATTTTCTTCAAATGGCATTTATTTCTTTTTATCAAACATCAAAGGGTGTTTTACTTTAACAAAGCGTTATTAGATTACATATTTAACTCTATGTTGTTTAAAACATTAATAAAAAAGTGCACCGCGTAAAAAAGTTTAGTGCAATTATTATTATTTTTTATTTATTTTAAATTTTTTAGAAATAAGACAATTTAGGTTCGCCTATTTGTCATGAAGTCCTTTTTTGAGGGGGACGTATTTTGATAAAGGGGAGTTACAGGTAAGTTGCTCGTAGAATATTTTGAATCATTCTTCCTGGTTTCAATAACAAAGTTGTTTACAGATATCAAGCATCATGAAACTGGAACGTTGTTTAAAATGCAAATACTTTTCGGAAATTTGATCCATGGACTCAATGACGTAAATAGGTTATTTTTAAAATGCTGCTCATTATAATAGAAGTGTTTAAAAATTATACAATGGCGGTATATCATAAATTATGCAATTAAGAAATAAAAAGTTATTAATTTTTAAATAATTATACTTAATTGTTTTTATGCTACAAAAATTTAAAATGTAGGTTTAATTTTAATCAAGCTTAAGGAACTATTTTTTCGCATTAAATACAGCGATATATTTTCTTAAAGAGGTTAGACAAGAAAAAATAACTGAGCTTAGTTCACTATTAAACTACTATTCAACCCTAAAACTACTTAATTTTTTGAAAAAATAATATATAGTATTAAAATATATTTTGAAAATTATATTTTCTCACGAAAATAAGACCAGTGCTAGTTTTCAGAAAATGTAATCTTTTTGCACGTTTTACAAGCTATTTTTTGGGTGGAATTTCGAAATCTAAATTTCAACTTGTTTTTGACTCAGTACCTGATAACAATACTGCCTATCAATTAAAAATCAACGTAAGCGACAAACAATGCAAAGTAACAATTTTGATGTTTCTGACCTTTTACTATCATAAGTTACAAATTGCAAAAAAAATACTTTTTTTAAAAAAAAAACAAAAGAAATATAATTTTTATCAGTTATCTGGCATTTCATTAGAGAATGGAAAGCGTAAGCAAATGGAGTTGTCTAAAATATGTCTATCGAGAAGCACCATAATAACTAAGAAATCTATCGTGATGTTCTAATTAAAATTTTCATTAGTTTTCGACAAGTTGAATTAATAAAATAATAAAAACTGAATTGGAGTTTCTTGTTTCATAAAAATACAAATTTCAATGATTTCTTGATTAAACTTAGAAAAAAAATATGGTCAAAACAACCAAAATATGCTAAAATTTACAGTGTTTCTGGCTATGGGAGCACTGAAAATCACGGTAATTTTTACCAAAACGCTTTGGTATGACTTTTCGGTAAAATTAACAATACAATGTGGTTTTTTTACTGTGCTGTTTGGTAGTAAATGTTGCACAATTGGGAAAGTTGAAGCAAAACGTTAGAACGAGCATAGTTTAAAAATTTAATAGGACTAGTATAGTTTGAGATGATGCTAAAAAGTTCAGTTTGATAACTTCTACTTTATTTAGCAAACAGATATTAATTTTGTATTTCGTAGGTTAATTGCTTTGTTTTCAATGGATGTTACATAAGTTAACAATTGCCAACATTTAAAACAATAAAAAATGCTCGTTTGTAAATGTTCAGTTGGCAAAAAAATAAAAAAATAAAGATGCCTCCCTGAATAACTTATATTTTAATGATTGGATTTTCACGAACTAAGTGTCAATCTTAATGGTTACTGGGGGCAACCTCAAATATGTTAATTAATTAGTGATAAATATTTATTAAGTTACGAAATCGGACAAAATAATGTACTTTTTTTGGATGAACATATATTAGTTTTTACATATTTGGAATCCTGACCCTTGAATTAGGGGGGGGGGGGGGGGGTAGACATAATTTCGAAAAATTTGGGTAGTAAATTGGGTTGCAATAAAGATTTATATATTTGAAGATAGTCTCTGAAAACGGCAAAATAAAGTCGTCTCCGCAAATGAATATTTTAAGATAACTCATAGACTAATTCAAGAGATGAATACTTAATTTTACTCGGTTGCTAAGCAACCAATTTTAGACTAAAAAAATTGAAATAATGTTCTGTGATTGCTCGGAGAGGTTTAATTAATAATAGTTAATCGAAAATAACTCGAAGTTTCTAGGCAATAGACAATTTGTGAGCTGATTTCTGTCCAAAAAGCAAAGATTTTTTCTTCTTTTTAATCTCCTTTGAAAAGAACATTTGAATCAATTTATAAATTATTTATGATTTTCTAAGCTTTTAGAATTTGAATACATGAACTTTTAATATGACATTATTTGGGTTTCTTAAGTTGATTTTTACTGTATTTTTACTAGGAGTTCATACTAAAATTAAATTGACATTACTTATTATTTTTATATGCAAAATTCTAAGGTCAATCATTTTTACAGTTTTAATCGAGTCTTCTAGGCAAGAAAGTTTGAAGAAACAAAAAAAAGGTGCCTGAAAAATAGAATTTAGATTGTAAAGTAATTGCAATGCATATTCACAAGATTTTATACAATTTAGGACAGTCCTTTTTTTCTATAACTGAAGAAATTGCTGAATGTTTAGTGGCATTTTAAAAACATTGCAATATGCTATGTTTAAGAATAGCATATTGAAATAATATGCTGCATATTGTATGATTAATTATTTAAAAAATCGCTTCATTCTGCTAGATATTTAGGTTACATGGTTTTCTTTGGATAAAGATAATTTGCAAATCGCATCCTCATGTTTCGATACATTCTGAAACTTATTTTTGCAAATTCACCATAAAATGTCGCACAACATGTTCTTCAATTACGATAATAAGCTACATTTATTACCAAATACCACTACTATGATTTCTTTTTCTTGCATATATCTGATATGATGCTCTCTTTTTTAGACAGAGTTCATAAGATTCTGAAATAGAGGCACAAAAACTTAAATAAAATACTCAATTCCTTTAACTCAAAATATCTGGTCTCAAAATTTTAATTTTAAAGTTAAAGATAGCTTTTCTAGTTGCAATATTGTTGCTACGGTTCTCTTACATGTTTAAAGACCACATGAATTCTGTTAAAATATTAAAATGCATATGTTTACTTTTGCGAGCATAAAATCCTTTTTAAAATAATGATCAAGACCCAAATGTAAAACAGTAATGTAAAACAGTAAATGTAAAACAATAAATGATAAAAACTTCACTCGCTTCAAAAAATATGAAGAGGAAAATAAAAGTTGACATGTTTCAAGCGTTCAAATATAAGCATCCATTCTCAAAACTCGTCAGGTGTGAATGACTTGTTATTTTAATTACTGGACATTCAAAACATATATATTTTTATTATCATCAATCCTTTTTTTAAAATCAGGGAAGTTTTTATCTTTTCGATTCAGTTTCTGGGGATTATTCATTTAGTAACACAGTATATTACTTCACTCTATATTAAAATAAATTTTTTGTAAGATATACGCATAGGTTCTTAGATTGAAAAAATAATAATTAGTTACCACTTTCTAAAAAATCAATGCAGTAAATTTTTTTACTGCAAGCTTTAATAACATTTTTAAAAAAATTCTGTTTACAATTGAAATTTCCAAAATATGAATGGCAAAATGGAATGTCCCCTAGCACCAGGAATCGAAATTAAATTATTACAAGGACAGCTATTTCAAACTAGTTAGCGCCTTTGTCTTACTTGTAGTTGTTTGAAAAGGATTTATAGATTCCAAATTTTATTCTACATATATTTAAGGGCATACTTTAGACGTATTTCTATCAAGTTTATTTTTTCACCCTTATATACTTAAAAGTATTAAATAATTAGCTTAAAATAAATTATTCAAGCTATATCATTTAATGCATTCTTAGTATAATAGTAAACGGGATGTACATCACCAAGGTACCCTTAACCTTGTTACCACTATCATTAAATAAATGGAATAAGCTTAGATAAATAATAAAAGTTGAATTTTTTATCGTCTTATTTTTCAAGGAATAATATGTTTCGTCCAAACAGATTTCAATACTGGAAATAACGAAGTTTATTGAATAGTTTCTTGGAGCAATATCTTTCTTATCTTCTTTTGACAAAATATAGGAAAATTTGGTTTTCACAGTTTCTGTAAAAAGTATGTTAACCTTCTCTCCGCGTATTTTTTTATCAGAATAAGTTCGAAAATTGCGTATTTTTTATTGCAATTTATTAAATCAGATGAGGATTCTAAAATTGGCATGCCTTCGGAATCTTTGCAAATTTCAATTTCTAGTATTCGCTGTTTAATGAAAGAAGGTATTTTCCGAATAACAAATTATACAATTATAATATCTTGGGAATCATGCTAAAGCTGAAAAATAATTTTATCAACAGAAAAGTTTTTCAACATTTTTTTTAAAAAAAGCAACTTTCTTAAAATTTACTGTGTAATATATAAGTTCAAACGCCAAAATCAAATTGCGATTCAAGTTTGTTTATTTAAAAAAAAAACAAAGCAAACAGTTGTGGTTTTTTTGAGTTGCACTAATACGTATTTACTTTTCACAAACCAAACGAAAAAGAAACAATAAATTAATAAATAAAGAATTTGGTAGTTCAATCTTAGAGAAAAGTGTGCACTTATTTACTACGATCAGTCAGACGTTTTTCCCTGAGTAACTTTAACATAGAAAATGTTTTTGAAATCTTCTCAGCTAACTGGCTATAGTTCTGATATAAAAAAAAAACTTAGCAATTATTTAAAACGAGTGTTAATTTGAAGAAAAACTGTAAGTACCAATGAAAATTAAACAAAATAGTTTAGTATACTATCAGGGAAAAGATTACATGGTAGCATAAAGAAAGAGTAAAATATATAATGAAATAATTAGGTCGATAGTTTTGTGAATCACACGCTCCCCGGTAATTAAAAATTTAAATTCACAATTAAGATGTTAGGACGACATTTAAGTTACTGAGATATTTTGAGACGCTTAAAAATTTTGGCTACATATTCGACAGGCTTTTATATTCGGCATCTTTATACTCCTTGTAGTGACTTATAAAACATCAACACTATTTTAGATAATCTATGTTGAAGTCACAAGAAAAAAATCAGTAATTTATTTTTATTTTTCGGAAAAATGGTATGCTTAGTAAATAATCAGCTGTTTTGCATCAAATAATTTTAAACAACAGAATGTTTTTAATTTCTTAACAAGATTAATTTAAAAAGAATCTCCAATTTAAATGAAAACCTAAATTAAAGTACTAAAAAATAGATTAGTATATTAATGAAAGAAATATATAAATAGTAGAGTAAAGAATAAGATTTTTTAAAATGTCAAAACTTAATTAAATAGTTTTTAAAGTAGTTCTGTGAAACACACGCAGGTGATTAAAAAATTCATTTTAAGATTAAGACCATATATAACACGTTGAGAAATTTTAAGATGCTTAAAAATTTAGAGTACGTATTTGTATTAATAATTATAAGATATATATTGAAGAAATTGATAAATATATTATTCCAAATCTATGCATATGTATGTATAGTATTGAAATTGTATCAATTATTGAAAAAACAAACGAAAAAATAAAATATAATCACATTAAATGTAAGCATAATCTGATGCATAATCATATTCTATCACAGAAGCAAGCTTCGACATTCGTTGAATAAAATGTTTTACTCAAATTTCTTTACTAAATTACGACAAAATTTTTAGACGACTATAAAAGAAACATCGTATTTTATAAGTTAAAAAAAAATTTTAAAAATATAAGAAAGAAGATTAACAATCGGTTATTATCCAAAAACAATTAGAACGAAATTCTACGCTACGCGCGCGTAAGTCAAGTTTCACTCGTAAGTTGACCACATTTTAAAATTAATCTCCCCATTTAAATATTTCTTCATTGTCTTTTTTAAAAATAATTAATTTTAATTTTTCTCAGCTTCTACTAAATAAAAACTTTAGATTTTATAATAGAAAAATATGTAGATTAATAATGGTATAAAAAAATTCATACCTCGTAATTCAAAATTTTTTCATCTTCATTTAAATTAAATGATAAAAAATAATAAATAATTATTAAAACGTATTTTTTTGGTTGAAATTATCTTTGGGGAAATGGATTTTATAAGTGGGTGCAATTTTTTTTAATTGCTTAATTAGTTTTAAAAATATGATTATAAACGCAATAAGTGAAAATTTACATTAAGGGGTCCGAACTTTGGATCGCTCCCCTGATCAAACTATGGGGACCATATTTCCCAGATTGCGGCTACCCCCTACATTTTGAAGGTTAAGAATCCAAATATGTAAAAATAAAATATGTTAATTCAGTGAAAGTACGTTTTTGTGTCCGATTTCGTAACTAGAGAATAACAGTTAGAACTAAATAATTTGCATATTTAAGATCATCCCCTAGAACCATTAAGATTGACACTTAGTACGTCAAAATCCGATCATGAGAGCGAAAGTTATTCAGGGTGATATTTTTTTATTATTATTATTATTATTTTTTTGCCGACTGTTCAAATGTCCGGACAAACTAAACTAAATCAGTAGCTTAACTATTACAAATTAGGGCTAAAATGGAAGTGTAGCCGGTATTTCTGAATACATCTGTTTCTGCCTGACGAACAGAGGGCATTGTAATCACTCATAATAATAATTCTTTATGTATCACTTGTGTGGCAGGTACCGAATCGGAATGGAAATTAAGACATTTTCTTTTGTTCAAACTTAGTACCCCCTGTAATGTAGTATTTTTTCACGTAAAAGAATTCCTCTGCAAGTGTTAATGAGGCAAAAAGTCCTGGGAGTTTCATAATTCGAACATTATACTTTTCCCAGGTCGCAATTCATTTACCCGTTTTTCAACTTACACAAATAAAAATAACTATTAAAAAAATTTATTTTTTGGACTTTATATCAGTTGAAATCAAAGTTATGTGAACATCATACAATAAATTTTCAGTAATTTACATGGTATAACTGTTCCCCAACAAAACAATCTTGTCCAAACTATAAAAAATATAACCGTTTATAATCACCATTCTTTTAGACTCAAAGATACATAATAATTGTATAAGAACGTGGTAGCTTAATAAACTAAGCTAATTTCGTAATTGAATCTAAGATGTCCTACAATTTCTTCGAAAACTGTAGCGCGTGATGTTTTTTGACGTGGTGATTCCTAATTTCTGTTCTAAAATTCATCTCTATGTTATTTCCAGTTCTGCAAAATAAAAAGCAGTCTTAAAACTTCAGAAATAAACATTTTTCTTATAGGGGTCAAAATGGCCTCTTTTGGCTGTTTTACGTATTTGCATAATTATTTATTTCACTAATCATCAGAAAGGCATGGAAATTTGATAGAGACAATTTAGGAAAAAAAAGAGCTTCGAAGCTCACGTATATCTTCAAAAATAACATAAGAAATGACAAAAAAAGATCCAACTGACCCCAAAGGTGTTTCCAGTGATAAAGCAAATTTGAATGACAACATACTTTCAAATGTTTAATATTATTGAGTGCATAATACAGATAAAAGCAATGAAATAACTACCTCATTACAAATCGTATGAACTTTTAATAATTTGTATGAGTCTTTAATGATATGGATATGTCAAAGTCATGAATAGTTTATTGTATCAAGATCAAAATAGTCTTACTAACAATATGTTTATTTTAATTTGCAGTTAGTATTTGATAAATTTAAAGTAAGAGTTGAGTTTTATTTTCATATTTAAAAATAGTTTAGAATGCACGAACATAATCTAGAAATTGAATATACTTTCTTAATCGGAATAAGTTAACGTAAGTATTTCTTTTTACACAAATATTTTCCAATAAATAAAATTTTGGTTATAGAAAGTAACCAAAAATAAATTTCCCAATACTGTTACATTTAGAATTTTATCGAAACCTAAATTTCCTATTTTTTGAAAGATTTACAAAATAACCATTAAGTTTCGTTGTTTATGTTGAAATTCAATTCAAATATTGAAAGAGGTTTTTTTCATGTTTTGCTTAACTCAAAAACAGGGATTAACGCGCATTAATGAAAAACAAAGAATTTTGTTTTCTACTTTTTTTCATATGTGAACGCTCAAAGATAAATATTTTCTCAAAAAGGATCATAAACAATTTCTGTGAATATGACAGTAAATATTGAAAGTTTTGTTTTGCTTTTGTTATAAAAACTAAATTATTTTTAATTAAACAATTAGCAAACCTTTCCGAATTGGACATTTTTCGAAGTATCGTAAAAAATATTTATGAAAATCAAAAAAATATTAAAATAATACCTATCGAAAATATCACTTTTTTCTTTCTGAAAGGAAATCAGATAGTTGGTATATATTGAGGTGAAATGATCGAATTACCCTCACCAACCCTAGAAATTCTAATTATTTCTGTTTTTTTTTTCAACGATAAACATATTATATCAAAATTAAAAACAATTTTAATTTAAAGATCCAAAAAGTTAAATATATTAACAGAAATTTTGATCCACAAATAGTTTTCATTTCTGTTGGGATAAAACTTTGCTGCTTCTTTCACAAATTCGTTATTTTAGTTACTTATTTAATATAAGATTAATGTAAAAACTCTTTAAATATTTTTTGCCAATGAGATTGAATATCAATAGGAAAAGAAATTCTTAGTATTTCATTAGAACTTTTGAATAGTTATTAGCATTATTTATTTTATTTGTATTAGTAGATTAAACACAGTTTTACTTAAAATTTAATAATAGTAAATATGATTTATTCAAAAATTAAAATAACTTTTTTACAGTTTATTAATTTCAAAATGGTAACTGAATACTTTAATCGTAACATTTTAATAATAAAAGTAATATAATGTGATTACTTAAATCATAATAAAGGAACAACAGTCCTTAGAGTTCACTTTTAAAAAGAGATTAATAATCATGTTGATAACAGGGAATAGAAGAAAGGACTCCTTAAAATTATCGCCTAGGCCAGTGTTTCCCAAAGTGTGGTACGCGTACCCCCAGGGGTACGGGGACAGTTTAACGGGGGTACGCGTTCTTATTCGACATATCTTGCAAAAAGCGAAAATTTCAAAAAATTTTCTTTAAAAACAAAGCTAGCCATGGAAATTTACGATTACGTATTTTTCTTTTGACTATTTTTTGCAGACTAATAGTTAATAATTAGTAGTGTCAACAGCCAGTTGTGATTCTTATCTTTTGTGCAATTTTTTTATAGTAAAAAATACATTCATTTTCTTATTAGGGGTACACAGCGTTACGAAAAATTTAGAAAGGGTACACAAAAATCATAAGATTGGGAAACACTGGCCTAGGCTAAACTTTCGTTAATTTTAAACAAATTAATTACTTTTATTGAATTCTTTTAGGTCTATACTGTTATAAACTCATAGTATTTGTTTCTTATTTAATTATATTTTATGATATACAGACAAAAGTGTAAAATAAAATTTTACAAATTTTACATTTTAACACATTTGTCTTAAAACTATGAACGGAATAGTTTTTCAGCGATATTCTAGTTTTTTCAACGTTCACAGATGAAGTAAAATTTAGTCAAATTTGCATTCGGATACATTTTTTCTCAATATATATTTTGTTTATACAATATACATTTATACAATATATATTTACTCAATATATACAATATACATTTACTAAATATATACAATACACATTTACTCAATATATACAATATACATTTTTTCTCAATGGAAATAAATATTAAGATTTACAAGTCGTTTCTTTACAGAACAAGAATTTCAATGCCATTTAAAAACTAAATATTGACAATCTGAGAGTTCGCATTCATAGTACTTATTTGTGACTTATTCTTTATGCTTTTATTAAATAATTTGAGAATTATCATTCTAAAATATTTAAAATGTGCTTTTTTCCCTTAAAAAATAGAATTTTAAATTTTTTTTCTCCACTCAGCGTGTGATATTTTCATTTATCAACTAAAAATGAACCAACTACTTAAAATTAATAATTCCAAAAAACTAAAGGGGAAAGATTCGGACGATTATTTAAGATTTAGTTTGTTTAAAAAAATTATTCGTGTGGAAAAAGTCGGCATGTTTCAAGGTTGACGCATTTTCTCAATACTTATTAGACGCAATTGAAGCAGACATAGTAGTCTTGAAAAATTGAAACGCTAAATTGCGTTAGCCAAGTGACCCTGATTTGCTTTCCGGAGCTACAGAGGGATTTCTAACTCTTCTATTTTTGTTACTGCTTGGACAATTTTGAAGAAATTATAAACTGTCGATGTTTTTTTCTATTGATGTTTTCCTTGTGTCTTTAAATTCTGTTTAAATTTCTAATAATCATAAGATTTTGTGTAAACAAGCTAACGGAAGCATATTTTCATAAGTTTTGTTAAAGGGCGTGATGGAATCACGAAATGATATGCAAACAATAATGATAAAGAGGTCTCCCATTTTTTCCCATGAAAATTAAAATTAAAATAAATACAAAAATTAAGTTGGATTTTATTTCATTTTAATTTAGTAAGTACAAAAAACAAGGCTATTGAATGTTGTTGAACATTTTTACAGATAATTTATAGAATAGATCAAGTAATGAAAAAAATAATATAAAAATGTAAATACACCTCCAAATAAAGAGACCCGCACTACACTGTATGCGTATGAATTGGATAAGTAATTTTCACTCTTAAATAAGAATGACTATAAAAAATATATATTAGATTTCAATGTGTCTCTGTCTAATATATTTTGATGCTTTTCAACGAAAAATATATCGATTAAAGAATTGAACTATATTGAATTCTTGACATTCTAATCGATATTTAAATATCGATAAATAGTTTTCTAAAGGATATAGAACTTTAATTAGTAAACTGTTATTTATATAGGATGGAGTAATATGATTTTTTTCTTCTTATGACATTATAAGAACTTTCCAAAAATGTTTTTTTTAAAAATTGTAGCCTCTTTCCGTTTCAGTTTAGGAGATCACAAAAACATTTTAAATATTATTCAAAATCATCAGTTTCAACTAAGTGAGAATGATTAGATCTTCCAAAAAACGCTTTTATCTTATTGTTAAAAATGCATTACAACATTTAACTAGATTTCATATCCTTTACTCATATGATTTGCAAATAATTATATTTTATTTACATTTTCAAAAAATGTTTACCATTTTATTAACATTATTAAGAAATGTTATAATGAAAAAGGAATAAAGTCAAATGTTTAATGATTTTAAAAATATGCCGTAATTTAAAACTGAACAATTAAATAAATTTTTGCAAAATTAAACTTCAATTAATTAAAGTTAAACATAAATTAAATTAAACTTTCAAGCTAAAAAGATTAAACTTGTTCTATATACATTAAATTAAATTGCGAATCTTTAATTTCACGGTTAAATGTTTCTAACATATACTAAAACTATAATTATGAATAATATCTAAGATTTTCGAATAACGCATGTTGTTATAATAAATTATAAACTGTAGAGCGCAGAAAAAGAAAAACAAGAAAAACCTGAATAATTTTTGAGCCAGTGATTTTATTCTCACGTACAAGAACTCATCTTTATAGTTCGAAGGCTTAAATGACTAAACTAATTAGCGCAAGTAAAGTTTTAAGTTATAAAATAAGACACAAAAATGTACTTTCTCTTAATAAACATATCGATTTTTCGGCGGATTTCTGACCGTCCCAAACTGGAAAAATATGGTCCAATAATTTAGACAATCAAAACATTGGATCTTAATTTCACGTTATTTTCCCTTTTTGTATCGTTCACTATAACTAGAAAATGTTTAAATGAATGAATGTTGTTATCTTATTCGTTTATCCAAAGATTATTCCATATAAAATTTATTTTCAGAATTATCATTTACTAATGTATGTAATAACTAAATAACTTTTGAAATGCAAGACAGACAATTTTTACGTTCTTTTAAAAAATGAAATTTTGAATGAAAAATTATAAAATTTGAATGAAATCGGCTGAATAGTTTCTGAGTTATTCAATTTTAAAAACACACACAAACATATTTATACATGTATATATATACATATATGCGCGCGTATATATATATATATATATATATATATGTGTGTGTGTGTGTGTGTGTGTGTGTGTGTGTGTGTGTGTGTGTGTGTGTGTGTGTGTGTGTGTGTGTGTGTGTGTGTGTGTGTGTGTGTGTGTGTGTGGTTGTTGTGTATAAGCAAATATGTAAGGATCTTTTATTGTCACACTTTTTTTCGCATTTCAATTCACGCAATACTCAAAAGAATTTTGTCGGAAAATTATCTCCCATTACTCTAAAATAAATAAGTCACGTTTTGAATTACTATTATTATTATTTCTTTAAGTAAATTTATGTCTTGAACAGTTTACAGTTAAGAATAAAACTTTGTATCGTTCTACATAGTTCGTAAGATTTCAACAAGCTTCAGTTATTTTAGAAATCCCTAAAAAGAACCCAATCGAGGCATGATTTTCAAGACCCTATCTTTTAGCTGCCATGGTAGAAACGCCGCCTTATTTTGAACTCAGTCAGACGATGTGGACAGCGACTGAGCTGGTATCTCTATTTTCGAAGGCCAGGAAAACATTGTCAGTCCAAAAAATTCTTTTATTAGTCTAAATTTTTGAGTATTTTTCTATAGAAAAATATTATATCATACTTATGCAATACTTTTACTATCTCATTTATACTAATTTTGCAGAGCTATTATTTTCCTTTTATTTTTAAAATATTTAATATAACGTTAGCAATTTTAAATTTCAATTATTGTTGCTTTTTCACAAAATTATAACTTTCTCAAACCTTAAAAGAAGAAAATTTTACCAAATATAAATAGAAAATGCTTTCTCAGTATTGATAAAAGAACATTAATGCTAAATGTTTTAACTCAGTATTTTAAATATTAATTTGTAAGGATCGTAAATATTCCGGTAAAAAATGCTTTTACAAATTTTATTCTTGATAAGTTTGACTGAAATCCGTTCCAAAGGTTTATCATATATATATATATATATATATATATATATATGTAATACAAAAATTATAATACTTTCGTATTAATAAAAGAATTAAAACTCTTTCGTTTTCATAAAATGTCTTCGTTAAAGAATAAGCGTAGAGATATTCTATTTTGAGAATTCAAGGCTGAAAACATTCATTGAATAATAATTAGATTTATATTTCAAAGGAGGAGTTATTTTTAGAATCTTTCCCTCTGTCACTTTCATATTAGGAAGCATAAAATGATTTTCCTTAAGGTGTAAAAATACAAGGAATGTAGCGACTGGCCTTTTCACCCCTTTGGATTAATAGTATATAATGCAGGACAATTGTTTTAGAGTGGCTTTTTTGCTGTACGATGTTGTCAACCTAAGCTTCGCCACTACTGTCTGGATGTTAGTCCACCCCCCTCCAGCTGGGAGAGTGGGTGAGACTTCTGTTGTCACCAATTGTCATCTAAATAAAGCTTGATTAGAGTTTAATGACTTATGAATTATATTGAATTGAACTAAAGTCAACTAAAAACATCAGTGATGTAGCATCGCATATTACAAGTCGACAGGATAGTTACTTGTGGTGGAAACCATCGTTATCTATCGTCCGGCTGTCTATGTTTCCCCATCCCATCACCCACCGGGGAAAAAGAAGAAAAAAATTGCTTCATCGGTGGTGAAAAATGTTTAAGGAAGGAAGTTTCCCATCCCATCACACACGCCGGGTGAAGGAGAAAAAATTGCCTGATCGACGCTGAAAGAACGATGAGGTCTGTTTCACTACGTGTACCGTCATCGCTACGGGAATGCTGATGTAGATGGAAAGGAAGGATTTCCCGTCCGTTTCTCTACCTGTACCTGTTCCTATACCTCGCCGTTATCGGAAGAAAGTTGAATCGAGCTCGTCACATGCCTCTCTGAAATCGTTTGATGTGTGTCCAATAGTATTGGCCGATGACCCTACAGTTTGTGCTTCCAAGAAATTTCACTTTGGTTCAAATATGAATTAGTTTCTTACAAGAGTTGTGAAAACGTGATTGTGCGCGTTTTGAGAAAATGAAATTGCAAAGCATATCTTAAATTGTTTATGTGATTTTGATTACTTAAAAAATTCTGTAGTAATTGAAAATCCCTCTGAAGATGAGGATGCACCTAGTCAGTTTGAACGTAAACAAACTCTAACTGATTTTGAATCACATTTACCAATCAAAAATTATGTAAATCAATTTACACAAGTTAGTTTAAATTCTATGTGTACAAAAAGTAGTGTTGATAAAGATATGGTATCTTATAGTCAAAGTTCTAATAATGATGTCAATAATAGAGAATCAGAAACAAAATTAATAGTTAATTTTAATGATATTGAAGCAGTTGCTCCTATGTTTAATGGAAATAGGCATGAAAATATTAATTCTTGGTTTGAAAACTTCGAAACTCATGCTAATTTATTTAAATTGTCTGAGATGCAAAAATTTTTATTTGCAAAAAGATGTTTAAAGGGTAATGCCTTAACATTTATCAGTGAAAGTGAAAGTTGTTTAAATTCATATGAAAAATTAAAAAAATCTTTTGCTTGAAGAATTTGGACTTAATTGTAATAGTGCAGAAATACATGCAATGTCACGAAAAACAAAACAAAGATATAATGAAACTCTTCAAGGGTATTTCCTTAAAATAAAAGAAATTGCCACTCAAAGTGATAGTGAAGATCACTTACATAATTCAAGGAATATCAGACCAAGCAAATAATAAATCAATTTTTTATGGAGCCAATAATCTTTTTGAATTTAAACAAAAACTTAAAATTTATGAAAAAATTAAAAGTGACTTAAACAAAAAAAAAATTTCAAAATAATAAGGGAACATATATGAAGAAAATGGAAAACCCAAAACATGACATTAGGTGCTTTAAGTGTAATGCACCAGGACATAAAGCTCCGGCTTGTCCAAGAAATAAAAATGTAAACCCGACTGTGACAAAACCCAAAATACATCATACAACACAGGAGATCCCAATAAATCAATGCAAATATTGCTCGAAGAAAGGACTTTTGAATCAATTTCACTTGGGCCCCTCGTGTGTAAACAACCCTAATAATGTGGTTGAAGCAAACATCCAAAATATGACAAATATCCAATAGCAATTAATAATATCCGGATATAAAGTGGAAAATAAATACCTAAATGGGTATAAAGTGGAAAATAAATACCTAAATGGATATACTGTGGAAAATAAATACTTAAATGGACGTCCAAAACTAAAACAAAATAAAAATAAGAATGTAAACAAAGAAATATTATTGAATGTTGATACCGGGTCAACATTGAATATAATACCAAATGATTTGGAGTTAAAATTAAATATTCCTATTAAAAAATGTGAGGAATTAAAGGTTATCCAAACGAAAGGACAGCTAACACTTAACAGAATTTGTGAGTTTCCCCTGAAGATAGGAGAAATTGTTAAATGAGCTAAGTTTTTCATAATTGATACTGATTTACCATATGCTTTATTAGGGTTGCAAACTTGCAAGGATTTTTTTTTTTGTTTATTGATTGTGTCGGGCCAGTTGTTACTCAATTTGGTAAGAGATTGATCACCTCTGCTAATTCTAACATTGACAACTTATCTTTGCACATTAGAGAGCAAAAGTTCCAAAATGTTAAGGTTAAAAATTGTGAAAAAATAAAAGTTAAAGATGTTTCAGTAAAAGTAAACATTGAAAAAAATAATGTAAAGGGTAACAAAAAGAAAATGAAAAAATAGGAAAAAGAGAGAATTTCCAAAAATTTCAAATGATTCGAAGATAGAACTAGGTAATGGGTACACACATTATCAGGTCAATATCGACGAAAAAATAAAAAATAAGAACAAAATAGGAAATGTGGACTTAAAAGAAATTTTAAAAAGTTATGATGATATTTTTGCAAAACATAAACATGATGTGGGAGAAATCAGAATAGAACCACAAAGAGTCAGGTTAACCTCAGATTTACCTATATCTCTAAGGCAGTACAAAACATCCCCACAACAACAACAGGAAATTGATTTACAAATAGAAGAATTGTTAAAAAATAACATTACAAAAGAAAGTTCATCCCCTTATGCTGCCCCAGTAACTTTAGTCTTTAAAAAAGAGGAAAATAAAAAGAGTCGTTTATGTGTTGACTTTAGGAAATTAAATCAAATTACAAAAACGGATTCTGAACCTCTACCTTCAATACAGTCTTTGATTGAAAAATTGTCTAATAGTAGTTATTATTCTAAAATAGATTTATCGCAGGGATATCATCATGTTCGGATTCATCCTGATGACACTGAGAAATTAGCATTCGCTACTCACAATGGTCTATTTGAATACTTAAGATTACCTTTTGGCTGGAAGAATGCACCAAGCATTTTTCAACGTACAATTCGTAGAATTTTAAATAAACATAAAATTAAATTTGCTACGAACTATTTTGATGATATTATTATATTTTCTAATTCTTATGATGAACATTTAACCCATCTCAAAAAGATTTTCGATATTTGTAAACAAGAAAACTTGAAATTAAAACTTTCAAAATGTTCATTTTTGCAAAAACAAATAGAATTTTCAGGATATGAAATAAGCAATGGGATTGTATCACCCGATAACCATAATATTGAGGTGATTAAAAAATTAATGCTCCCTAAAAATGTAAAATCATTGCAAAGATTTCTTGGATCAATAAATGTTTACAATAAATTTATTGATGGTTATGCAAATATTCGACATCCTTTAAACAACTTGTTAAAGAAAGATGTAAAATGGGTGTGGTCAGAAAAATGTCAACAATCATTTGAACTGTTAAAAAATGCTATTATTTGTAAACCGATATTGAAAATTTTTAATCCTATTCATGAATGTCACCTTTTTGTTGATGTATCGTTAGTTGGAATTGGAGCTGTATTAAAACAGACAGATGAATGTGTTGTATTGCATCCTGTAGCTTTTCATTCTCGTTTCTTAAGGGACTATGAAAAAATTCTGCAATTACAGAACTTGAATGTCTTGCTACAGTAGATTCTTTAAATAAGTTCCATCATTACCTGTTTGGCCAAAAATTCACCATATATACTGACCATGCTGTTTTAGTTTGGCTAAAAAATGTTAAAAATTTAAAAGGTAGATTATTTAGATGGTCATTATTGTTAAGTATGTATGAATATGATATTAAATCTACAAAGGGTTCTACTAATTTTGAAGCAGATTGGCTTTCGAGAGATGCAACACATTCACTTGTCAAAATTAATAGTAAAAATAATGATGTTCATGTTTCACATTCGTTGAATTTAAGTGAAATAATTGAAGCTCAAAGGAAAGATAACTTACAAGGTAAATTTGTTGATATCAATAATGTTTTTTGTGTACGTAAGAAAAAATTTACTAAAATAGTTGTTCCATTTTCGTTGAGATTAAAACTTCTACAAATTACTCATGATAAATTTAACCATCCAGGAGTGCAGAAAAGGATTAACTTAATAACTCCTGTTTATTACTGGAATAACATAACATCAGATATAACAAAATTTTGTAAACATTGTCATACGTGCCAATTAAATAAAAAACCACGATAAAAAAGATTTGGATTATTACAATCCTTTCCCCCTGCGAATCAGTCTTTTGTCTTAATAGCAATAGATAGTGTTGGCGGATTGAATTATTATAATTCAACAAAAAAATATTTTACTTTAATTATTGACCATCTCACAAGATACATTTGGGCTTTTGCGTCAAAATCCATTAGTTCAGAAACTTATACTAATTTTTTACATCAACTATTTAAAAATCAAATCCCTAAATCCTTGTTGAGTGATCTAAACGCCGCCTTTACTTCTTCTCATTTTAAAAAATTTTTGAAACATAATAAGATTTAACAATTATTGACAACTGCACATCATCCGCAGTCTAATGGCAAGGTAGAACGCCTTGGTCAAACAATAATTACGCAAATAAGATGTAAAATCAATGAGAAACCTACTAAAACTCCCTGGCCTACTTTGTTAAAGAATATAGTCAATACTTATAACTTAACTCCTCATTCTGTGACAAAATTTCCACCTGCATACCTCATGCATGGTAGACTCCCCTACGAAAATCCCTTAAAGGAAGAAATCTATCCACCTGTTGAGGAAGCTAAAAAAATAGCAATTCAAAGAAATAAAATTTATTATGATGCTAGATTTTTAGATATAGACTTTAAAACTGATGAATTAGTTATATTTGAAGAATTTACTTATCCTAATACGAGGAAGTTGTCACCTCCTTTTAGTGGACCGTATAAAATTCTTCAAGAAATTTCAGAAGCTAATTACAAAATAAATAAAAAGAATAGTTTAAGTAAACAAAGTTTTGAAGTAGTACATGTATCAAGGCTTAGGAAATATCACAGCCCACAAATGTTGAAATTAAATCATGAATAGTGTCCAAAACAAAAGAAATTTTTTTTTTTACTTTCTTCAACGGAAGAAGTAAAACCTTTTTTTTTGGGGGGGGGGAGATCCGAATCGCGTGTGAAGATGTATACTTCAGCATCATTTGGATGTGAGGGCAATGAAAGTGAACTTTTTTTTTTCTCAGCATGATGAGAAAATTTTTTAGAAACTTATTTGTGTATTGATCCGTCTGGATCTCTCAATATCACTCTGCTTCATGAAATTCTGTTTTTCTCCATTTTAACGGGGAATACAGATTTTTATCAAGTAAATAACCCCTTTAACCACACAGAATCTTAAATTCTGATTAAAGACACTTGTTGTCCAGTTCGTTTCCATAAAAATTATGTATATTTTTGTGTGAAAAAAATTTTTTGAAAATTTTAGTAGAATAGTTATATAAACATGTTTCATTTTTCTTTCTGTTTAGTCATGTTATTATGTTTGTCATTGTAAGTAATTGTGTTTGTTTTACACATAATTTAAAAAAAATGTTATTTGTATCAGGGAAAAAGGACAGTCGTACCAACTTAAATCTAAAGTGTTCTAAAAATTTTATTTTGGATTGCCAAAAAAAATTTTTTTTGGGGGGGATGTAATACAAAAATTACAATACTTTTGTATTAATAAAAGAATTAAAACTCTTTCGTTTTCATAAAATGTCTTTGTTAAAGAATAAGCTTACAGACTTTCTATTTTGGGAATTCAAGGCTGAAAACATGCATTGAATTATAATTAGATTTATATTTCAAAGGAGGAGTTATTTTTTGAATCTTCCCTCTGTCACTTCCATATTAGGAAGCATAAAATGATTTTCCTTAAGGTGTAGGAATACAAGGAATTCAAAGAGGTGGCCTTTTCACCCATTTGGATTAATAGTATATAATGCAGGACAATTGTTTTAGCGTGACTTTTTTGCTGTACGATGTTGTCAACCTAAGCTTCGCCACTACTGTCTGGATGTTAGTCCACCCCCCTCCAGCTGGGAGAGTGGGTATATATATATATATACAGCAAAATAAATAAATACAAAAAAAACAGAAAAAATTAAGAAAATATATTATATATATATACTTATATATATATATAATATATTTATATATATATATACTTATATATATATATATATATATTTATATATATATATACTTATATATATATATATATATATATTTATATATATATATATATATATATATATATATATATATATATATATATATATATATATATATATATATATATATATATATATATATATATATAGTGACAGAGAGAGAGAGAGGAGTACCATAGACGCAGGAAAGAGGTGAAGAAACACTTTAGGCATAAGAAAAGGGTCTTTGATGAAGAATTGTTTAAAGATGTTGAACATCTGAAATCCATTAATGAATGCAGAGCATTCTATCGAAAAATTAATCGCAGTCGATTGGACTTTAAACAGACCTCTAGTCTATGCAAAAACAAATTTGGTGAAATTATTACTGATAAACAAGACATTTTAAAACGATGGCATGAACATTTTAAAGAACTTTTTAATGAAAATTATGAGGATGTTGAAATAATTGCACCTGAATTCATAAATGACAGAGAAGTTGAGGCTCCAACTATTAAGGAGATCAGGGCTTCAATTAAAAATTTAAAGAATAAGAAGGCTTCGCGACATGATCTTATTTCAGCAGAACTACTAAAAAATTTTGAACCTACATCATTGATAAATTTATTTGAACTTATTACTGACATCTGGCAATCTGTGATTATGCTAACGGATTGGAATATCAGAATTTTGTGCCCAATTCTCAAGAAAGAAAATCCTATGACCTGTGCCAACTATCGTGGCATTAGTCTTCTTTGTATAACTTATAAAATTCTATCTAGAATTTTATATCTCAGGCTGTTACCATTTATTGACTCACAAATTGGAAAATATCAATGTGGATGCCGTGCTGGAATATCTACTAAAGATCAGATATTTTGTCTCCGTCAGATTTTAGAGAAATCAATGGAATTTAACATTGAAACACATCATCTTTTTATTGATTTCAAAGCTGCTTTTGATAGTATTAATAGAAACTACCTTTTTGAAACAATGAATACTTTTAAAATACCTTCAAAATTCATTAAATTGACGAGAAAAAGATACAAAGTCATTGAAAGGTACAAAGGGTAAGATTAAGTTTCTGGGGCCTCTGTCAGAAAATCTTGACACGTTTACAGGTGTTCGACATGGAGATTCTCTCTCCTGTCTTCTTTTTAATATTGAGAGAGTTATTCGTGATTCAAACATCAATACCAGTGGTCACATTTTTAATAGATCAGTACAACTACTTGCATATGCTGATGATGTCGATATAATTTCTCGTTCCCTTCCTGCCCCGCAAGACTCATTTCTTGCCCTTGAGGTGGCTGCAAAGCAAATGGGCTTAGTCATGAATGTAGAGAAAACAAAATATATGTTATTCTCACGAAACAGAGTCCCAGACCCCTACCTTGAAATAAATTCTTATGCATTTGAAACAGTAAGGAGTTTTACTTACTTAGGATCAATTATTACCATTGACAACAGAATTACTCCTGAAATGAAAAACCGTCTCTATCTGGCAAATAGGGCTGAATCTTGGTTTCTTTCTAGAAAAATAAAGTTCTTGATTAGCAAAACTCTTGTCCGGTCAGTCTTGACATACGCTTCTGAAGCTTGGACAATGACAAAACAGGATGAAAATTGTATCGCAACATTTGACAACAAGATTTTGTGAAGTATACTTGGTGGTGTAAATGAAAACAATAACTGGAGAAGGAGATTTAACTTTGAATTGTACAAGATTTATAAACAACCTGATATTATTAAATACATAAAAATAAATAGAATAAATTGGATGACCCACGTGATTCGAATGAGTGATGACAATACAATAAAAAAGATACTGCTTTTTAGAGCCACTGGAGCAAGAAAGTGGGTAAAGCCACGGTTAAGATGGGCTGACTCAATGGAGTCTGATTTTCTCGCAATTAATGAAAAGAATTGGAGATCAAAGTTAAATCGGAAGTCGTCATGGAGAAAACTTCAGAGGAAGGCATTGGCTCTCATTGGGCTGTCTGGCAAAATATTATATATATATATATATATATATATATATATATATATATATATATATATATATATATATATATATATATATATATATATATATATATATAAAAGAGAAAGTGATATATGTTTGCCAACAACTTGAGAGCTGGAGTACTGATTTGGATCGTATTTTTTTGGGCAGGTAGCAAATTTTCAAAGGGTGCAAACAATCAACTTTTTCCGGCGTTTCGGTCATACTATCGAAAATACGAAATTTCATTGATGAAAATTATTGTTATAGATTAAAACATGCGCTGCAATGGAAACAGTATTTTTACGAACAGGCGAAACCAGTTGGGAAAAAATTAAAAATTATTAAATCTTGCTAAACTCATAGTTTAAGTGCAAAAATAGAGTCCTAGAAATAAAAAGACAGGCCGACATCGAAAAATGAAAAAAAACTATATTTCTCTGATAGTGATAATGATAAACAAAAAGAGAAAGATATAAAGAGTTTTCACTCTAATGCTAGAGCATATAAAAAAGACAACGCGCTAAAATGACAACAGTCTGTCTTAAACGGTTTTAGCACCACGCTACAACAAAAAAGATGAAACAATTTGCTAAATTGATAACTTTATCTTTTTCTTTTATTGTTTGAATTGAATTTATAAAGTTCTTAATGATCGTTTGGTCGTTTGTTTTGTTTTATTGATATGAAGTTATTCGATGCTAATTCGTTAAAGATGCCATATAAGGATAAGGAAGACAAAAATACATTGTGAAAATTAATTACGATACATTTTAAATATTTTAATTTTTAATCAATTTTCTTGCTCTTATAATTATTTCAATATTTAATTTAATACTATTAACATGGATGCAATGCACCATTAATCCTTTTAAACTAATGGAAGAATAAATACGAAAAAGCGTTATGAATGTAGATTTTTTTTCTGTTAATAATATAATTTATCACATAAAATAATTGAAATAAACTGGAGTAAATGAATGTGTAAAATAAATGCTTTTTACGTATTATTTTTACGAACTAAAATGTAAAATACATGATTTGGAATTGATTATAAATTTTATTTTTCTACATAAATGCAAAATTTGAAAATATTTCAAAAAGTAACATAAATTCACGCATCCAATTTTATTATTCAGTAATTTTTATTCAAATAAATTATAAAAACTCAACTTTAAATCAATAAATCACAAAGGATTATTTTTCATTCACGTGACAAATATAACCACAAAGAAGTAAATAAAAAATGTGACAAAAAGACACAACGTAATACATAGTAGACAGTCAACTATTCGCATTTACCGAATCAAACTAACCGATTTAGTGTTTCTAAGGAGCGCCGTAGGAAGTTGGGCCAGGAGAAACTCCAAGAAACATGACGTCCAAGTGGATTGTTCTTAAATATTATAACTCATGGTTAAATATAAATATGTTATTTTTATTCGTCCAAACAAGATTTCAATTTCAAAGCTTTTAAATATATTAAATTCTAATATTAAAACACTTTAATATCAACTATTAGTAATAATTAATTACTCACATGTTTTTTTATCATGGAATTTGAATTATAATATTTTATATTTATGTTCTTTAAATGAAAATATCCTAAACTGTATCAAAAATTCATCGGTTGTTGGTACCTTTGAACTAAGTTTACCAACAAGCAGAATACTCTCACAGTTCACCGAATACCGATAATGCACATAGTTCCGTCGGCTTATTATACAAATCGATAATTTTTTAATGCAATATTATTGTGAATGTTGCTACATTTTATTTTGGTAAAAAAAATAGTGCCTTGGATTAATTGGTGAAACATCGCTTAATATTTTGGGCAATGCACCGTGATATTACTTTATATTCATATTTGTTTGGGTGTTGTGTGCGTGACAACTCGAAAAAGTAGTCACCAACAACATATGTTAATTATATATTTGATTCCACACATTTCAGGCTTAGATTAAATAAATCTCAATTTCTGAATCTCATTATTAAGAAAAAACATTTACAAAACAAAAATATTTCGTCTTGGCTAAAAAAGAGTTATATAAAACTGGGTGGCAAACTTATTGGTTGTTTGGAGAGTAATTTCGTTTTCTTTTTTCTTACTGAAAATGAAAGACGATTTTCTTATCATGAATAAATAATTTAGATAATTTCATATTGTTCATTCTGGTCCAATATCTTTTGCTATCTATCTGGCATAATTCCTAGTTCATAATTTTTTTGTTCTTTTTACCCGTAAAAAACTGAACAAAAGTAACTGTAAAGGTAATACCTTTTAAATGAGGAAGTCATGTGATTTTTGACCTCCTCATTTGAAATAAAGGTATTACCGTATAAAACTTTTCGTAGAGACCCAAAAACAGACACTAGAGAAACCATTTCTCAACCTCCGTGATAATGCGCTTCAAAAATTCATCATTTTCTTGACGTTATAGAAACAAATCATAGACGTCTAATGCTACTGCACAATTCTTTGCGCAAGAACATAAGGAACTTATATGTCGAGCTTTAGATAATTTTTTTTTAAATATGTCGAAAGTGATACTTTTCACTTCCAGTATTTGAAAAGGAACCACCCAAAAACAATTGAGTAGAATCAATCGAACTTTTTCATACACAAGCCTTCCCCTATCAGCATTTAAAATTTATGAGTATACGACTTAAGTGAAGTTGGTTATGAAAAAATACAATTAAGGCTTCTGTTGGGGAAAAAACCACATTTCTTTCTGACAGTCTAACAAAGTCTGTTTTAATTATCAATTCAACGTTGCAAATACATGTAAAGAGTGACTTTAACTTAAATATTTATTTACTTGATTATGCCGTCTTTTAGTTCTTGAACAGCGCGACTAAGCTAGAGTATTTTTTTAATTATTTTAGTTCCTTTTTTGCCTTAAAATGTCGTGTTTTCTGTTTTAGATTTGTATATTCCTTTAACTTAAATGAATTTATAGCAGTAAAGTTCGTTTCGTTTTGGAGAGGAATCCTTATAAATTAAATATTTTTGGTCAAATAATGATAAATATAAAGTTTGATTTTAAAAAATTTTCTAAATTGATTCATTATCCATCAAAGGTAGCAGTAAGATAATTAGCATATTTTTTTCTTAGTATATGCTGTATTAAACATTTTAATAACAAATTCCCTACGATACCATACGAACATGTAAGAGACAAAGACATGTAAGATGTTTTTTGAATGTGCGATCTCGAAATACTTAAAAATTCTACCTATTTAAAAAGACAGGGCAGTTTGTAGTCGAAAATGGCTAGCATAATGTGATAACAACTTTATTTAGTTTTTTGATACTCTTTGGGGTTTTTAAATCTATAGAAATCTGGTAGGGGAACGTTGCTTAATCAACATTTTGCTACCACTTTTTATACCTCTGGCATAAAGGATTGACCGAACTGAAAAAATTAGTGTGACATTTAGCCTTGGGAAGGTTTGAAAAATATTAACACAAAAATGTCTGTATTAACTATTTAGTGATGCTCAGTGCTATTTTAACTTAAGTTTATTACATTTCATAAACTATATAATACTTCAATAAACGATATCTTATCTAGACAAACTTTGCCTGGTAATTTAACACAGTTATTCCTTAGTAATAGACTTATTTATTCATTTATTTATCAGTAATTTAATTATTCATTTTGTTGTATACTAGTGCAGGACTTTTTCATTCAATGATTCATACCAGCAGAAATACACACCAGAAATTAACACGCTCCTTCAGTTATTATCAGTAATTGAAATTTTTCATCAGTAATTGAGTTGCTCAATCAGTTATTCATCATTAAATACGATTATTTTAAGCGTTTATTATTTTTTTAAAAATTAAATTATGGAGGTGACCAGTTTTTTTTTTTTTTTTTTCGTTGGGTTTATTGAATATATTGAGATTCATTCAGGGACTGCACTTTTAAATAATATGCATGGTAAATTTAAAAGACTATTATATAAATACACAGTAGTTTTTAGTTTTGATTCAAAATTTCAATGTAAAAAAATGTGAAAATTCGATATTTAAAGTAACAAACAATTAATTGAAATCGGGTTTTTTTCGATGGATTATTCTCATTAAAACAACATCAATGTTAGTTTAAAAAAGGCTAAATGGATCTAACATAAAGGCATGAAACCGTGTCTCATTAGACAAAAAAATCATAGGATGAGATCCTTAAAAATATTCCTTTGCCTGCCATCACTGTAAAATTTATAAAGTTTGAACGGTATTTACCTGTAAGTAATTCATTTTTTTATTGACGGTGTATTTAACGTATTGAAATGTAAATTATGTGTTTAATGATATTTTTTCCCTCTATAATGGTTACGAGATATATAATATTCATTTGAAGATACATTCAACTATATTTTAACAATTATGATATTAATATATTTTTGGTACATTTTTATTTAAATGAAAAGTAGTAATCAAGAATAAAACTTTATTAAATAATAAATAAAATATGTAAATAAAATTAATTTTATAAATGTTAAATTAAATTGTCAAACATTTCTAAGAATGAAAGTTGCTGAATTATCTTTCCTCGGTAAAAAAAGGAGTTTTTCAAACCCCTGAAAATAAAATTAGCATTTGAACCAAATTGAATGGTCTATTTAAAATGAGAATTAGTTTTTAATAAAGAACATTTGTTTTTATAATATCCTAGTCTCATTCAGCATTTGAAATGAATAACATTGTCGAGAGATTAAATCTAAATACAAGACAATAACTGAGTCATTATGTGATATTCATTCTTTCATTATGTTTTCAGATTTGACAAAAATATGGGTATTGTAGTGAATTTCATTATTAATAAAGAATGACACTTAAAAATAGTTTAATTGGTAGAATGACATTTTCAGAATAGATGTAATTAGTTTTGTTAAAAAGGAATTACATTTGCACTTATTTGCTAGTAGCAATAAATGTTGTGTTAAGAAATTAAAATGTTATTTTGCAAACCAACAACTATCATTTAAAATGTTTTTTTTTTTTTTTTTTTTTTTTTTTTTTGAAAAGCCGAAACGAAATTTAACTAATATGAATTTCTTGAAGTTAAAAGAATATACAGACATAAAATATTTAATAATTCATTAAAAAAAAAATCAGTTAATAGCTAAATAGCTAAACGAACTAAAAGACGGCATGATAAAGCAAATGGGTATTAATGCTAAAACGTAAAAATCAATCTTTGTACATATATATACATATATATATATATATATATGTATATATATATATATATATATATATATATATATATATATATATATATATATATATATATATATATATGTATGCCACATTTAATTGCTAGCCAACATATACTCATCTACCAGTTTTATTTAACTTTTATGAGCCTGGGAGAAGAATTATTAGATATTAATCCATTAAATTCATTATTTTGTAAAAACATTGTATTACATGGCATTTCTACATATTAAATGGCACTGCATAATTAAACATTTATATATAATACTGAATGATCAAATTTAAATATTAAGATTTAAGATCAATACTGACTGGCCGAATAAAATAATTAGTAATCAGCACGTGTATAAAATTGAGAATAAAAGATAAATTTAAATCCTATGTAGAGACACTGTATAATAAGAATAAAGCTGCAATCAAAAACTACTCTTAAATTTTATGCTATAAAATCATTTATAGTGATGGTAACACGTGCTGCAAAATAAATTAAGATCTTAGGGTTAGTACAAAACATGTGAAAAGCTCAATTCTCTAGAATAAAAAAAAAGATTTTTAGATTCATATAAAATCAAATAACTAATTAGAACAGAAACATCAAGGAGAATTGAATCAGAATATACTTACAAAAACATTTTTATTTTCTTGGCTATAATATACAAGTACTTTAGTTACTTAACTCCAGCATCTTAATTATCAACTCATACACAAAATAAATCGCCAGAGCATGATCATTCTGGCTGCAAATAAATAGATTGCTAAAACAAGCAAAAAATTGAAAAAAATATCTCAGATGAAAAGAGATTCATCTGACTCACTAAAAAATTACTCTCTATTACTGGAGCTGTACACTCTAAAAAATTTTAGCTAAGGGGCCGAAGCCCCCTTGCCTCACGAAGACCAACCACCAACACTAAAATCTTGTTTCAAAGCTCGCGGCAAAGATGAAATCAGACTGATGCCACAATAAACGAGAAGTTTTTCTATTATGTATTCGGCGTATCAGCCTTACTCTTAATCGCCTCATCTTTAGCGGAATTCCAAGAGTCTCATTCCTTCATCTGATTGGCTCCTTTACCGTTCCATTGTCCAATAAGATATGATTGCAGCCCGAAAGATTTGCTTTCTTCAGACACTGCTTTCCATGTTGTTTTGTTTACAAACTGAAACTAGAATGTCTTTGAAAAATGTGAGAAAAGATTTGTGAGTTCTTGTGCAGAGGTGTGATATTATTATTAGCAGGTGTTATTACAATAAATGTTAAATTCCTATTTAACACATTGAAAAACCTTAGTTATTTCGAGCTTTTACGTTAAATTGTCTTCTTTTCTTTTCTTAATGCCGGAAGCAAGTGTGATTAAGACTTAGTAATTTATGTTTTAAATATAAGTAATCAAACACGTAATTTATTAATTATGTATATTTAGTGCATCTAACTCCAAGATTTCGCTTTTAAAAATAAAGAATGTTTGATATAAAACTTATGATATTTTCATTTTCAAGAAAAAAAATATGAATATTGATAATTATGAATTCGTGTTTAATGTTAAAAAATTATTATAATTATAGGAATTCGGTTTCAAAAACCTCTAATTTTAGCACCCGCTCTTATAACAAAAAACCATACCCTATGGCGTCATCATAAAGTTTTTTTTTTTTTTTTTTTTTTTTTTTCAAATTTCCTTTTGAGCAACGCATTGCAGAGCCCAGTCTCAACATTTAAAGGAATAAATAAAATATTTATATAAAAAATTTAGATTAAATTAAAAAAATTTCGATGAAAAGTTTAGCATCTCGGATTTGTTTATTTCTGTACGATTATACTTGTAATATGAACGAATAATATTGTTCCATGATTTATAGTCTTAAAGTTATTATTTTAATTTTACTTCAATAAAGTTTATTGAATCAAATCCGAAGTGTGTGAATTTCTGTTTTTCTAAATTATGTATTTTTTACATTCTAAATTTGTGTAAAAGTATAAAAAAATTTAATTGATTCCAAATCTTTCGTCTTACATTTTAGCTCTGTTTTTCGCAAAAAAGTTTTTCCCTCAAATTTTTTATTTATTCCTGTTTATTTTATTTCGCCAAGTAATAATTCTACTATTAACAGAGAAAAGAAAACAAAATCTACATTAATTTATCAAACACCAAAAACAAATTTGTTCAAAAAAGATTAGCTATAATACTTTTCTTGTTCATTCTTCTCTTAGCAATTAATAGTTCCCATATCACCCTTATAAATATAGATTTTGTCCAACTGATTAAGTTTAAGAACATCAAAAACTTTGCAAAATTAAATTAGTTAAATTAAACTACAATTTACTTAGCAAAATGTACTTTTATCTTCATTAACATACGACGACGTAAAAAAAACTCCAAGCGCTTTATGTAAGTAAAGCAAAACTAAATAATCATGTAAAAGTAATTTTATAAATTTAATTTAAAATAATTCAAAGAAAATTCAAACTTTTCATTTATAGCTAGTAGCTATTTTTTTACCATTATGGGGCGCTGAATCCATTTAGTTGGAGAGTGTTGTTGTTTTGCCTCGCTTTGATAAAAAGCGAAACACTTTGGCTTTTTACATTCTTTAGCAATAGAGTGGATTTAGAGTGAAAATTCCTTCTATATTCCTCTGTATTAAAAAGAAAAACATTTTGAACGATACTGTTTTCGTGACATAGCTCATTGATGCAATAAAAAACATATTTTTTCAATACTACAGGTAAAAAATCCAATGTAAGGACAAGAAACTCATCACAAAATCATCCCAGAACAATTCTTTTTTTAAAAACTCCATGCCAATCAGCAATGTTGTTCAAAAGTTATTTAAGAAAGTTTTATCCGTAATGATGGTATTAAACAATGGATTTTTGTACCTTTAATATTGTACGACGCTTTATTATACCTTTAATATTGTACAGAAATATACGACGCCAGAAAATGGCAATTTCTTATAAATCACCCCATTAAAATCAACCTGCAGAAAAAAAATTATTCGAAATGGCTGTTTTTGTTCTCAGGTAATTAGGGTATATGCATACAAATAATATTGTCTTTCATTGTTTGGGAGTATTTGTGATTATCTTCAGTGTAGCTTTTCATCTACAGGAACTAAAGTTCGCCGTTCAAAATAAGCAAGTTTAAACAAAATAAGTAAATATTTATGCTTTAATTTTCAAGTCTTGGTAAACTGTATAAAATAATGTTATAATCTATAATATCTATCCGCTCCTACTTTGTTAAGCGTATTTCGAATATTTGTTTCAATATTCTCTTTGTGCTGCGCGTTATAATTAATTCACAAACTAATTTAGTGGACATATGGCAGCCTGATTCTTACTTTTTACCATAAAAATAACTTTACTGATTTTTATGTGTATCATAAGTTACTGTACTTATAAATTTTAGTCTAAATAACGAACAAGGTGTAAGCTACTTTACACCAAGTTATATAAGGAACATTCTAGATGCACTTGGGTTTTGGTGCAGTAGAACACTTAGGACACAACTTTGGTTATAGCAGTTGCCACCATTTTAAATATATTACAACGCACAGTCAATCAAAATAACTTCTTATTGCTACAATTACATCGATGGAAATTGCAATGAAAAAGAAGGAGAATTAACGTACTATTTGCCAAATAATTTCTTAGATGAAAAACTTTATCAAGTTTTTATAGAAACCAAAAATGAAATGAGAATTTAAAAATAAATTAACGGTTGAAATTGCAACAATAATTGATCAAAAGGATAAAATTTGAATTTCATAATCAGGAAATTCATAGGTAAAACCAAATTAGTGTAAATAGAATAAAACATTCATAGATCTTTTAATTGAATACATTTTAATTTTGGGTTTTAAATCAACAAAATAACAAAGAAACAAAAATAATTACGAAGCAACCGCTGGGATTGGCGAGTGGCAGTAAACAGGAGGTGAAATTCTCATTTAAAACCAAAGCCAATTCATTTAAAAAACAAATTATATTTGTTTTTAATTATTTCTTGTATTTGAAGCAAGTTTACTGTTGATAATCTGAAACAGTTCTTTGAATAAAGAACAGAAGAAAAAAAAACTTGAAACTGATGATATCTATTGTAGAACTGACAGCATTTAATGGAAATTTTTATTCTAAATTTCCATTTGAGATCAATTTCAAATATTATTCCACAATACCGCGTCCCATTTATGCGGAGTGCATGAAAAGTAAGATAATGATAGTAGGTAAGATAAAAACTTCTTTTATCTTGCGTCTGCAAATCCAATACGTAGCCACTGGCAATTGACAGAACTTAGAATGGATTTAGCAGCTAATCTACTATTTAAAGACAACTAAAGTTAAAAGATTCAAGTGTAAAACTTTCAATTTAAGAGTAAAAAAATTATCGAATTATGTTTCTGGCAGTAAAAGCCCGAAAAATATCGAAATTAAGTGAAAAAATCAAATTATTATTTAGTTATTATTTGTAAGAAAATTTTTTGGAAAAATAAAAGACAAAACAAATTATACGTGATTGTATGTACATTCCTATGGCTAAACTAATTTTCTTAAAAACTAATTTTCTTAATTAAAAAACTCAGATAATAAAATATATAATTGTGTACGTTAAACTATGAACATAAATGTAAACTAAACTATTTGTTTTTCTTATTTAAAATTTATTTATTTTACATTATTCCGATAGTTTTGACCATACTTTTTCTCAGTGTGGTTTTGATGTCAGTCGACGTTTTGACAATCCACTCTAATCTATTAGCTCGATGTGTTTGTTCTTCATCTTCTAATTTGCAGTTTCATGCTCTTTCATACGTTTTTATTCTTCGGATAGTTATCATCGAGATTTTTCGATCGAATTTTAGAAATTCCTGCAGAGAGTTATGCTTGAACTTTTAACGCTAAAAAGAAAGTTTCAAAATTAATTTCTCTATTTCTTGTGACAAATCCTGTATTTTAGGGAGAAATTATTTTTTACGAGTGTCATAATTTAAAATGGGACCACACACTTTGTATTTGAGCTATAACGGATCCTACAACAATAACAGTAGAATGTTGAATTTTATGTACGAGAAACGTGGCTAAATATTATTATTACATGAGACATTTAACAAAACAATTTCACAAAATAATACCTCGGAGCCAATATTTTACGTGTGTCATTCTTTGAAATGGTCTATGCACTTAGAATTTAAGGTGTAAATTGTTTGAGATATAGCAGTAGTCTAGTGAGTCATGCAGTGAATAGAATATCAAGGATTTTTTTTTTTTTAAAGTTATACAAATTCAGCTCTTTTTTATTAAATTCTTAAAATCTTTTCTAATTTAGTGCCATAGGCTTGAATGCAAATGACACAAAAAAGCTTTCTTCGTAACTATTTTTTGCCGTTGTAATATAAATTTACTACCAGTGCCAGTAGTGAAGAATTTTTCTTTTCTGTAATATTCATATCGGTAAGTGTTTCTTTTTTCGTATCATTAAGGAAAAAATGAACTTTGCTAAGTTTCAACAAATTAAAAAGAACTATTTTGCAAGATTGTCACCAGTTGAAGATGACGCAAAAAAAGATGTTCAGCAATGGGTGTTTCCGGCTTCTCTTTATCCTTGAAGAGGATACAGACAGGCTTTTTTCCCGCTCTGAAGAATATTCGAACAATAAGGTGGTAAGTATGTAGAGAAATGGTATACAAAATGCTCTTTCAAATAAAAATATTTTCTTGCTTTAAAAAGAAAAATGTTTTTTTTTTTTTTTTTTTTTTTGCAAGTTTGTCTAAAATGATTCTTACTTACCGGACATGCTTCGTACATCGAAGGAGGAGTAACATTTTTGTATATTTTCTTCAGTTTGAACTATCCATTTGTTTGCTTAAGCTATGAATTACAAGTTTAAAAAAATTATGAAGATTGTAGTTAAAAAAAACCGCTATTTTGCTACAAAAGTCTTAAATTCTGCAAGTCTTTCATAACGAACTTTTATCGGGAGGAAGATGATACACTATAAAAAAAAATCTTGAAAAAAAATTTTCTATTTCAGAAATTGAATCAAAGCACTACAGTATCGCTTTTTGAATAATTAAGTAAAAAACAGAAGAGAAACTTTAACATCTTTTAAACAACAAAGAAATTCAGAAAGGAATGAAGACCACTTTTTCTCAACTAGTTAACACCTAATGTATAATATCTGTATTGTTAACTATTATATTAACAGGACATTGTTTCACAAAAAACCAATGTTTACCTTCTTAAAAAATATTTAATTTTATGAGTAACATCAGGGGTAACAGTTAGACGTCAAGGCCACCTAAACGTTTTTCTTAGTCGTTAAAACGGTAACGTTAGGTTTAATTTTCACACTGTAATAAAAAGAACTTTTCCAATGTTCATTCGAAACCTTAAAATGCGCAGGGTGCTAAAAACTGAAAAAGTCACAATATTACATCTAACATTATATTACGACCCTGAGTAACAAAATAGTTAAAAGCCCTATAAAAGTGAATGGAATTTATTTTCATTAAAGATGGCAAAGAAAAAAATATCTATCTTCTTATTAAAATATTTGTAATTATTTTTTCACTTATAATGATCAATTTGACCTGAGTAAAAAAAAATAACTGTGAATAAACAACCTGAAGCAGAAGTTTTGGGTGTCCTAAACTAGATTAACTAAAGCAAAAATAGGCGTGGCAAGTTTTATATTTAAGAGTTCCAGATTTAAGCTAAAATGACCCTTGGCAGATGGAACTGCAGATTATGAACCTGTAAACAATATAAAATTATTGATAATCACGTCAATTTTTTTTTCAAAATAATTTATGAAAAAATTACATTTTTATCGAAATGACCACAATTGTTTGCAATTAAGAAGACGCAATAGAAAGAATTAAAAGAACTTGAAGAGTTATATTAGCGAATTTTTGTTTTTATTTATTATTTATAGATTTATTAGCTTTTACTATTGAATTGGCAACTTTTATTTTAATTCACTTGAATACGCAATTGGAACAAATGATAAAAAACAAAAATATAAAATTATGAAAATGTATAGTTTTATAAATTGCGTAGGATTTCGTTATTCAATAACTTTTGTTAAGCAATTAACCGATTTCACTTTGTATTTTCTTAACATTGAAAAATTGAGGGTTGAATTCTTTTTTCAAATTTAGTAGATTTTTCTATAGTTCTTTAATTGGAATATTAAACTTAGACATTCAATTCTTTTCTGTAGTTCCCGGATTTTCTTGAAATATTAGGATGGAGAATAAAATTTGAAAATACTAGTTTCTTCTGAGAAAATAAAATTCTCGAAATAATGAAACGTTATAGGAAAAGAAATCAATTTCTATATCCGAATAATTCTGAAATGCAATATTTCCTTTTCTGACAACTGTAATTTCTTTCTTATCAGAAAAACGAAATAACCATATAATTTGATGGTATCGCAAGCAACAAAAATTATATCTATTTAAGTAATTTAAGTTATTTGACATTTGTAGAAAATAATGTAATCTTCTTTATTTATTGAAGCTTTTAATGCCTGTTTATTAGTTTTCCTTAATAGTACTTAAATTAAAACCTCTAAATATATATATATATATATATATATATATATATATATATATATATATATATATATATATTATATATATATATATATTATATATATATATATATATATATATATATATATTATATATATATATATTATATATATATATATATATATATATATATATATTTATATATATATATATATATATATATATATATATATATATATATATATATATAAATATATTATTAATAGTTAAAAAATTCTTCAGTCGATGTTTGAACTCTTATATTTTCTAGTCCACGATCGGGAAAACATAACGGGTTCTCTTAAATCCGCCACAAGAAGACAATTCTGAAAAAAATATCACGGGTCAGATCTAATCTCTCGTCTGTACTTAGTTCTTGGTGAAGTCAGACTCTAAAATATGTTATATGCTATGTAATTTAAAGCCTCTTTTTTGTTTTCAACAATTAAATGTACATAGTAATTATTTCATCGTTCCTAGAAGAAAAAAATATATTGGGTTTGTTTAAATATATATATATTTTCTGAACATATTGCTTACATTATTTACATTTTAGATAATTTAAATTTTGTATTTTCATACATTGTGTTATTTATATTTTGCCTAATTTATATTTTATATATAATTTTTATTTTATATAATTTTTATTTTATATAATTCTTATATATATATGCACCAATAATGATGTTTCATGATCACGGCGTTGTTTTTCGATGTCCCTGTTTAATTATAAAACCTTTTGTTTAGGAATCTGAAATAAATATAAAATCTGACTTTTTCTTCGAGAGTGGGGGGCGGAGTTTACAAATTCAAAACTTTTACGAATTTTTCAGCTTTTTTAAATAAAATTAAAAGTATTCAAAATATTTCAAAATTTTTTTTTACTTAGTTTCAATAAAATTACCGCTATTATATCATACAAAATATCTCGAGTTAGAAATGCTTTGTACTTAAAATAGTTGTTAAAGATTTTTATATAAACCAGTAAAACTTGTCAAAGATTAAATTTTTAACTGCAAAAAAAATTTAATTACCAGGAAAAATGATTCATATAATATTTTAATCTTGTAATATTATAAATAACACTTTTATAAAAAAAAATTAAAAATATCATGAAATATAAAAATATACAATGAAATAAAATATCAGTAAATCTGTTATAATAAAATAAAATAAAAATTCTATAAATAGACTCATCAAAACTGAATCAATAACTAATTGTAGAAAGTGTTATTAGAAGTCTTCAAATTATTTTTAAACATCAAACACACACCCAAACAAATAATACAAAACTGCTTTTTATTTTTGATGAGGTCTCTGTCAAGGTCTTGGATTTCCTTGATTTATATGACACAAGTTCAGAGGAGGTACAATAGCGTGTTGCCATCGAAGTTTTCATAAAATGATTTTTTAGTTTAGATTCCTTGGAAAGCTTTGTGGTTTATCACTTTAGATGAGTGCTTTTCATGACAATTCATAACGAATGGAGACACACCATGTTAAAAATATTTGAACAACTTTATTATGCTCTTCTTATCTTTTCGGGAAAAAAAAGATTTTTTAATAGACGACAAAATTTTTAAAATAATAATTACAAATTTTATGAGCTGTTTTATAAATAGGTACAACGATATCTGGGCTGGTATCACGGATCTTGGGGCTTATGTATAAAGTGAGACCCTATTTATCTTAAAAATGTAAATGTCTTTTCAAAATGAACATTTATTTATTAATGACAATAAATAATTAAGTTGACAATGAAGCGTTAATCAATTTGGAAAATATTTCATTAAATTTGAAATGAATAAAAGATTTAACAACTCTCACATTCATACCAAACATAAAGCATTGAAATAAGTATAAAGTTAATTTCTAAAATTTATAGAGTTTAAAATAAAAGTAGCTTTTACAAGAAGAGATTATTCGTTAAAAAAATTCGAGCCTTAACATTAGAAAGAGATGGTAACATTCGACTCGTTTCAAAGATAAAAATGATAGATTATTATTAAGTCTTTCATTTAACATGTTTTGATCGCAATTATTTTTTAGATTAATTTAAGTTTTGCAAAAAAACTCTCAATTTCTTACTGGCATTAAACTTCAAAACGGTGGATTAGGGAATATATAAATTGAGTCAAACATATATTTGGCAATCTCCAAGACAGCAGGAATAATTTTAATTTTTGGTCTTTATGATAAAACGCTATTTTATAGAGCTTTCGTTGATATTCTTTCTAGTTCTGAGTTTTGAAGTCAAATATAAAAAGACAATTTTATAGTTCAGAAAAGGAATTTGAAAGGCGTTGCCAATCAGTACTTTGAAGATTGCATCTTAAACTTGGGTCGGTGCTAGACGGGCATGGAATTCGTATCGAATGGCCGTCGCTGGGATTCAAACCCGAGTTATCTCATTGGGAGGCGATCACTATATTCCGCGATCCACCATTGCTCTATTATAAAATATTTATGATATCCTATGGAAAAATCTTTCTTTGAAATGTAACAGGTAAACTGGCGGTTGGAGAAAGTTTTAAAAAAGACAGTTAGGTACGCGGTGCGTCTTCGAATGTATTTTCACCCAATTTGTCGCTGATCGTTTCAGAGTTGCAGATTCGTATAAGGTACACACACCCACACACCTAAACACACGAACACACTTATAAACAGTCTGCTTTATTTAGATAATTTTCTTCTTTTAAATATATGTCACTTGAATTTCTTTTCATCTGCAATATATGTGAATCATAAGATAACATAACATTTATTATTAAAATTAATTTTTTTTTATTTCCAATATCTCAGTTCCATGAACTAGAAAGTAAACATAGAAACTATCTATAAAAGAATAGAATGTAGTGAATGGTGGGGGCAGGATATAATCAGTTCCAAAGTACTCAATGTGTGATCGCTGCTATTTTTACGAAAAATATAAACAATTTTCGTTAATATTATAATGAATATTCTAGTGACCAAATCCATAAGAGGATGTAGAAAATAAAACACTTTGATTCTTAAAAAAACACTGATATTTGTTTAAAAAGTGACAAGGAATTATATACACATATCTTTCAATATATATATATATATATATATATATATATATATATATATATATATATATATATATATATATATATATATATATATATATATATATATATATATATATATATATATATATATATATGACAATAGATAAAGGTGGACGTCAGGAAATTCAGACATCAGGAATGTTCCCATACTTTTAACATTTCATATATGTATACGACAGTAAAATATCAGATGTCAAATTCAGGCTTAACATCAAACTCTGCTATCAAGGGAAAGAATTTCTGTCTTCAGTATATTGTGACAGCCACAGGAATCAGGGGTAGAATACCAGAAAAATCATTCTTGTTGATTAAATAGATTTGGATCTATAAGGAGTTTTTTTTTTTTTTATCTCTTCTATCCCAAATTCAGGAATTTTTCTTTGGGAGGCGAGCCAAAATCTGTTGACATGCATTGCAGTCTTTTTGGGTTGCACATCTTTGCATATTTTGTTAATCCCCCTCTTAAAGTCTGAAACTAGTGACAAATAAAAACTCACACTATAGTAGTTTTATTTGAAACGCAACATTTTATAAGACGAAATTTACCCCAAACTATTCGGTGTCAAGTGTTACTAAATTTTCTTGTAATGACTGTAACTAAGGTCATTAGAAGCTATGTAAAGAACCTTAGGATACATTTCTTTTGTTATGCATTCTTGATACTTTTGATATCACTTAAAAGATCATCGAAATCTTACTTCGAAGAAAAAACTACAAACCATGTTTAGCGTAAGTTTCAAATTTTAAATGGAAATCAAATTAATATGCACGTGGGTCTCTAAAGATTGAACTAAACAGTACGAAGACCCACGTGGCTAACCTCGTCTTAAAGGAAAATGAGAAGGGAAAAAAAGATTCTCTTCACAAAAAATTCCCCAGACTCGTGTTTGCAATTTACTTCAATCAACTTTTATTTTGAAATTAAGACTCTTTTCAAGTACGTCTCTTTTCAAATAATAAAACTTTTCCATTCACCGGAGCATGTGCAATAACAACCAACTGTGGATTCTGTCTTAGTTACCATGGTAATCATCCCGAGCCTCCGTCCCTCTTTTCCTTTACTTCATCCCACGAGAAGTGAACGTTTCAGTTTGATTTCTACGATTAGGAAAAAGTACACGGACATTTTCCTGTATCCCGGTTTCTTTTTCCGGAGTACGAAATAAATCAATCAAAATTTTATGAAGGTGCGTGTTTGGCTAGCATTTCCCTTTATATTAATTTGGAGGAATAATATTGGACCTATAAATTTTGAAAAATTCTGGAAATCCGAAAGAATATTCGATTTTGGATCTCCTAAAATTAATATTATTTTGGTGAGTAACCGAAGTTTGTATTTATTTTTCTGTATTACTTGCTAAGTGAGTAAAGAAAATTAGAATTATTGTGGTTCCAAGAATTTTATCTATAATTTAAACTTCTGGGAGTTTTAAAAATAATTAATAATCTGTGAAGTTTCCTCTTTTTTTCGATGATAATATATTCAAATTCATTAAAGCTAATGCTCTAATTCAATTTCAATTTTTTTATATAAATTTTTAATTACATTATATATACTGTATATCTTATTAACCTAAAAAACAGTTTATCTAGAATAGAAAATTTTTTTTTAATTAATCAGAACAAATTTATGTGCTGCCAGCATTTATTTTCCTTTCGAGTATAAATATTCTTTTTAAAAAAGGTACTATTTATTTTTCAAAAACAAAATAGTTAATTTACTCACTATAAATTAAAAATTACATCAATTATATTTTTTTACATTGTTTAGCTTAATTTAAAAATGGCAGGTCTACAATGTATGGAAATTTCTTAACGTCACAATAAATTGTGTGTACTCAATTGTTTTGTTTTGTTTTTTTAAATGCAAAGTTATAAATTATAGATTTTTTTTCTACAAAAACAAACTGCGAAAAACAATTTAATCTACTCCAGCAAAAAAATATTCCAATAGCTTTTCTTTCATTGAGGGGGATTTTTTTATTTATCAAATTTATTTTATATGTGCGAAATATGCAAGAGTTTAAGAAAAACAAAATATTTAACAAAAATATGCTTCAAATATGTTAAGAATGTGGAGAATTCTTTACGCTTAACAGTATGTTTATAATTAATAATACTCATTATATATATTTTTACATACAAAAATTATGAATTATAAAGTTTTAAAAAGTAATTATCAAATGTGTGTTTCTTAAATTAAAAAAAAAGGAATGCATATTCTATGAAAATGCGACCCAGAATTTTTTTTTTTTTTTTTTAAGTGTTCTAATTAAAAACAGCCGTCTGACTCCCCTGTAAGGAATTCTAATTCTGCTATAGGCAGCAAAATATAATTGTATTATCAAATATTTTATAGATATATATATATTTTAACTTTTTTATCTATTTTACTTTTTTATAATTTCCTAGATACGAAGCTTTAAACCATAAATAGTCATTAACAATACTTTAATTTCGGCACGATAGTAACAATTATCATGTAAATTGCAAAATAAGTTAACTATGAACTTTTGACAGCATTGAAAGATTAAGTAATGAAAAGGCTAGGAACCACCGTTACTACTTTGAATTCACCCAAAGTCAATGGTGCACGCTTCAAGCATTTTTTTTTCTTTTACCGTTACATATATTTCATAAATTTGAGACTCCGGATCTCAGAAACTTTTTGAACATTGTGTCAATAAGTACTTTTGTTTAGAATGTTTTGAACTACAACATATCGCCTTTTCAGCCAATTTGACAATAAATTAATTTTCATGAGTCTTTCCTAAGTCCTTTGGTATTTGATTCCTGGGAACATTTAATTAATTGTTATTAATTATGAATATGTTTTCGTGTCGAATGTTATTTTTGATTAAAGAAACTAACAGTTTCATTCTATTTATTTAGATCTAATCTATATAATTTTAAAAGTTTATGAGTTGAAGTAAAATATTTTTTATGTAAATTTTTTTTGCAAGATTAATTAGATACACGAAACACGTCTCAAATCTTCTACTGACAGCTATTAATTATGTATATAATTTTCGTTTGATATTTGATTTTAGATTAATTTATATAACGTTTTTTTTGTGTATTTAGTTCCATCTGAAATAATTATATAAATTAAATTGCTAACGTAAAATCATTTTAATGTAAGATTGTTTCGCAACTTCAGTAACAGGATTCGACAGAGCTCACAGCAATTTGTCATGACAGCTTTTATATTAATGTAAGCGATCAGTTTGATTTACTTATTAATTCCCAGTTAAATTATTTAACAAAAATTATTTATTCGTGTCAAAACTTGATAATATAAAAATTTTCCGCATTTCAGTGTCAAATTCATCAAATGTCATCAGATGTATCGGTTACACATAAATTTAATACGCTAATGTTTATATTGAATTGAAATCAGCATTCGGGCAAAATTATCCTACGAATTAATGTTTATTTGCAGATCACCTCAATATTCGCGTCTGTGGGAAAAGGACGCATCTCCGACTTCCCTAAACAAACCCCTAAACAGGGGGCAATGACACTGGACTTGGTAAGAAGAAAAACTTCCGCTCATCACACCTTATTATTATTATCTTGAGCGGAAGTATTTTTCTTGAAGAAGAAAGGAAGAATAAAAAGATAGGTACTTTTTTTGGTCTTGATTAAAAAAATGTTTTAGGAATGACAAACTTCCGGGACGCTAATTATATATAAAAAACTTGGATTAGAAAATGCATTTTGTCATCATGTTGTCTAAAGAGGAAAATAACTGGGGGGGGGGGGGGGTTATGTAACAAGTTTCAAATTGTCTAATACAAACTTGGTACTTTATTATAATTATTTATTTATTTTTAAGTATCCAAGAATTATGTTTGTATCATAGCTTCATTTGATATGATATAGAAATGGACTTTTTTTTCCTATTTAAGGTTTGAATTTCAATAAAAAGTTTTTTCTTAGTCGTCTATATTAAAAAATTATAAACTTTATAACCATTACTTGGGCTGTATAAGTTTTAACTATGTTTAATGCCACGCATAAAAATTCATTTACAAATCAGTGATGTAATACGGGAGTAATATTGCGTTTCAACTAACTTCTTATTGATTGCAGGAAACTTAATTCACTAACACGCATGAAACATCAATTAGAAATCTGTAAATTAAATATAACAGGAGTTAAAGAGTAGTATTTTATTTCAATTAATTTTCGAGTAGGTTGAAAATTTCTTTCTCTAAAGTTTTTTCTGCAACTAAATTTGAGAAATAGGATAACCAATATTTAAAAATTCCGAAACTTATGAATATTTTCCTTACTTTAAATTTAACTTCGTTAAAAATGCCTTTTTTTACTTTTCGAAGACACAATGTTGAAATAATTATTTTATGCGGTTTTATTTAAAATCTTGTGACTTTATTTTTGTGATAATAGTATTTTAGATTACTTGATTTTAATCGTCTTTGCTTAATAATGAATTTAAAGTTTCCTATAAAAATTCCTTTCTCAGAATTGGGAAATAATTTTCTCTCATTTAGGGAATGAGCAGGAAATAACTTTTCTACCATTCAAAAAACTTCTACACTTATAATTCTTTCAAATTTAAAAAATGCATTACTATTACAAAGCAGTTCTACTTTTTATATTTTCCCACAGTTAAAATTTTTTACATTTATGACATTTCATATTTATCAAACAATAAATTTAATATTACAAAAAGTTATGCATATAAACTTTTCTGTACATTTATAAAGTTTTTAAATTCAACACTATTTTATTAATAAAATAGATGATATTTTAAAATTTTCTGTATTTTTAATTTGAATGATTTTTTATTGTTTAAAGATATCTTAAATGTTCCAGAGGGAAAAATTCGTACCATTTAGAAATTTAGATTTATTTTAGTATTGAAAATTTATTCTTTGATTATAATTTGTTACAATATCTAATTTTATTATTTATTTTTAATCATGAACCAAGGCTAATTTTCATTGTAAAATGATTTACTCTTATCCGACTTATTATGCTAAAAATAACAAGTGACTTTAAATTAAGCAGTAAATATATTTAGCAATGGACATCACGTGAATAATTTTATTAAAATATGGTCTAGAATTACTTAAAAATTGAATTTCCGGATATTTTTGAAATTTTTTCGACATGATCGGTATAAAATGAGTGCAGACTTACTCTCTAACTGTATCGTAGTGAAGGTGTAGTGAAGAGCACTTTCTTGAGTGGTTTTCAAATTGTGATCAGTTAACTGATCTATTTAAACGACTGAGAGGAACTCTGATTCAGATTAGAAGAAAAAAAGGAGAAAATTCTTTATTAAATAACCTTTTCATGAACATGTTGGTAATTATTGTTACAATATCAAAAAATTTCGATTTTTTGTAAATTTGTTTAAATACCCTTAACTGATTCAGGGAAATTAACCTATCATTTTTGACGATTGAGCAATCATTTCAATCAATGATAACAATGCACAGGATTTTTCACGAAATCTTTTAAGGACATGACAAAACTGGTTTCTCACTTGTGTATCATCTCAATACACTCTATCACCATTATTTTTCATCTGATTTTAAAACCGTTTGTATGATAACCCGTAAAAAAAACCCAGATAAAATTACGGTTAAAAGTGTTAATTCTGTGAAAGGTGTGAATTTTAACTCAACATTCATGGCACAATAAAATCCGATTTACCGAACTACTAAATTAATAACCATAATTAATTGAATATTGCTGTAAAAATTACTGTTTAAAATTTAATAGCAAAAATAGCTTTTACGGTAAAATGTATCTTACAAATACTAAGCCCAGGGTGCCAGTATCTTTCCGTGATTTTATTTGGAATTTTTATTGTGAATGAAAGGATGGTACAGGGTTTAGTGTGTTCTTTCAAGCAAGTCTTCCAGATTCAGTTTCTAACCTATTCTCACTATGCATTTACTTTTACTGTACTTCCAATTGCTTTAACCGGTACAAAGATTTATGCCCAATGTTTTTGATAAAATTTATAATCACAAAATTTCCTCAATGAGAAAATATTCTCTCAAACAATTTTCCTAGAAGCAGTTGTGTTAAAAAAAAACGAGGAAAATTTTATGCATTTTTATTATCTCAAACTGTTTTGCCTTTTTTCCGTATCCTATATTATATTAACTTTAAAAATACATACTAAAATTTTATAAATAAAAAAGATCAATAATGCGCATCATTTAATTTCTTTGTAATTTAAATAAGAAATAGTCTTAGAAAGAGACTAAAAGTATTAGCGATTTCTATTTTGTTAAAAATTGTTACAGAATTCAAAAAAGAAAGAAAGAAAACCCTTAAGGAGCGTCCCTGGAACGGACTTATATTATCGTTTGGCTAAGATTTCTCCTTTCACAGGCAGATCTCGAAATCTTATTTTATCTGATATCCCATGTCTAGTCATCATCTTCCCCCCATAAATCTCCAGCCAAAAATGAAAAGAATTCTCATTGGTGTGGTAATCCAATGGTGGATTTCTCGAGCTTATGCGTGTTTTCGTACTGCCCTCCGAAAATATGAAGAAAGGGCTTAAAGCACATCCTTAAGTAAATATTTTTGACGCAGTTGGGTGATAAACAAGCATATTATACCTGCTTCAAAATTCTTAATTAAAAATGAATGCTTTAAGCGACACCACTATTGAAAACGTAGAGAATGGAAAAAAAATGTTTCAGTTTTGCAAAACAATCTTTAAGACTTCTCTCTCTTAAATGTTTCGTCCTGATTTACGAGTTTTATAATTTTTCTTCTAAAAAAAAATGACACCATTAAAAAATTCCTGAAAAAAAACTTTTTTTTTTCTTTAAAATATTTTGCATTTTCTTGGAAACATATGCGTTGAGACAAAAACAAGGTCTTTAGAGAATTCTGTTCTTCTTTCTGATATATTTTAAGATGTTTTGTCTAAAACTATCTATCGCAAAAAAAGACACAAAGTGTTGCTTACCGTAATAACTAAAAGTAGGACTCACAATTTGAACGATTGTAAAGCGAACTATTTTGCAGAAAAATTTTAAATAATTGTTTTGACCCTCAAGCTATAATCTATTTGTTGGTTGTTGTTTCTTTTATATATATATATATATATATCCTTTCTTCCAAAAGAAAAAATTAGTAACAACTATGAATTTTGTTAGAAAAATATCGTAATAATCTGATGCTTTATGTTCTTCTTTATGTTGGAAAATTTCATTTAAGAATAAATAAAAAAAAAATTTTTAAATAAAAAGAAAATTATTTTGTTAAAAAGAAGAAGAAAATTCTGTGTCTTAGAACTACCGATGACGGTAATTTTATATTATTCCAGCTTTTAAAGCTTTTCTTATTCTGTATATGTAATATTTGGTAATGTGAGATTTATTCGAGATTATTATTTACTAACACAAGATTTTTTTGTGGAGATTGTTGATTTTATCTGTCTTCTCCAACCTATTCTTGTTTTAATTGCTTTTATGAAGTTTTAGGTTTTTCCTGGAACCACAAAACTTACATATTTTTTTAATTAACAGCCTTTTAAAACACAAATTTTCTGTTTATTATAAAGAATAACAACTCGTTTCTATTTTAATATTAAAAATAAAAACTAAATATTAAAAACTAAAATTATCAATAAAACTCTATAAAGCTGAATATAAGCTGTAATAATTAAGTATTTCTTTTATTATTTGATGCATGTATGCTCTTTTAACAGTATTATGCAAGTTAGTACAACTATTTTGAATGTCATAATTAAAATTATAGTAAATATATGCAAATAGAGATAAAAGCAATGCTATACGTTTATACATAAAAAAATAACAATGTTATTTAACAAGCAAAAAAGATACAAAAAAAATTCATTACTGAGAGCAGCTCCTCGTCAACAAACTGAAACATCAACTAAAACTAAAACAAACATGTTTTATCTTGTGAATAATAAAAAGGGAAGAAACTAATACCCATATAGGAAGAGAAAATTTATTATCCATAATAGTATACTAATAAATAAATAATTAAATAAGACATGAAATATGGTACTTGATGGTAGAAAAAGAGAGAAAACAATACTTTATGTGTAAATTTTCTAAGAAGAAAGATTGAAAAAAAAATTCCCATAAAAATAATTTATACCTGGGGAGAAAATCATTTCTTGGTATTTAAAGTGAGAAAAAAATCGTCAATGTCGTCGATATTAATTATAAATTTTCATAACTCCTCTTTAAAAGCGGATTATGCTTTTAAGTGAGTAAAGAAATTTGCAAAGTATAATATAATTTAGAAGTTAGCGAAAAAGATTTTGTCGAATGTTTTCTTGTGAAAAGTGTTGGATTTTATAAATTCCATTTGACCTTCTTTCAGATATGTTACTTTTTAAATTGAAGACGTAAAATAGTTCAACGCAAGAAGAAAACTTCCTTTATAGTGTGGAGACTATAAAAAATGCTTTTAAAGACACATTTTGTTTGATGTTAAAAATTGAAATTATGCTTGTCACTGATTGTTATGCGTCTACATTGTATGCCTTATGTGTATATCCTAGTGACAAACTCACTTTCGCTTGTCTAAGTGCTGATCGTTTTTCTTTATTTTTATTTTTTAGATTTTTCACGGGTAGGCATGGAGGAAGACGTGGCTGCTGATTTGCAGACAGCTGCCCTCTGTATACTGAGCGTACTTGGTATCTGCATCAATGGACTCATTTTCCTTCTTTTGTACAGGAAACAATCCATGAGAACATTTTCAAACAGATTCGTAACGAGCCTTGCGTGCAGCCATATTTTGCAATGCAGTAAGTTGTTTTAAAGCATAGATTCTCAAACTTTTTAACGTTGTCACCCTCTTAAGAAGCAAAAAAAAAAAAAAAAAAAAAAATCAACGCCCCCTTTTGTGAAAATCCAGTTATTTTGAGCATGAGAACGGGAGGGGGGTGTGCTGAATTATAAGAGGCATTTTTAGGCAATTTTTTAAGCGTTAATTTTTTTTTTAAATTAATGTGTACGTTAACTCGATACTTTTCTCCCGTGAGGTAATCGCAGTCTATTTGTCATAATAAAAATAAATACGGTAATGACAAAAAGTACAACAAAAAAAACTATGCTTAAAAAGTGTCACTTGTTCTTAATTAGATAATAAAAAAACACCCAAAAATAAAAGTAGCATCAACGAAACAATCAAATTACTATGTCCGTAAAATGATTGTACTTGATGGTTCATGGCCAGTTTCTTAACGTCCAGTTCAATATTTTTAATGAGGTGAAGACGCAAGTCCCTCGAGTCTATTTCTCTTTTCTTGTGACTAGATCCATAACAGCACTGAATCCACGTTTGACGAAATAAGAGAAAGGGAAGGAAATTGAAAAAAATTTTGACAATAGTCAGCAGTCCAGAGTAGAGGCGATCTTGAAGTCAAAATTCTGTGAGCGTTCACCATTCAAAGCTTCATTAGTTGAAAGTTCAACCGATTCCTCCTGAATCTGAACCTCTTCTGTTTCAATATTCAAAAAAGGGTTCATAACCCAGAACAAAACATATTTATAACGGTCAGAAAAGTCCATGTGCAAAGAGTCAAGGTGTTAACTATATTCTTGTGTATCATCAGAGGAAATTTCGCCATTCTCTTCAAGATACGACAAGATTTGAAATTGGCTGAACTCATTCCTACCAAATTTCCGCTTCCACAAAATAAGTTTTTTTTAAAATGTAGAAATAACTGATTTTGTAGGAATCAAATTGAGTTTGTCACCTTGAAGTTGTAAATTGACGCCATTAAATTTTGCAAATAAATCCACCAACGTCTATCTTAAATTCTAGCAATTTGTCTCTCAGTACTACGTTCTATCTTCGAAGGACTCAAGCAGAGAGTCGAAAAGATTCCAAAACCTATTGAGACAGGCTCCTTTGGAAAACCAGCGAATCTCAGTGTGTAGTAGCAAGCGATATTCTTCATAGTTTTTCTTAAACAGATGTCTGAGTAATCAGTCGTTAAGATCATTACTGCGAATTTTGTTCGCAGCAGATATGGCATATTATAATGACTGATGCAAACGGTCGCTGAGATTTTTTCTTACTAAATTTTCTTACTGTTTGTGAGCAGCTAAAATATCTGATACCACCTTCTTAAAAACGGCGAAAAACCTACCATGTGGATCCACTATTGAAAGGGATATTTTTGATTAAATCGAATGAAGCTGGATAGTGTTAAACTGTTTCTAAGGCTTCCTTGACAGCCGGCAGTATCAATTTTTTGCCGATGGTATGACCTTTCCTAGATTTAGCAATTATTTTGATATATTAATTAGCAATATATTTTGATATGAGAGCTTATCAAACTATCATCGCATTTTTGTGATGAGGTTGTTAGTAAACCTGAGACCGAAGGTGCCTTCAGAAACTTGTCTTTGATGTTCGTGAAAATGACAAATTTTTATTTTGTTTGTGAGGATGAATATTTTGCAGATGCTTCTGCTAACGGGAAGGCTACATTGCCTCATTATATTAAATTTTGTAATAAAATAAATGCATGGGTAGTTGAGAGTTCGACAGCGATTGAACAAATCTAAACTTCAAGTACGTGGCACTGTATTGAAGACACTTCTTTATGTTAACCAACATAGTGTTGGTGGCAGCAAAATACGAATGAAAGGAAATCAAATGTTTTTTCAAATTAATAATTAATTTACGATTAAGAACTAATTCATAAACGTACCTGGCCAAATAAATTATTAAATCGAATCGAAACTGGGAAAAAAACTGCTAGGAAGCAAACTAAAACCATCATAAGAAACGCGGGTCAAATCGAACATTTTTACTAAAAGCGCATGCACGTCAATTTCCACCAAATGGCTTGAATGAGTCAGAGGCAAAAACTACTGACTCATGCGCTGTGTTGTGCTGGTTCGGATCAGAGAATAGGTGTCTCATAAGTTCGTTTTACAGCTGGTACTAATGTTGTATCGGATAAGATTTATTTATTATATTAATTCAATCTTTTTTTTTTTCCTTTAACATGAATTTTAGATTAATTTTATTTATTAAAAGACTCTCAATTTAATAATTTTAATTGGGAGTTTTAAAATAAAATTTGAATGACAAAACATGCTCATCACCCCCCTACCGCCCAAAACATACCTAACGCTCCCCTACCGCCCAAAACATGTCCACCGCCCCTCAGTATACTTCCAACGCCTCCAGGGGGGCGTTATCGCCCCCGTTGAGAAACAATGTTTTAAAGTATAAAGATTTCGCAGCTATGTTTTTAGAATACTTTTCGAATTGGAACTTATTTATTAAGAAATTTAAACGCATGTAAATTGGTTTCAAATACCTGATGAATCTGTTGAGGTCAAAAAGAGGGTAAAAAAAATCAAAAACAAATTTATTTGTCGAATAAAGCTAAAAGACGATTAATGACGAAAATCGATAACCTTTCAGTACAAGAAATAAGAACCTGGTAAGGGAGTATTCTAATCACTCATTTGCTCTGTTTTACCCTTAATAATGATTCATCATTATTTTGATAGCGCTTATATTTTTTGATTGAAAATATTAGTTTATGCCACGTAAGCTTTCACACTGCAATGTTTGAAAAGGATTTAGAAAAAATTATTTAAATTAATGGTGATAAATTATACTGTAATTTTAATTATCATTGCCCCTAACTTAGTGTATACGGTTAAAAAGGCTCCATTCTAAATTACATTGCAGAAAAATTTATCTATTATGTTTTATAGTTTCACATCTTTACAGAGTAATTTAATATTTAAATCTTTTACGAAAATAAATTAGTAGTAGATTATAATAACAATATATGTGAGAAAGAGGAGGAGCTAATTTTGCATTGTACTTAGAATTTGTTATGAAGATATTAGACATAATTATAAAGCGCAATATTAATCTTAAATTTATTCATTTATAAAAGAAAGTCAAAAAGAAACTCACTGAACAAACAACATCCGATCAATGAATAATCTAATTATAATGAAGTATAAAAGAAGCTGAAAATTCTATCGTCATTTAAATTTACTTTCCACATTTTCTTTAAATATAATTGTTTTTTGCAGCTATTCTCGTACCCTCAATGATCCCTTCCATTCGTGGTTGGATGTTCAATCAACATTGGTGCAAAGCTGTCCATTTCTTCACCGTTTTTCTCAACTTAGCTTGTGTTCTTTCCATATTGCTCATTGCCATTGATCGTAACTGTGCAGTTAACAGTCCTCTTCATTACACCATTACAATAACTAAAAAACGAACTGGATTGCTAATAGTCAGTATTTGGACGATTTCATTCATTTTGGCTGCACCCATACTTCTTGGAATCCATGAGTCAGCCAACCCTCCAGGAATAGTGGACATCGCTTACAGCCTACTCATTGGATTCATTGGCTTCGTCTTACCTTTGCTCAGTGTTGCCTACTTATATTTTGCTATGTTCAGAGCAGCCCAAAACAATAATGCTAGAGCCAGAAGGAGCAGTTCTAACAGTAATACATCAAACGAAATAGTCGTGAGTGTGAAACCCCCCAAAAAGCAAGGGGTCACCGAATATTGCTTGAGGAGAAACTTTTCTTCGGAGCGTGTAGAAGACAGCTCTTGCTGCTTCGTCGGAAGACACAAAGCAGCTATAACTGGACTTTTAGTTGTTTTGTCCTTCCTTGCATGTTGGTTACCTTTCTACACCATACTAGTCTCTGAACTGTTTGCTAACATTTCAGACAATATTAAATACTGTGCCAACTTTGCTGCCTACATGTCATGCGTGATAAATCCATATTTGTACTTCTTTCGCAACAAAACTACATGGAAAGAGGCAAAAAAGATCGCAGTAGCCATTTTTTCCACAAAAGAGAAGCTCTTGGGGAAAAGCAGTGTCGAAAAACATGCCAGAAAGTGCACAGTTGATGCTTCAGCATGCCTATTCAGACTGCCTAGTTCTTTCAGTCAACCTATGCTTGCAACACCCACCACTCATCTTAAGGCCTGCATCGACTTATCTCAACAAACTGTCGGTTTAAACGTTAAAGCTCAACCAATCAAAATGCGAAGTGTATTTTCTCTCGATCCAATCAAACCTCTATTACATCAAGATTCTTCGTCAAGCAATGACAGCAGTGACGCTTGCGTTACGACTCTTGTAACAGACAGTGTGCTCAGTATAGACCAAGACTCCTTATTTTGGTATCCAGCAATTCAGCCATGAAATTTCAAACATTACAAAGGCTGAATGATTAAACAAAATAAAAGTTCAGAATTCGGGATCAATATGCGATGAAGTTTTACTGCGAAACATTCAATCGTAAATCATCTTTCTAAAAACTATCACTCATTTTTCCATACAATGATCCATATCAAGTCATGTTTTATATTCTCATTCTTATATTTGCTAAGCATTTTTTAAACATTTTAATCTTGTGAAATTATTGTGTCAACTTCTGCATTCATGTAAATTTTATAATTCAGCCATTCGTATATTTATTTATAATTAATTGCTTAAAATAAGTGTAAAATTAAATTATTCTTCAAGATAACATAAACATAATTTTTTTCAAAAAAAAATTATTTTTTATTATTTAAAATAAGAACAACCGACTTCTATCGATTTTAATCATATAAAATCATTAATAAACAAAAGCTGGCATATTTCTAAAAAAAAAAAAAAAATGATTGAGGGAACCAAATGTAGAACACAGTAATTTTAAATTAAGGAAAAGAAAAGTATTTTATAGAAAGTATTGTCAGTATATGAAATCTATGAATTAAAAATAAACAAAAAGAAATATTTTTTATACTGGAAAAATGTATCTATGGCGGTCAGATGTAAGCAGTTAAAGTTGTAATCATTGAATTCTATATCGACATCCATTTTATTATTTTTTTTGAAAAGTTAATCATTACCTTATTTTTAAAATTAGCATATTTTAAAAATTTCGATTATATTTTAATTTTTATTTTGAAATTAAAAATTAACAGTATTTTTTTAACTTTCTGCGGTCATGTATCTGCTCTTGACCACCAATTTTCATAGAGAATACGAACGCACAAGGGTAAAATTGTCTATTTTCATCCAATGAGACTATAACTAGTGTCAAATTGTTTTGATAAGTGAAAAGTCACTACTAATATTTTTTTCAAAAGGAAATAATTAATATTTCTTATATTAAATGAAGCTTAATGCCATTATCAAACATTTCACTCAAATTCTAGATTAATTTTTTTTATTTAGGAATTAGTGTAAAACCTTGACTAAATTTGTTGTTTGTTTGTATCAATCTCGGTAATTAAATAATTTAATTTCCGTAAAAAATAATGCTCATTCTTCTAAGAATAAAATCTTCATTTATACTCTAATAAAATTTCGAATAGTTTTTAACTAATTGTATTAAGTCTCACCAAACAATGGCCTTATTAATTGTTGTAATCCCATAATTTTGATTATTTTATTCAATAAATATTACGATTGAATATAAAATTTCGAGAAAGATGAAAGAAACAATTCTCTTTGCTATCTTTTCTCTATTGATGATGACAAACTTCAAATTTACGTGTTAAATCATATAAAAAATTCCAGTAGTTTCATAAAATTAAGTAAATTATCATTGCCAGAAAAATATCATTATTTTAAAAGAAAATAATATTTACAGTAGATAAGGAAAATAATATTGTTCGTTTCTAATTCAAAAAGTGTTTACAATTGTTCATCAGAAGTTAATTTGAATTATTTTCATTGTTCTCAATCCTGATATTGTATGCGAAATTGAATGTTAATTGCGAATACTATTTCCAATGTTATGTGTACACTGTATTTATTAAAATGTCATCCATAATATCTGTTTGTTTGTTTTTTTTATTTTATTTTTTTTTTATTCTCATTTCTGTAAAATCAAGTTTCAGAGTTAATATTACTGCCAACACTGTAACTTATTGCAATCATTTGTTAGTTTTTTTTGCATATATATATATATATATATATATATATATATATATATATATATATATATATATATATATATATATATATATATATATATATATATATATATATGTTTTAAATCTTTTATTTTTTAAAACTTTTTTGAATTTATTTATTTATTTAAACATTTCTATTTACTACAAGCTTATTAGCAGACTCTTGTCTTTCTATTCATTATTATTAAAAAAAAAATTATTATGAAATATTTGTTTAACTGTTCTGAATTGTAAAACAGTTTAACATGAATTTTTTTATTTAAATTTTTAAAAAAATATACGGAAGACTTACTTATTTGTAACGAAAGCTTTGATTTTTAAGATTTTATTTTTATATTACGTCAGGCGACATTTCATAAACAATGAATATCTTGTAATAAAATTTAAAGACTTCTTAATCCAAAATGATGCAAACGTTTCTTTTCTAGGATTGATATAATTTGTAAAAAAAAGTTCTTACTATGCAAGTTCTTTGCAAAACTATTTTATATCTAATAAGTATATTATTCAACACTAGTGGATACATACTCACATTTTGAAATTTAAATTTTCTTTTAAGGTTATAGCGACTGTTTGTTACACTTTTGTTGTAGACTTAGATCTCGCTGTTTATAATCTCCGATTAACTAACAAATCTTTCTTATTTATTATCGTTTTCAATGTCCAATTGAGTTTTTAAAAAAATTAGAAACTTTTTAATTAACATTTTTATTTTTATTTACTTGTTATTTGATATTTTATGGATTCTTTGTCGAGTAGTCAACAAAAAATTTATTGGATTAAGTATAATGGAAGAATTAATTATAATTCAATTAGTTTAATTTCAATTTTTTCTATAAATTTAACAAAATTTTAGTTATCAATTATTATCAATAATGCTAATATTTTGCGGGTATTATTATTAAAATTAATTATCATTAATACTCATTATAATGACTAATACTTATTGTGAATTATAATATCCATAGAAAAAGAAATAATAATATATTTGTTTTCTCTATTTTATGGGTATGATTTTGACCTGGCAGATATTGCTATAAGGTATAAAAATATAAAAATATATATTGACTTTTAACGTTGATTTTCTTATGTCTTTCAAATATTACATTCATCTTTCCTGCAATGATTATTCTTTACATAGTTTTTTTTTTTTTTTTTGTCCTTTCGTGATCATCTTATTGTGAGTGTTTGTAGTTGAGATTTTGACACTAAAATGTATTATTTATATGCTTTTAATGTCACATAAATTTGCTTTGATTATTGCGAGCATTTTGAACTCTTTATACGAAGATTTAAATAAATTTTATCTTGTGATTTTCTTGAGTTTTCTTTTTCTGACTTCTGTTACCTCATCCATCAACAGATATTGCTTCTTTCATTTAAACATTGAAATAAACTGAAATTATAATTTTGTTAAATGCTAAACTTTCATATTACGCAGGCATAACAAAAATTATTATCTTATGTTTCTGAAACATTTTAAACACATAAAAGCGGTTTCTGTATGATTTCTTCTATAATGTTACTTTAAAAATAAGCATCAGAATATGAACTTTTTAAAAGTTTGATGAAAATAAAAGCTGTAAATATTTGTTAATGCGAATTGTTTGGTAAAAAGGAAATATGGAAGATATTTAAATTAAATAAATAGTTAGAAATATTACGTAACATATGAAACATTATCAGTATGCTTACAAGTGCAATGTTACTTAATCCCGAACTTGCAGCATCGAAAAACCAGTTTATGGTTATTTTTACGTTATTACTATGTTTTTAAGTGTTGGGTATCTCCCCGATATCTTTGTGTGTTTGGCACTGAAAAGGTTCATAGAAACATTACCACATAATATGTGCAGTACTATGTTCTGAACATATATTTAATGACATTTCGGAGAATTTTCTAAAAAGTTACTGAAAAAATTATAAATACTTTTATTTAATGCTATCTAATTATTTCCTATAAATAGTACTTTTTTTTACATTTCTACTTATTAAACCGAACAGCTTCGAAGTGAAACTAAAATATACATTTTTAATTATTTTTTTCAAAATGTATAACGGAAAAAATGTTAAAATTTAAAAAAAAGGAAATCTTTTCTCAACTTATGAGTCAAGACATACATTTTTTTCCAGAGCTTCTCTTATTAGCTCAAAAAGTATCTAACAAATGGCATCACATGTTAAGCAACGCAAAATGACTGAATATCTTAACACAATTTTTTAAAATATTTCAAAGAATGAAAATCACATTAGGATATTTTCTGTACATATAGATTTATAGGTCCAACATCAGCCACATAATCGCTGGAAGAAAATGTTATACACCTATGGATATTTTCTTATTTTATAACCGTCGTTGAACAGCAGACTCGATTTTTTGGGTTTATGACTACTAATGTTCAACTCCGTAGCCGTCTAATTTTGAAGTCAATCCAGATCGACCAGCCATCTCTGGTATTCGAACCCGGCTCACCTCATTGGAAGGCAAATGCTCTATCCTCTGAGCCATCACGGCTCAACCATGGATATTTTATTTTATAACCGTCGTTGAACAGCCGACCCAACTTAATGGGTTTACGGCTACTAATGTTCAACTCCGTAGCCTTGTAATTTTGAACCCAATCCAGAAGACAAGGGAGCTCCTGAATCGAGTATTGGGAGAAATTTGCCTTCGTGGAGGACTTTTTGATGGAGCTAACCCGCATTTGCGTTACATGGAGAGGAAGACCACGAGAACCTCCCACGGTTAGCCTGACGGCAAGGGGACTCTAACCCATGATCCGTCTACCACTGAGGATATTTCACTTCAGCACTGTGGTCAGTGCAAGCCGGATGCGGAATTCGTATCGACTGGGATTCGAACCCGGTTCGCCTCATTGGAAGGCGAACGCTCTATCCCCTGAGCCATCGCGGCTCGATGTTAAGATACTCTAAGTCTCCATGTACGCAACCAAATATAATGAAAAAATGGTAAAGGGGACTTAAAGCGCCATGTAGAGAAAGTTGTTGGAAAATCATGAACTTGGGGAGAAATTTTTTTTCACTTTGTTTCACATGATTGTTATTTTAAACAACATCTAGAATAAACGGAGAGTTTTCCGTTTTCCTGTAATAATAATAGCTGTTTCCATCGAAATGGCCAGACACCTTCAGTGTAGTCTTGTCACATCTTGTGTAGCAGGACTACAACAACTGGTACTTGGAGGTTTGGTAAATACGACACTAAAACAATGAAAATATAAAATAGGAGTTTCAAAATGATACTAGGTCCTGAATGCATATTGATGCAACGCATTGGAGCATAAACCTTCCCTCTCCGTCCTCTTTACCCGCTACTTTTAGTTTACGTACCCTTTAGTTTACTCTACTGTAAGCTATGTCAGTTTACCAAGATAAATTTTTTTTTCACTTTATATTCAGTAAAAAAAAAATAACAAAAATTTTTAGTCGCAATAAAAAAAAAAGTTTGAGAGAATTAGCCGACCAAGTTTTACAGGCGATTCCACATACAGCATAAGATTCCACATACAGCATAAGATTACACAGACAACATAAGATTGCAGGGTAATTTTTCTTTAGCATGCATAAACATCAAGTTTTTTTAAAGTAATATTTTAAATCCGTTCTTAAGTACTTCACACATATTGTAGCGTTATGTAGCAACAAATCTGAAAGATCAGATACGTTAACGAGATGTTAGTGTTAGGGAGAGAAAGAAAATATTTTAAGTAGATGTCAAAACATCTCTTATTTATAAGAATTTTTTCATAATTTTTTTATCATATCTTAAAAGTTATTTATATAACTTCTTAGTTATTATTACTACCATTATTTTCAACCGTTTTATAAAGATATGGTAATCCGACAAATATTATCAATGCATTAAGAAACTGAAAAGGGAGAGATAAACTGCCTTTATAACACATATTTTAGAATTCAGTTATATTTTATGTTTATATAACAATTATCTTGTATTTGTTTTTTCTATTCGAAAACTATTAAAAGTACATAGCATTCCATTTGATTCGCTTAAGTTATAATAAGACTTTATATAAGATTTTAGGCACTAAAATGCACCTAAATGCATTTAAATGATACTATTTTGAATGCATTTAGATGCTTTTTATTACCTTGTTTTGCTACAAAACAAATAAAAATAAACTGTTATGAAATGCGTTGAGCTGTTGGTTTGAAATAGATGTTTTCATCGAACAATTGTTATTGTATCATAACATCAATAATTCATTCTTTCTAAACAGCTGTATAAATCCCATTTCTAATGAATCGCGTTAAGCTTATTAAACTAGTTTTGATAATATTTATGTTGGATTTAATTTTTTTAAATTGTAAAATTAAGTTACTGTTATCTATATACCAGTTGAAATTAAAATAAATATTTTTTTAATTGGTATTGGTATTTCTATTTCTACACCTTGTAACATCTTAGTATCATAGCTTACTCCTACCCTTTTTTTTTATTACTCACCATCCATTAACTACCCTGTTTGATTTTGTTCCCTTACATTGCAAAATCTTCTGAATCATAAGTACTGGTACCCTGAGAACAGCATCCGTAAAATCTATTCTTGCCGTAAATTTGTGTATCTTAGTTTTTACAGTAATATTCCTTTAACTGCAGTTATTCGGTAAATATTTCTGTAAAAATGACTGTTCATCAGATTTTTTATTCCATAAAATTTAATGGTAAAAAGTACTGGCATTTTGAGTGATGCTACTTTTTACCTTCATCTTATCGATTTACAGATTATTGTACCTTTCTCATTGTTTGTAATTACTTTCGAATCACTCTCCTTCATTCAGCACATAAGAATTCATAGAAGTTACGAAAATGCCTGTTTATGAAAATGCTCTTTTCACAATGTCTTAAAATTTTTTTCATATAAAAATTTCTCTGAAATTTTAAAATTATCTAATATAAAGCATGTTTAATAAAAAATAATATCTCATCCCATTCTTCATCTTTAATAAAATAAGTTATCTAATAAAATAAAAACAAAAATTCATGACCTTACAAAAGTCTAAAAATAAGCTTATTTGCATACTGTAACTTTCAAGGTAGTCTGCACTACAGTCAATGCCAACAAACAACCAAAAAACTACAAATTTTGAGACAAAACAAACAAGATCAAGGATTCTCTTTTTTACAGCGAAAATTGTTAAAAAAAATTTTGACTTTAAATTCAACTGGGTGGAGAAGGAAGAGGTTGTGAATTCACTTTTAATTCATATTTAAATCATAAAATTGCAACTCATAAATATTTGGAATCCAAACGCAAGTCAAGAACGTCCACGAAAGTTAGACAAACTAAGTCTGTCTGAAGTCAGAATATTTGTCTGGAAATATTCAAAGTCTTGGAATCAGTCTTTAGCATAAACGGATTCCAAAGTCTAGATTTACCAAAAGAGGATTTTTTAAATTAATCTGTTTTTTAATATAGCTAATCTGAGAATTTTTAATTTTATTTTTGTTTTTGTATTAAAAAGGAATTAAGTCAAAATAAGAAGCTTCTGGTGTAAGAAGTAGGCCAAATGAATTAAACAATGTAAATACGTAGGTGCGTCTTAGATGATGCTTTTTCACAACACGGAAATCCATCAATAGTGCGTTTAACTTTCAAATTAAAAATTTTAAAAGTAAAGGTTAGCGACATCTCTTAAAATATCTAATGTACATTCTTAATTCTTTTTTTTTTTTCTTTACTGAAACTCTTATATAAGTTACCATTAAATTTATCAATTGCATACAATGTCTAAAACCAACCAGAAAAGTATTTGTTTAAATGTTTAATACAATAGAAAGGTATTGTATACAACAACAAGATATGAATTAGGATTATTTCATAATTTCAATTTCAATTATTTTTCAATTACGATTCAATTATTTTTATGAGTATTAGTTGAAAGTAAATTCTTAGTGCAACAAGAAAATCTTAATTTGTTTTCTTTAATTAGGCGGACAAAAATATTTAGTAATTGTCCTGCACTTTTAATATTACAGAATGACCTGGATAATCACTCCCCTTCTAATGTTACAGTAATTTCTCAGTGTTTCTAAAATGCTTTAAAATGTCTCTTAGAACACTAGAATATAAACCATTATATGACAGTTTAGTGTTTATACTGAAGCTAAAAATATTATTAATTATAAAATACAATTTTTTAAAATATTTTTATAAATATTTTTAGAAAATATAAAATAGCAATTTAATAAAAATAAAATTTTTAAAATTTTTATTTTTATAAAATCACGTAAATAAAAATATAAAATCCAATAAAAATATAATTTTGACATTGTTTTAATGACTGTGGGAAAACGACTGAAAAACTCGTTAAGAAAATCTGAGGCAACAATCTTAAATATACGTTTGAATAGATAAAATCGAAGTGTTTTAAATTAAACTAAGAAAGAAGAAATACCGGCATATCTTCTCTAAAAGTTTTCTTAATATGTGTGTGTTTGACTCAAAATGTTCCCTTGTTTTCTGACTCGTGTTTACGAAAATCGTTCTTGCTCGATGAATAGTAACAAATGGCACTGTAAAACTTTTAACACCAAATATGGGGGCAACTGGTGTAGAACACTTATTGGCGTAGTGAGAATGTTGTTCACTACTCGACTGTAAATCCACCAATTTTGATTTATAATTACAAACAGTTACAATCAGACGATTACAAGATTAAAACTAGTTTACAATCTTGGATCTAGTGTTTCCCTACACCAGTGCTTCCCAAAGTGTGGTACACGTACCCCCACGGGTACGGGAACAGTTTAACGGGGGTACGCGTTCTAATGCGAAATATTTTGCAACAAACGAAAATTTCATAAAAATTTATTTAAAAACAAAGCTAACTATGAAAATTTACGATTACGTATTTTTCTATTGCATATTTTTTGCAGAGTTAACAATTAATAATTAGTGGTGTCAACAGCCAGTTGCGATTTTTTACTTCTGTGCAATTTTTTCATAGTAAAAAAATACATTCAATTTTTTATTAGTGGTACACAGAGTCCGCTTCTTTGTTGCAGTGTGTCTGTTGCAAGGGATTGCAAGTACCTTCACGCCACATGCGACAACAAACCAGTTTCCTGAGCAGCAAATGCACATTTTTCTTCTGTATCTAGTTTTTGTTTCATAGCTCATTTTATCGTTATTTTTTTGTACTTATATTATATATTATTTTTTATATTTATATTACTTTATGGTTCCATTACAAGATTCCTCATAAATGGCGGAAATAAACTTTGTGTCACATTTTTACAAATATTATATCAATAATTTATACAAAATTATTTATTTATTTTTTAAATTTTTGCCTTATAATTTTATCAACTAATTTTAAATACTTAACTAATCTTTTTATGGAAAGAAAATGCATTTTTTATGTATAATTGTTTTCCGGCTATAACACGTATTTTTATTTTGTTAAATAAAATAAATTAATGTAATATTAAGAATAAAATGAAAATAAATTAATAGAATATTAAATAATTCAAAAAAAAAATTAGGAAAATGAAAAACAGAGATTTTTTTATTATCAAAAGTCTTGTCAGGAAAAATATTTTTTTCAGAACATTATTGTGAACAATATTTTGAATATTACAAATATATCAAGTTTGCAACTTAGCATTTTATATAGAAGTGATAAAAAAGATTTCCATATACAAATGCTTCAATATAGTTCTTTCTTACATTCGCAAGTTGATAGGAATTTATGAGATTGATATTTCCCTCTACGGAATTCCCGAGTGGCGCCACTTACACAACATTTTAAAATGGACGCCTTTTATTATTTAGTGACCCTTTATAATATGACCATGACATACTACTTTATGAGAAATACAAGAACGTGTGGGTGTTTTTCTTTTTCCATTTATGTTTTAATTTTTTCATAAAATTACATTTTCCAAAAATTGTATATAAAAAAAGGATTACATCTTACATCACATTTTAAATATGCTAGACCTCTTTTTCCTGCTGAATGATACTGTCACATTAAGCCGGGGCATAGTCAGTCTGACATAACCACTGGTAGCCATAGTCTATAACACTCCAAATAAAAATTCCTGGAAGATTGGTTACGGTACCTCAACTATCAACGATAGACACATGAAGCCTATAGCATAACAGAGAAATATAATAAAAATTTTATTAGTATTTTCTGTTCTTGAATCTGGTCCATCCACTTAATTGGCAAAAAATTTCCAATATGTTCCAAATCTTCCTATATTTTTTAAACTCCCGAGAGTTTCTCAGAGCAATAAAATCACAGTTGTTTCTATGAAAATATTTCAGTAGGAAAAAAGGCGTTTTTTTTAATCATTTCTTTATATACCCAATTTTATCCGATCATGATGAACAATACCGAGTTTTTGCATACTTCCATAGAATAACCAATTTACACTGAAAAAATACAGCTTTTTTTGTTAGCTAAAAATGTTTTATTTCTTAAAATAAAGATCGATCTGATTTCATGCAAATAAAACTTTAAGCAATTCTGTTGATGAAGTTCCTCATGAAAAGAAAATTGAAGGACTTGGTTTTGTGCACTATTGCCGTATTTATAAAATTTTCTATAATCGAAATTTCGTACGGAATTTTCCAAAACTTTTCATTCAAAATTTTAGTTTTTGTAATAACTGCCCTATGATGGTCCCTTCATTAACCAAGAGTAGTATTGAATTGAAAAAAATTTTTTACAATTTCAACAAATTAAAAAAAAAATTGCCTTTATTTCTTTAGCGTTTGCTTTGCATTTCTTTATGAAACATAATACATTTTTCGAAAATCTTTTCTAATAAAACAAACACTCTAATTTTTAATAATAACTACTTTTATATAGCAAATAAAAAATAGAATTTGTGCTTCAGGAAAAATTATATAATTAAAAATAATTAAATAAAAATTAATTAATTAAAAAATACTGCTTTCTAATCTTTTAATAACGCTCCGTAGCCGCCACTTTTTCCTTATTTCGCGGAACTTTTAATTCTCTAATGATTTGAAGAGTAACGCTTTAATTTTTTATTCATGGTTTAATAAAATCAATTTAAAGATAGTATAAAAACTAGTATAACTAGTATAAAAAAATTTATTTAAACAGCTCGATATTTAATTGAATGTCAAGTTCTGTTCTAGCAAGATTCATTAATGATTTTGTGTACAATTGACTATTAATAATTATTTTACTACCACTTGAGAATATCTGCAATGAAGAGCAAAAAAAGTAAACAGATATGCATTTAAATATATATGTTCACTTCTACATAAACAATTATAAATGTGTAAAATAAACTCATTGAAGAAAAATTTTATGCTATTAGTTTCTCGCAATTAATTCAAAATACTTACATAGAATTAAATAAAGAAAAGTATCTATTCAATGCATTTTCATAAATAACAAAACGCACTAAAATAGCTTAAACCATTAGCAGATTAATCCCACTTTATAATTTTAAAAATTTATCTTAGGAATTTATGAAGTTAGAAACACAGTGTCATTAAATCAAGACCTATCAATAGATATTTTTAAAACTTTTTAATCAATGTTTTTATTATTTTATATATATTTAAAAAAATTCAACTAAGAATTATATAAATAAGAACATTTAAAATACGTTTTTGTAATAAAAATGTCTTTTAATATATATATGCCCAAAAAAATCTTTCAAATATATTTAAATATTTTATATAAACATAAGTCACTATGTTCTGAATGATGTTAACATTACATACGTGATTTCATCGTATTTTTCCATTGAAAATGGAAATATATATAAATCGGATTGAATCTCTGAGTCTGCAACAGCGACAAAAATTGAACCCTATCCAATTGTTGCAACAGAGGCAGGATAAAAGAGGTGCGCATACGTCAAGTCATTGCAACATGCGATTTGTTGCTGTTGCAGTCGGTATGAAGGCCTCTTTTTACTACTTGCTGTAGAGCGGGCCTTCCTTGTTCAGAATAATGAAGCTCTCGAGTTGCGGTGAAATACGTAAAAAGTAAAATTAACATTAAGGGCTTCAAACTTTAAACCACTCTCTAGATTAAACTATTGGGACCCTATTTCCTAGATTGCATTTCAACTCCTTATATCTTGAGAGTCAGGAATCCATTGAAATAGAGGTTTGCTTATAAAGAGAATAGGGCATTTTAGAGTCTGATTTCGTAATTTAAAATAACGTCTGCCTATTTGAAATCACTCCTTTAAACCATTAAAATGGAGTGGTAAAAACTGTGGTGCTCTCTAAATAGGATGTTGAACAATTTAAAAAGTTATGTAAAAACACTTAATTACAATTTAACGAGTGTAATTTAAATATACTAAAAATCTTTCTCCAAATTTTGACACCATAAGAGAATCACCTCCAAAAGCATCCATCTTGGTGCACCTAGTAGAATATCACAGAATCGAGAATAAGACGGCGAGAGTTGTTTTCAACGCTGATATTCACCCAAAGAATGCACCGATTAATATGTTTGTATGTTAGCTGTGTTATATAAAGATTTTAATTTTTGAATCTCCGAGAGAAGTATGAAGTGATTTCTATCCGCTTTCGTTTTGTTAGTTCAAATTGGTCTCTCGATGAATGTTTGATTTACAAACTATTTCTTCTTTTTTTAAGAATTAGTGCATATATGCTTTCTAATTTTATCTTTAAGACTAATGAAACCCATTTACCCAAAGATAATTTCATGAAAACAATTTTTAATAATTATTTATTATTTTTTATTCTTTAATTTAAATGTAGATAAAAAGTTTTGAATTATAAGTCATAATTTTTTTTAAAGAAAACATAACACTCTGCCTATTTTTCAATTGCAAAATTTAAAGTTTAAGCTGTTTTTATTCATGAAAAGCTGAGAAAAATTAAAATTAGTTACTTTAAATATATAATTTAGAAGCAATGTGTAAATATTTAAAAGGGTGATTAATATTTAAATGTGGTTAACTTACGAGGAACTTGACTTACGCATGCGTAATGTGAAATTTCATTAATATTTTTTCCACTGATATTATTATTTCCATTGATATTATTTTGAATATTAATTTTTGTTAAATATCAAATACGATGTTGCTTTTTATGTTGTCTGAAAATTTATTCGGTATTTAGTAAAGAGATTTGAATAAAACATTGTACTTAACAAATGTTGAATTTTAAGAAAACATGTTTCTGATAGAATTTGATTATACATCTACTTCTTTTAAATTTTATTTTTAGTAAGTTCATTGAATAATTATACAGTTTCAGTAATACATATATACGTATGCATTGATTTAAAATAATATATTTATCAATTTCTTCTATATATTTTTTATAATTATCAAGCAAATACAACTTAAATGAAAATAAAAGTTTTATAAAAGGTATCCTTATATCATCTTGAATAAGATTGTGATATCAACGTTGATTATGTGGAATCGTGTTTTGATATTTCATTTTACTACCAAGAGAATAGAGGTGCTGAATACATGTTTAAACATCTTAAAATTTCTCAACGTGTTATATATCGTTTTAAGCGTCTTAATCTAAAATATAATTTTTAATTAGCTGGCCGCGCGTGTTTCATAGGACAATTTTACCAACATTTTAATTACGTTTTTTTTCCAAAATTTTATTCTTTACGCTATTACGTAGAGCAATAATATAATGTATTGTTTGCAATAATATACTGATCTATATTTTTAGTATTTTAATTAATATTTTCTTTAATTTAAGCTCTCGTTTTTAAATTGTCAAGTTCCTAATAAAAGAAAGCTTAGATTTGTTGATTTTAATTCAATATACTGTGTTACTAGCGCTCAAAAATTCCCCTCAATAAGTCATTCATGTCTTGAGAATGCTCGCTTGTTTTCAAACATGTAAGCTTTTAATACCGTCTTCACTTTTTTCAAGCAAATGTTTCATGCGTTCAAAAATCGACAACTATTCTTAAGATTCGCCAGTGAATAAGGGAAAAAATAAATTGAAAAAACTTTAATTTTCTAAGGAAAAAGACAACATAAAAGTTAAAAACAAAATTTGAAAAACCGCAGTCGTCGAGAGTGAAACAGAGAATGAATACTGATAGAGTTGATACATCGGACAATTGATGGAGTTGAATACATCGGACAAATTAGACGCGTTTAAGGTTTTGACTAAGAGAACACATATTCACTATAAATTATCTATTGCCGCACATTCTTGTAATCCTGGGCATAAATTCAATCTCGCTAATGCCAAAACCCAGGGTCACGTCAGCTTATCTTGATGCCCTGGAATTTTGTTTTATTCATAATGAAAGCAGTTTCCCTTATTAACGACATGAGTTTCTCTCCAACTCTTTATAGTGCGAGGAAATGCATTTCGCCCTGATTTGACTTTCTCTGCCTTTGCGGATTTTTAACCTTATTTTCTATTTAACTCTCGGGTACTGTTGTTTTTCCAGCAAAATTTTCCCCTTTTAATATTTCTTTTTCAACACATTTTCTGTTTTAAATCAATCATTCCCTTCAGGTAAGTATTGAGAATATTTTTAAATTCTCAATCTTTTATTACCATCTTCATATTTTTTGAAACCAATGAAATTTTTATCAACAAGCCTTACATTTGGGTCTCGATCATTATTTGAATCAGAATCTAATGCTTGCAAAAGCAAACGTTTGTATTAAACATTTCTATTGAACATGTTCAGCTACATTTTAAGAATTTTACATTTTACGAATTTGCGAAAATCCGTTTATAATGTATAGAAGCATCAGGATTCTATACTTAAATTACCTTTATCCAACGAAAACCATGCATATTTGGTAGAATCAAACGATTTTTTAAATAATGAATCATGCAATACTCTGAAACATACATATATAAATGTTTTTAAAATACCAATCAAAATTACGTAATTTTTTTAATTATATAAAAAAGAAATATCATGAGTTACATAAAACGTGAATTATCATGAATTATTTAATCATGCATTATATAATATTTATAATCTCTATCAACATTTTTCTCCGGACCGTTTTTTTCCTCGAAACCTCTGTGCCTCGATCAGCTTTGTAAAGATGAATTGCCGCACAACTCTACCGTACAATTGCATACGCTGATTGTGCACGTTGTCGTACAATTAAAAAAAAAAATAATGAATTTTTGAAATTTTACTTTAGTATAAAATCTTCATACTTATAAAAGTTTTTAAAAAAAACTGAAAAAACACAAATTTTGCTTATGAAAAGTTCTTGTGTTTAAATTCTAAATTCTTGGAAAATTATTAATAATTTATTAATCCATTTAACTGCAATTTTCAAAGAAGATAAAAAGAAAAACAATCTTTGCATTTTGGTCTTTTTTTTTATTCGAAATAATTTTCTATTTATTACTATTAAAAGATAAGCTTTCCCGAGCTACAGTGAATAAAAAAGACAATGAAAACAATGACTGGAAAGCAATACAATAAATAAAAAAAAATAATTTTCATTTCTTTATTTTTATAGTGTTGGTTTCTTAGAAACGGCGAAACACTAAGTATTTCTCTCTTGTCGATCAAATACACTACAGCTAATTGCTACACCAGGAAGGTGACACAGCAGGACGGATAAAGCATGTTATGGTATGCAAATGACTAAGCTTATCAGCGCATACATGCTAAGCAGGCGGCGGTAGCGACACCTGCAATGTGTATAAAAGAAGAGATTTGACAGTAAGTTTCTCACCATTCGCGACTTGGATCTCACTGAGTAAACTTGTGTTATAACCGCGTTCAGAGCTACCATGACTTCTTATCAGGGATACGGATGGGGAGGAAAGCGGCGACCGGTGGGCCCGCGCAGCGACGAGTTCCCTTCTACGAACTGACCACAGATGAGGAACGAGTTGAGTTCTCCAGGAATATGGCCAGAAATATCTACACTAAAGATGAAATAGATGGAAAGATCGATTTCTATGTGAATCGTATTCGTGACAATCCTTCAACTGCCCACTTAAATGAGTTTTTCTTCAAAGCCTTCCAGGAAAGAAAAAATGAAGGATTTTCCCTAAGGACACTGCCCTAAAAAACTACGAGGACATCAAATTTAGCATAGTCTGAGGAGACCCTAATGACTGACATTCAGACTGAACCAGGTCCCGCAGTGGACTGATCGCTATGACACGGCTCCCAGCAGTTCACCGAAATCAAGAATCACACTGGCTGCAATCAGTGTGCAGTAGGGTGACCACTTGTATTAGTCTGCGTAGGGACCAAGGGTGTGCAGTATCGGTCATCATTAAACTGTTCTACAGTAAGTGCTCGACTTCGCTTGCAGGTCGTCGTTCTATCGAAGCCGGTGTGCCTTTCCTTCTGCAGAGTATCAAAATTGTGATGACATGTCTTCGGATCATCTTCAGGGATTTTTCCCTGACCATCGCCAATAGTCCATTGTGCAGCTCTAGGGCAACGTAAATGAACTACAACAACAACAAATAAGACTAAACCAGCAGTCCAACAATTCACATCGAAAGAGACAGAATATAAAAAGAAGAAGAAAAAGAAGAAAAGTGTCAACATGGCGACACTAGAAGGAAACTCCGGGACAAATGGCGAAGCAATCCGCCCGGAGAAAAAGGCTGTACCGGTACCATCGACGGAAGCCCCAATACCGGAACCGATGGAACAAGTGGCCACACCCGTAGCCGAGGCGACGAGGGAGGCTACTGCTACAAAGGACCTTCCAGATAAAACCCTGCAATCCACCAGTAGGAGTTTAAAAATTCTCATTTGAGGATTAGATAAAGATTTTCAGATCCCAGAATTGGAGAGATTTCTTACAGACAGTGGTTTCCCACCGCAGAAAGTCAGACAGCTGAGGAAGAGGTGTGGCCAGGAGCTTAGACTCCTCCCCCTTTTTCTGATGATCATATCAGATAACGACTCTCATTAGAGGAATCTACAACATCTCCCAGATCATTTATAACCCAGTGAAGATACAACGCTTCAGAAGAGGCAGATTCCAGATCCAATGCTATCGTTGTCAAAAGTTTGGACGAACGCAACGATCCTATACTGCAGAACCTGCGTGCATGATGTGCGCAGGAGGACATTACTGGTAGGAATGTACGAAACTTAGAGACTCACCACCGACTTACATAAACTGCAAAGGAGACCACCTATCATGATACACTGGCTGCAGGGAATGCCCTAAGATGAAACAACGAAGGGACCCGCAACACAAAAATGCTGCCAGCCAAACCACCAGACAACTGCATATTTTTTAAAGAAATGCAGGAATTACTTCAGGAAGAGGACTAAGTCGAACTCCTACAATCTCTTCTCCCCTGGATCCAACAAAGAATAACAGCAGTGAAACTACAATCCAGTCATCACCACCACAAGACAAGAACTACTTAGTGTGATCCTCAATTCATCTCAAAGTCAATAATCACAGTCGTCAAAGGGCTAACTGATCAGAAGAATGACTGAGGTGCCCGATTTGTGAGAAAATACTCCGTATCAGCATAAATCTAGTCTAGTCCAGTAAGTAAGTTTCTCATAAAGAAACTGAATTTGAGCGTTGTTCTTGGGTAAAAAAGTTTTTGTTATGCTTCGTGTAAAAAGGAGAAATGCCTACCAGTACGTGACTGAGTTTGATCGAGATCGAATTGTGGCCTACTGGAATTGAGTTTTATCATACCGAAGTATCGCTGCTCGCTTTTGTCGAGATCCTATGACTGTTTGCAGAATATGGAATCGATGGGTTTATAACGGTCATATGGAACGCCGTGCAGGATCTCAGCGACCCCCAATCACTACTGGCAGAGAGGATAGAGATGTTATGCACATGGCCTTAAGGGATCGTACAGCTACGTCACGAATCCTGAGTCAAAAGAGGGGTCATTTGCAAGACAAAAAGTGTCTAAACGAACAGTTCGACGACGTTTGCAGCAGCATGGACTGTCAGCATGGCCCCCATGGCTTCGGCTACCCTTGACGCTACATCACAAACAGGAATGGCATGACGTCGTCTTTTGAGACGAATTCAGATTCTGTATAAAGCATCATGATGTCCGCATCCATGTTTGACGACATCGTGGAGAACGCCCATTGGCAGCTCGCGTTCGACACCCTTACACTGGCCCATCACATGCAGTAATGGTATGGGTTGCCATTGGATGCACGTCTCGATCTGTTCCTGTTCGCACTTTTAACAGCATCCGTTACATTTCTGATGTGTTAGGGGCAGTTGCTCTCCCTTATCTCAGAGTCTCCCACAACGCTATGTTTCAGAAGGACAATGCACGTCCGCATGTTGCCCGCCTTCCTTGATACAGAACATGTTCTCCTGTTGCCCTGGCCAGCAAATTCTCATGATCTCTCACCAATTTGAAAAGTCTGGTCAATGGTTGCCGAGCGACTGGCACTCCACCACTCGTCAGTCACTACGGTCGATGAATTGTAGCATAATGTTGAGGATGCATGGAATATATATATGGAATATATATATATATATATATATATATATATATATATATATATATATATCATTTCCTTTGCATTGAGCTTTGCTTTAATTTAAAATACTCTTTGAATATTTGTAGTTTCTTTATGCAACTTTTTTTGTATGATTTTATTTAACTTTTTTTGTAGTTAAATCGTATATTTTATTTTCATAAATATGTGATTTTTTATAGTACAAATAAGGAATCATAAATATACATAAACGAGGGTTAAATCCTATAAACTGATATAATAGCCATATTGAGTGACGACTATACATGTTATCTGTGAATTTTAGGACTATGGCTTTAAAAACAGCTATTCTAAGGATGTGGGGATTTTATTGTTATGATTTATATACATTTTGCCCATTTTTTTAATTTCCTTTATTGTTAGTATAATTTTCTTAGTTGAATTATTTTTACTAGAAGCACAAAGCTCTGAATTTTCGCTGGCTTAAAAGTATTTAAAAGTTTTGAAATGTTTCATTTTTTTTTAATACATTATCCAATAGAAACGATAATGCTAGTAAGTACCTAAAAATTACTCATATCTTTTTAAAATTAAAATGCTTTTTGATGTGTGTTTATTTGTTCAGAATAAATTTGATGTATGTCTGAATATCAAGAGGTAGCTGTGGGTTTTTAGTTTAAAATTTAAAATATTTCACTATATTTTTCCAAACTATCTAACTATTGCTAACTTGAGAACTTCTGGATCAAGTATTGGGAAGGGAGGACTTTATTTTATCGAAATAACCCTCATTTGCGTTACATGGAGAGTAAAACCGTAAAAACATTTCACGGTTAGTCTAACGGAAAGGAGATTAACCAATGATCCGTCTACCACTGATGATATTATATGTCAGCTCCATAGCTAGTGTGAGCCGGGTGAGAAATTTACAGTTTTTTACATCATTTTTATCAAAATACAAAATTTGAATGAAATTGGTTGAATAGTTCCTGAGAAATTGAATTATAAAAAAATTGTATACTTAAAATTCAATTTCTTGGGAGCTATACAACCGATTTTGCTGAAGTTTTATATTTCGTCGTACAAATTTTTACACTTTAAAATGATAATTATTAATTATAAATAATTATAAATTATTAATTATTATAATATAATTATAAATTATAATTGTAATTTTTTTAAATTTTCACGACTGTAATTAAATGAAAAATATATAAAATAATAAATATTTCCTAAGTTTATCCTTTGCATGGAACTATCTATCATCGACGAATTTTATAATTGTGTACAAAAAATTTTCAATTCGCTTGAAATTTTTCAAGATATGGCAAAATTTACAAAAAATAAAATTAAATTTTGCAAAATAAAATTTAACTTATGAGCTCCTGAGAGGAACTTTAAATCGCTCAACTAACTAAAATATTTGGACTATATTTCCCAGATTGCAACTCCTATACTTTGGGGGTCAGAAATCATGATCCGTTAAAAAAAAGAAGGTAAGTTTATTCAGGGAAAGTACGTTTTTGCATCTGATTTCGTAACTTAACATATCGTCTGCACTCATTAATAAGTATGTTTGAGGTCACCCCTTTGAACAATTAAGTTTGAGTCCTAGAACGTGAAGATCCGATCACTGGATCAAAAGTTATTAAGGGCAGTCAATTTTAGGGGGGGGGGGGCACCGCATATTAAGAAAAAAAGAATAGTCAAAACACTATCAGAATAGGGTAAAATGTGTCATGTTACTGTTTCTGAGGGAATACCAGTAGGCTCTGTTAATTTTATCGAAATGATTTTCGTAAAATTATAAACAAAATATAATTTTATAATATGTGATAAAATTTTGCAAATGTGGTAAGACTTGGTAACTTATGATACCTTAGAGCATGACATAAAAACCATTTATTCGGCTGAATTTACTATTCACTTTTGTATATCTTCAGTTTTTTAACACGTGTGGTAACAACTATAATTTTGAAAATCAGAATTTACGGTAAACCGTTTCCTTATGAATGGTTACCAAATGAATGGTTTAAATTCCATCCTTTTAGTTTTATTAACAAGAATTAGGTTGTTTTTATTATTAGAATAAGGTAAAGTACCATATATCACTGCCATATGGTACTTTACCAGTATTTTTTCTCATTATATCAACCAAATGTTTAACACCGTTTATAAGGGAAAAGAAAAGCAATTATTTCTGGGAAAAACGTTCAAAATATTGCTATTCCCTCTCTTAAGTACAACGATTATGATTTGATGCTTGGGTTGTATATTATAGAATAGTGAATTATTTTCATTCTGTGAAAATTTGTTACATTCAGTTGGCCTTGAGGTTTTCAAAATTCATTTCGAATTATGTCAAAAAATTCATCCTTTATTTATTCATTATATTCATCATTTTTTGCAGTAAAATTATTCAGTCATGTAAAGCATTCAACGTCTCTCAAACGTTCATTAATAGTGTTTTAATGAAGTTTTATTCTTTGTCTACACATTTACTAAAATGTTTTTATTTGTGCATGTTTACTTTCAAAAGATATTCGTCCCAATTTTCTAAACTTTTTTTTTTTATTCGTCTAATATATTAACTTTATTAGCATTTCTTCTGAAATCAACAAATTTCATTAAGAATTGCGATTATTGATTTTAGCAAGAGGTCTAAATCTAAATTTCCAATGAGAACATATTTAGTTTCTTAATATAAAACGTGTACACTATTAAGTCCCTTTAACAGTTAACCTTATTTGAGTGGTGTTGGTGGGTTACTTGGCCAGATTGTCAACATCGCCCTCGATGCAGAGCAATAAACTCGTTTTTGAATAAAACATTACTCTGCGGTGGTCGTATACTGCAATAAATATTGAAAATGAATATCACAAGATGATACAATGTTATCTTTCTCGAAAATACTCCAAAAGGGGGAAAGGAAAGACCACATTTGCCTTTCTTGAAGCGGATAATGCAACATTCTTTAAAAGATAATATTCTTCTTCATCGTCAGTATAAATAATTAAATACTACTTTATTAAATGCGCTCTTAGAATTTCTGTTCTATTTTTAAAACAAAAATATGTAATGTGTGTTGCTTGTTCCACACTTTCTGCAATTTTTAAATGTTTCATGATGAGCTCTTCTCTCCACCTAAAATTAAATTATAAATTAGTAAATTAGAAAGAATTAAATTCTTATAAAGAATTAAATCTTTTTTATAGTGCTTTCAAGAAATGATAACATTTTTATTGAATTTCTAATCAAAAGTGGTTAAAGTATTGTTGCTTAATATCGAAATATAATGCTTACGCTCGACATTGACCGCAATGCTTAGAAAGTATATCTCTAATGGTAGATAGAAATCTGAAATTTCTATTACCTTAGGTATACATTTTTATGCAACGCATATCCAAATTAATTCCGCTCGAAATTTGGTCGATAGGGCAAGTTTTATTTACTTATTTATTTTTAACCATTAGAAAACGCCGACTCTTATCGGATTTACATCAATCAATGTTCAACTCCTTAGCCTATTAAATTTGAGCACAGAAGACAATGGAAGAGCTGCTAGATTAAGCATTTGGATAAAAATTGGAGGTTAAGGAGAAACTGAGAAGCATTTGCGTTAAATGAAGAGGAAAGCAAACAAATTCTTACCTGATTAACCCGATAAAAAGGTTAACCTAACTCATCATCCGTTTATCACAGGGAATATTTTACGTCATCACCGTGATTGGTGTGAATTGAGAGCGGTATTCACATGAACCTACTAGTCGCTATTATTCGAAGCACGTTCACCTGATTGGTTGATGATTGCTCTATCCTCTGAACTATCCCATCAAGATAATAAACTTTTACAAATGCTTGATACGATTCTTGTCTTTTGAATCGGTCTCAAAATTAAAAATTAAAACTTTGGACACGTAGAGTCGCTTAAAAGTTGTTGAGATCAGCTGTTCAACAATACCAAAGATAATTAACTACAGTGGTAAGTAGGGCCGTTAAAAAAATTTGCCGTTGACACACCTTGGTGATCTATATAACCTATAACATCCGTAGAAATTTATATGGTAAGATTACGTAAGCCTATGGTAAACATAATAATTATATGGCAAGACACCATACGAATATGAATACCATAGAAATTTGTTAGACATTCATATGGAGAGTTACCATGGCCTTATGGTTTGAATAAAGGGAACTAGCATTAGCATGGAGAAAACTAATGGAAACACAATTTATGCATGCGTCATTCATATGGAGGAGTGAACATGGTTGCGGAAGGAAGTTTAACAGCAACTCCGACAATACATCTCAATTTTGCGTTCGCCTACCAATAAAATTCAATTAAGTAAATTCAATGAACAAAGTTCGCCCACCTTATTAAAATTTATAGTTATTTCAAACTATTTTTGATTATTCAGATCTTAAAACTAAACTTAAAAAGAATTATATTTTATTTGAAGCGAAGCTTTTCTGATTGATGAGAACTTTAAATAATCTCCTTCACATAATTAACTTAGCTCTTCGCGTATATATTAACTTTCATTGAATAGCGATGTAGTCTTCAGTTATAAAATGAGTCCATACTGCGCAGTAAAATATCTTAATGAAGCCGAATTCCCATTCAAATCAATAAATATTGAGATATTAATTCATCTTCATCCGTTCGTATGATCTTATGTCGTCAATTCTAACAAAGAAGAATAAAACTCAAAAGCTCTTGTAAGCATTTTTTCAGGGTTTGAAACTAAGAATACATCTAATATTTCGAAAATTGTCAAAAATTTTACTTGGGCACATTAGAAATTTGAAACAACTCTACAATTATTTAAAACTACTATGTACCACAACTATATAAAACAACAATCTTGGCCAAAATAATTATACAACACTTAAATTTCGAAAACAAAAAATGAAGCAAATATTTTGTTTTATCTAAATTAAAAATTAACAAGCACGTAATTGAATACCATTATGAGACGAGAACATATACGTTTTTTACGTCATCATTTAAAAGTTGCCTTTAGATTAATGATCGAAATATGACAAACATTAGTTACTATTTTGATCACAAAATATTTCTTTAAAACGAACCAATTCCATTGCTTGTTATTCGCTGATAAAAAATTAAGCATTAAGAGCATAGTAAAAGAAAAAAATTTCTTTTTGAAAAAAGAAAATGCTATAAATTGAGCAGATGCAGGTTTACGGTATTGATGAAATAGCTATATTACGCTTTTACAAAACATGTTTTCAAATTTGAAAAATATACAGGACCTTTCAGAGGAAAATTTAAGAAGGATACTTTTCTACATTGATTTGATTTTTTTACCGTAATGTAAGTGTTCTTCGGTAAATTTCAAATATTAAATGAAATTTAAAAAAAATTTGATGTTACGTTATTTTACTATTATAATAGTTTAATCATGATAAAAATGAAAATTTCTTGTCTCAAATTTCTACCGCGAATAATTTAAAATTAAAATAATAAACACAATGCTGATATCTCACTAGCTAGTGATATTGTTTCATTAAAGTTTTAAAAGAAAACTATTACCGATATCATATTGAAAAATTATAAGTAACCAAATTTTAAATGTATTCAAATGCTTTCAGTACACTTCACTACTACTAAAAAACAAAGTTTCCAACATTATATTCCATCATATAAGTTTTTCCAATGCCCATATCATACCTGCTAACCCTACTTTTCTAAACTTCTTATGATTCATTACAAAGTTTCAGAATAAGTTGTACACTACATTAAAAAAGAATTTTTAAAAAAATCATGAAAAGCATTACAACTAATTCACAACATAATAATTTTATTTTTAAGCAAAAAACACTATAATAAATAAACTTCCTTTAATTATAAAAGTATATGTCTTTTCTATAATCGTTTTGTAGAACACAAGTTAAAATACATATTTGTGTTTAAATAAAATAATTTTTACTTTTTATTCAAAAAAAGGTAAAAGTTAGATTTAGTTGATTAATTTTATATGTTTTAATTTTTAAATTAAAAAAATATGACATTGTAACTATTAATGCACTTTAGTGTTTATTCTTTAAATTCGTCATTTCTTATTTCGTCATTTCTCATTCATTTGTCATTTCCGTTTGCAGTGTAAGGCAGCCCTTCTGAAAATTTGAATTTTGATCCCGAGAAGAAATTTCAACTCTTGAAAAGATTCTTCTTAGAAAATTTGCTTACAGAGTTGTAGCTGAAGAGATTATAATGCACGTTCCCAAGGTTTTAGATAATTCACGATGTCTTTTTTTCCACCATAATTGAAGAAATGCGTGTATGTTACGTACAATTTTAAAAACATTGAAATATATATGATTAAAAATATGGAAGAATTCATTTTTTTTAAATCGTTTTGTTCTACCAAATATGTGAGTTACGTGGCTTTCTTTGGATAAATATAATTTTCGAACACCATCCTGTTGTTTTTATGCATTCTGAAACGTATTTTCGTAAATTTATTATAAAATATCGCTCTACCTGTTTTTCAATTACGATCAGCTTTATTTATCACCAAATATTGCTACTATAATTTCTTTGCTTAATTCCTTTTTTAAAAAAGATTATTGTTATTACTGCAGATGCGATTGTCTCCCTTTAAACATAGTTCGTAAGGTCCTTAGGAAACGGTGGCAGCAAAATTATGAAGTTAAATGTATTTTATTCCGTTTATATTGACTTCAGTAATCAACTTCCAAATATCTGGTTGCAAAATCTAAAGATTTGAAATTTTAATTTTATAGTTAATTATAACTTCATGATTTCAATACGGATGTCACCGTTTTCTTAATATTTTGAGAACCTCGTGAACCTTGGTAAAATAATGATATACAGATGTTTGCTTTTTTCAGCATAAGATTCTGATTAAAAAAATGATAGGGACCCAAATGTAACACAGTATACTTGGTGGTAAAAACTTCATTGGCCCAAAAAAAACATGAAGATGGTAATAAAAGTCAACATGTTTCGAGGGGTCAAAAATAATCGCCCATCCTTGACCCAACAGACGTGAATGAAGAAAAAAGTGATTTGAAACAGAAAATGTGTAGTTGCCAATGAAAACCGAAAAATAAAAGGGAAGAATTAAACTCTAAAGACCACAGTACCTGAGAGTGTAATAGAAAATGAAAAATAAAATAAAGACAAAACCAAAGCTAGATAAACCGCAGTGCCTGAGAGAGGCAAATCAGTGGCAAATCAAATCAGAGAGGCATTTCCACGTGCTAGAGAGAGATGGTGAGAAACTGTCATTAATTCCTGGGGCTTGAGTGGCTACCCACACAGCCACCACTATCCCAGGGATATCCAAACACGTCTGTCACCTATCCAAATATCCAGTGGATATTCGGATATGTTCGAGACTTCTTACAGATATCTAAGCACATCTAAGTCCATGAGTTGGATATTTTAGACGTCTCTGAGATATCATTTTTGGATATCTGGAGGATAGGGTAATTTGGTTATTATAGAGATATCTAGGCATATCTAAGTCCTAGATATGGACATTTTGGATATATGATATAGATAAGTTTAAGACATGGATCACTGGATGTCTGTAGAATGCCTAAGAGACGTTTCAAATTGTAGTCAATAGCTGACGCAGATCCAGTTTTCGATATCTCAGAGATTTCAGTTTTTGGATATAGATATTCTTTTATTTACGATTCTAAACCCTAATATAATTTTCTGATGCAGATTTTTTATTCTAAATTAAAACGGAATTTTGAATTTTTAAATATTCTTAGATAATTATAATTCTAACCGTACTCAGCAAAACCCGAAACCTGATACCAAATACGAAACCGCAGAATTCAGTTAAAGCGTGCGTATTCTTTTCATTTTACAATTTATTTATTTTTTTGATAAAAAAAATCATTTATTGTTGAAGTAAGTAAGAGATTTTGTACTGAAATGTTTGTTTTTTTCCTATTGCTTATATTGTCGTTTGTATTTTTCCTATATGCATTTTACATATCTCTGAAATGTATGAACTTGGATATAAATCAGACATTCATGTAAAACTTTGCGACATCTCTTAGATATTCGAATTTCCATGTCAGTTAGCTGACAAATTATTGTGTGTAACATTTCATTCATTGGCAAGTATGCCCAAAATTAAAAAACGTATTCATTCTAAAGTTTACAAGAAAATTAATGCATCATTGAATGATACTGATGTAGCTAGGCTGTCTGAGTCTTCAAAATCGGTCTGTGAATTTCAGTCGCCAGCAACACCACTTGAAATAAATAATAAATCTATCTGTGTACTACCTTCATTTAATTCTAATTTAACTGACGCGATCGAAATAGGTTCATCCTCATTAAATTCAACTTTAAATAACACCAATAAAGATAATTAAGAAGGTCACCCATCGAATTTAAAAAATGATTTGGCAGTATGGGCTATTGCTGATAATGTGCCTCAATCTTCGATCACAAATTTGTTAAAAGTTTTAAAGAAATATCCTTGTGGTTCAGACTTGCCTGTAGATGCCCGTGCACTGCTTCAAACACCTCGATGTGTAAGAGTAGAAAATATATCTAATGGAGTGTACCATCATTTTGGAATTGGTGTAGGAATTAAGTTTACTTTATCGAAAATAAACTCTAAAAATGTATTAGATCCTGATCTAAAACTACATGTAAACGTTGATGGTTTGCCTTTAGCGAAAAGTTCAGGTAGTTAGCTATGGCCAATTTTGGGATCATTAAGTTACAACTTGAATGCACCTTGTGTGTTCCCCATAGGTATATTCCATTCAAATCAGAAACCTGAAAATCCAAATTTAAACAAGTTTGTCGAAGAAATGAATAAAGTAATTAAGAATGGTATTGTGGATAATGGGAAGCATTATAAAATAGATCTGAAGGGAATGATTTGCGATGCCCCTGCCCGAGCATTTATATTGTGCATTAAAGGCCATTCTGGTTATTCCAGCTGCAACAAATGTTTTCAGGAAGGATTATATTTTAAAAAGAGAGTTTGTTTTCCTGAAGTAGATTTTGTTGAAAGGACTGATTCAGATTTCAGAAACAGACCTGCTGGTGATAGCCATCATAAATGTGACTCTGAATTGTTGAAAATTGATAAGTTTGGCCCTGTATCTCAAGTCCCATTCGAATACATGCATCTTGTTTGTTTAGAGGTTATGAAAAAGCTCATAAAATTATGGCGAAAATGTGATGTTAAATATCGACTGTCAAACAGTCTGTCAGAGGCAATCTCTGTCAAACTTTTGGGTTTTACTTCAAGCATTAGTAATGATTTTGTTAGAAGGCCAAGGGCGTTAAGAGATTTCGAACGCTGGAAAGCTACGGAATTCAGACAATTTTTGCTTTTCACTGGGCCAATAGTTTTAAAAGGCAGCTTACGAAATGATCTATACATGCACTTTTTACAATTACATTGTTTGATAAAGGTTTTTATAACTAACTCTAATATTGCCATGATGAATTTCGCTCATTCTTGGCTGCTATGTTTTGTTAAAAGTTTTCCATTTTTATATGGAAAAGAACACATGTCTCACGATATTTATTGCTTACTCCATCTTTCTAAAGATGTAAAAAACTTTGGTCCTTTAGATCAATTCAGCTCTTTTCAATTTGAAAATTATATGAAAGAGTTTAAAAACATGATAAGAAAAGCAGAAAAACCTTTGCAACAAGTTATTAAAAGGTTTGAAGAGAAAAAAAATTTTTTACAAGCAATCAGGTTGCCAAAGAACTATTTAAGTATGATGATAAAATATGTTTAATTAAACAACATTTTAATGGGATAACTTTAATGAATTGTAATGGCTTACAATATGAATAGTTACTGTTTGAAAAATTTTCTTTAAAGATTTCATATCCTAATAATGTATGCTTATTAAAAGATAAATCTATTTTTTTAATCAAAAATATTATTAAAACATCAGATAGTAGTGTAAATATTGTAGTCACCAAATTTCTTAGCTGTGTTGATGTTTATGAATATCCTGCTAAATCTTCACAATTCAATATATTTTTGGCTCAGAATCATTCCTCTTTATTTTATGTGTCTGTCAAATAATATTTTATGTAAATGCCTTGCCTTAAAAGAAAATGATAATTACAACATATTTCCTTTGTATTATGAATATTAATTACATTCTAATTTGATTTCAGCTTCTTACCTATATTACTTATTTATTATTTTTCATACTTTTTTATCTTATTGCTAATAAAAGCAGATCGTTTAGTTCTTGTATAAATTCTCACAATGAACTTAATCTTCGTCATGTGAACACACTTAATGTGAACTAATTTTTCTCTTCTCGCTAAAAGGCTTATTAATATAAATAACCCCTTTTTCCTAGATTTTGCAGTTCAGATTGACAAGTCTAAATACATTAATTTTTTTCACTCTGTAGAATTGAAAGTTTGAACAAAGAATTCCTGTTTTTCTCACAAAATCATTCCTTTAATATTAGCGTTGAATTCTATTCAATATAAATAAACATATACGATTCTTCTCTTTTGTTTGCCAACTTACAAATTGCTGAGCCAAATTTTAATCTTAAATACATTAGCCATTTGTCAGTCTGATGATATTAATACATCATTATTTTATTTTTATATATTGTATATGTAAGATTGGCTGCTGAAATTGTTAATAATTTTTTTTACTGTGGTCATCCTTATGACAGAATCACAGCGACATTGTCACAGAATGTTAGGGTTCTATTGTATTTTGGCAGTTATTGATATTGATTTTCACCTGGTTTTTAAATATCTCTATTTATTTCACACTATATAAAAATTCGAATCTTGCATTTGAGTATTTACTTTTAAGGCGATGATTCTGTCTTAATTGTTGGCAACATTTGTTTTCTCAATAGTTTTTATATCCGATATTTTTATACAATTATTTACTATGCATTTCGGTAATCCCTTTTTGAGGAGTCCAATTCGTGTGATTTCGTCGACAAATTTTTTTTTTATAAGGATTACATTATTTATTAAAATTTTAATGATTATTTACAAAACGCGAAGAAGGAAATAATTTGTGTGATACCCCCTCCCTCCAACAAAATGGGCAAATAACACCCATAATATTAGAATAAAAAATTATTACATGTTTAATTAAAAAAATTATAGTTTTTTTTTTGGAAACACAGCGCTTTTGTTATTTTAAATTAAGTTTAAAGTTATCTTACAGAAAGATATTAGAGCTAGAAAGTTTTGTCGCAAATAGCTTGAAAAAATTCTGCCACAGGGGTGGTCATTATATTATCTTGGTGCAATTTGCATGTTTTAAAAAATATCATAATTCTCAATGACCAACTGTATCAAAGCAATATTTCCATTCACACTGAAATGATTGCTTGAGAGTTAGGAATATCATTGTATATATAGTTTTTAATTTTAAAAAATTTTTAACTTAGAATTTTGTTATTTTCATTTTTTATAATATTGTAATTGCTCTATTCCTGTATAAATCTGAAATATGTAAATGTTCAAAAGTATGTTTAATTTTGCATTATATGTATAATGACCAAGTGTATCAAAGTAATGTTTCCATGCACGGACATGATTGCTTGAATGCAATGGATTATCATTGTATATATAGCTTTTAATTTTAAAAAATCATAAACTTGGAATTTCTTTATTTTCATTTTTATTTATTTTTTTATTATTATTATTATATATATATATATATATATATATATATATATATATATATATATATATATATATATATATATATATATATATATATATATATATATATATATATATATATATATATTGTAATTGCTTTATTCATGTATATATCTGAAATATGTAACTGTTCAGAGGTATTTTTAATTTTGCCTTATATAGATAATGCCGAACAATTTTGCAATTGTTAAGTTTCTGTTGACTGATGAGGTTGCTGTTGTGCCTGTGACCTGGTTATCAACAAAAGGGTGTGTGTGGCCTCCTTTAAAAGCATATGAGGTTATGAAACTTCTTATGAAGCTAGCTAAACCTTCTCCAGATTGGATTTGCCATGAAGCAAAACTTTTGGGTGAATATGGTAATAACTCATTTCTAAAAGTAATTTTTTTTTTTGTCCAAATGCAATTTCAACTGATATGTATATACCAGTTAAGACACAATGTTTTTATATGATTAAATAGGATGTGATGAACTATGTATAGTTTTTGCTATTTTATTAATTTGTTCTTCTCAGGTACGACCTCAGAGTGCTGTACACTTCACTATTTTATTATATACTTCCGTACTCTTTTCTTACTTTCTTTCCCCTTTGGTTTTTTCCTTTGTTACCCTGCGTGTTCAATATTGTAAGTTTTTTAACTCAGAATTTTATAGTGCATCACTGGATCTAACCCAGATCTAGTGATGCAGATCCAGATGCTAAGTTTGAATTTACATTCATTCAATCTGATACAATTGTTCTTAACCAATTTTGGAATGTTAAAACCTATTCATATTACCTAAACCTATTACCAGGCTCAATACTAGACACTATTAAAACGCCCATTTCTAAACAAAATAATTTGGAAGTTAAAAATAGTCTATTTTACAAATCTTTCCTAACAAAATTTTCATTTATTTCATACGTTTTCCGATTTGATCAAATAAATCAAAATGACATAAGAAGTATAAAACATTTTTATTTATGAGCTGATTTTAATGTGATGAAAAAGAAGAAGAAAATATATATATATATATGTAATGGTATTGGTTGCCATTATTTAACTTAATCAAACATATGATCAACACCAATAATTATTAAACTTATTATTTAATGATAACATAGTCACGCAGACTTTTAATCACACAGGTTTGTTGTTTCACGCAAAAAAATACTTCAACTCACTAACTCTTCCTTCACATCGAGAAAGTCCAATACGTTTTGTTAAAGCGAGCGACATCTAGCGAGATAACAAAAAGGTTGATACCTCTCGCTTATTACATGTATATATATGCACACATACATACACACATATTTAAAAACGTATTAAATTTAAAAATTTTTATTCTGGAAATTTTTCCGAAATAAAAATTTTAACAATCCTATAATTTTTTTTTTTAACATAACGTTAATTAAATCATATTTTTCTAGATAAAAGGAAAAAATCAATAGAGTTTTTTTTCTTTTTTTCAGTAAAAAAATATAAACTTTTCAAGCCAAGGTATTGTGAGATTTTTTTCCCCTATAAATTCCCTGATTTTTTTTTAGCAGGATGCAAAAATTAGGCAGAACGAAAGATTTTTCATTTTCAGTTATTATATAAATAAAAAGTTGATGTAAGTTGTGATGATAATAATATATATTTATAAAGAAAAATTAAGTTTAATGCTACTAACTTATTGTTAATTAATATAGAGTTACTTATTTGAAACATTTGTCATAATTTTAAGTGCTATATTTTGGCCTCAGAGCTATTGTAGGTTATTTTTTCTAGCTTAATTAAATTTAATTTTTCCTTTTGAAAGTTTCTTTCTTGCTAACATCTTCAAATGTATTACATTTTTGCAGAAACATACGACGATGCAAGGAAAGACCTCTCTAAAGCAGGAGAAAGGTCAGATTTGGAATCCGATGCTGAGAAAGGCAAAGGCAAAAGACGTAAAATCGCCAAAAAACTGAATATTAGATCATCATCTGATGAAGATGTGCCCATGCCTCCATTTCTTAGCAATTCACTCACATTTTTGGAATCTACAGGTATAGTAGCCCTTACTGTCCCTGTAGATTTCTTCCTTGAAAATCTGCCCAAGGAGAAACAGCTGCCAGAATGCAGTGTAGTTATTGCTGCTAACGATGAGACGCCAGATCTTATATTCCATAACATACCTGCCGGTAAATTAATGTACCTTATTGGCTCAAATTGTTTACAGCTGTATTAATATTAAGACTTATAGGTACTACTTGTTATTTTTCTAGATGCTGATACGTCTCCAGTTCTCGGTGACGATTTATCAGGATCATCCACACCCACCACTGGTAAGTTGATAATTAATTGTTTTATATTGAGGACTCGTAATGCTTTCAACATTGATTTTTGGTGTTTTTTTTTAGACAATCATGCTCTGATGTAACAAATTATGCTTATGGATGAAAAATTGAAGCTGATTCAACAGAATCAGCAAACATTGTATAACATGTTACAAGGTACTGTTTCTTGTATTTGAAAATTTCAGAAAGAAATTTTAACTTTCAAAAAATATATGCATGCTTAAGAGATATAAAGATGTTGCAGGTTCTGTTCTTTTAATTTTTTTTATGTACAATTATATGATATCAAGAAAAATAATCTCAAAAGAAATTATTTTATGCTTAAACATACAAACAAAGATGACCTATGACCCGTGGGCCAAAATTTATAACTTGTTCTTGAAAAGTTTTAAATATTAATTAAAATATATATAAAAGCTAAACTATTTAAGAAAAAATATGAAAATTAAGAAAACTTTTTTTCAGCCTTGGGAAAAAATACTGGTATATCAGAATTCATTCAATATGTTGCAAATTTATACCAGGCGCGACGGCAGGTGGTGGATAGCCGAATGCCCTGTAACACTGACGGGATAGCCTCTGAATAGGAGGTCGTGAACCAACTTCCGTAACCCAAGTGTTATTCGAACCGTGCCTTGGGGGAATGGCACTGCGGTTAAAGTGTCTTTACTGAGCCTCTAGTGCAACTGGGAACCTCTAGAGCAGTGATTCTCAACCACTGTTCCGCGGCACTTTTGTGTGCCGCCAAATTTTCGAAATGGATATAGTAAAAATTATTATGCTTTTTTTTATATGAATATTGTAACGAAGATATTTCACTTTCACCGCTTCGTTACATATTTTTCTGTGCCTCATTTTTGACCTATTTTTATTCGGAAGAATCAATTAATTCGGAAAATATTCGGAAGAATCAATTAATTCATTTTGGATCAACATTAGATGCAATTATCCCATGATAGCCAAAAAAGCTTTAAAAATATTATTACAATTTTCTACATCTTATTTGTGTGAATTCAGATTTTCAGTATAAACCAACATAAAAACGAAAAAAAGATCGAGACTGTTAAATGTAGAAGATGATATGAGAGTAGCATTGTCATTTTTACGACCAAATATAAATGAAATTATCAAAAAACATCAAGCTCAAATTTCTCATTAAAAGTATTCTTATTATTCATTTGTAATTAATCCCTTAATAAACGTTGTTTTTGTAGCACATATTATATTATTTTATTTTACATTCCAAATTATTATCATAAACTATTTTGCACAGTGTATTATAGGTAAGTCAGCAATAAACTTATCTTTTTCTTTGTGTGCCGCCAAATTTTGAAGTCGTTAAAAGTGTGCCGCCACAAAAAAAGGTTGAGAATCACTGCTCTAGAGTAATAGCCTTACCCAGCATCTCAGGCAATACTGGGCCGACCTTCTTTACCTGAGCTTTTTATTTGAGGTAATTTATGGCTGAAAATGACAAAAATACAACTGAAATTACTGCTTCTGCAGGTAAAAATCCCAAAGTAGACCTTTCTGCAAAAGAAAAGGAGACTGCGGAAAAACCAACTGAAGGAGAAGAAATGAACCCTTCATCTAAAGAGGAAGAAATGACCTCTACCCAGTCAACATCTCAAGTGGGGAAGGAAGCTATCAATAGCATGACTGCCTCCTTGGGTGGGATCAAACTTAAAAAAAGATTGTCTGATGCACAGAAAAAGAAACTTATCAGAGAAAAGAAAATCGCTGAATGTACCTGGGTAGAAAAACCGAAACCAAAACAGAGAGGCGAGAAAAGACAAAGTCAAAGGATGGAACAAGATGTGGCCCCAAAAGCTGAAAGGAAAGAAGGACCTGAAGGTATAACCTTTAAGGAGGCTCTAACAGCAGTTAAAAGGGCTGTGATTCTTGAGGGACATCCTCTTGAGCGTTTATCGGAAGAACAAGCCTTACACCTTGAGTTCCTGATAACAATAAAAATTTCAAGAAATGAAGAGGGTTTCATCCCCACTTTTCTTTCTTGCAGACTAGAAAATGGGGCACTTATTATCAACTGTGCAGATCTGGGGAGCTCTAAGTGGCTGGAACAGACTGTAGTTGAATTAAACCCCTGGCAGGAGCAAACTCTCTTGGTGGGAGAGGCAAGTAAACTTGTCAGAACCACTAAAATTATTGCTAAACTGCCGAAATACTGTCATAAACTGGAGCCCAAAGAGGTCTTGAGAAAGATCGAGGCACAAAATGGTGGGCTTACTCCAACCGAATGGAACATACTTCATCGGAAGATTGAACCATCAGGACGGACCATCGTCCTTAGCGTGCCTGAACTGGATGCGGCTACACTTGGTAGAAGGGAATATAAATTTTATATTGGACTTCACCAAGTTCAAGCCAAAGTCCTAAACAAACCTTTCAAAACTGATGGGGGTGAAGGTTCTTCAAGCCAACATCCACCACAGTAGAAGTGCCACCACGAACCTCACCAAGAAATTTCTTAATGAGGATTTTCACCTGACCCTGATCCAAGAACCTTGGCTTGTCAGGGGAAAAATCAGTGGCCTCAAAGGAACAAAAGGTAAGCTCATTTATGATTTTAATAGTGAAGCTCGAACATATAGCCTAATAGATAAAGATATTGAAGTTCTACCACTAAGAGATTTTATTCATAGGGATTTAGCAGCAGTGAAAGTCTTACTCAACATAGAGGGAAGAGACCGAGAAATTGTTTTTTGCTCAGTCTACCTACCCTATGAAGAGAAGGCTCCACCTGATCAAACACTGCACAAACTCTTGCAGTTCTGTGCAGAAAACAGCTTGCAGGCCGTCTTAGGGCTAGACTGCAATGCTCACCATACTGTCTGGGGCAGCACAGACACAAATAAAAGAGGTGAGTGTCTTTTAGAATTTATTCTTAATTACAATTTAGATATTTTGAATAAAGGCAATGATCCTACTTTTATAACTTCTAATCGTTTTGAAGTGATTGACATTACTATAGCAACACCGGCTATTAGTAAAAATATCACAAAATGGAAAGTAGATCGGAGACCATCAGGTTCCGACCATCAAAACATCCATTTTGAAATAAACTCCAATATAAATCTTGACCGCTGCTTCAGAGACCCCATGAGAACAAACTGGAAGAAATTCCAAGACGATATCATGGGGCTCACTGAACTGGGTGAAAACCATAAAACCATATTAGAGATAATTATGATCTAGAAATTACAGCAGAAACTCTGCAGAAAAAAATTCTAGGTTCATACAATAAAAATTGCCCAATACGTACCAGAAGAACAAAGCCCCAATGTCCTTGGTGGAATAACTCTTTGGAAACTGAAAGGGCGAACGACAGAAAACTTTTCAATAAAGCAAAGAAACATGGTGAGTGGGACAACTATAAAAGAGCCCTCACCTACTATAACAAAAATGTTAGAAAAAGCAAGCAAGAATCCTGGAGAAAGTTCTGTGAAGAGGTAAATTCTATCTCTGAATGAGCTAGACTCCAAAGAATTCTTAGAAGGGATGAACCCATAATGGTTGACACCTTAAAGGATGAGGATGGCAACTCTGCTACCACTGGAAAAGAGAAAATGGAAGTTATAGCCAAAACTCCCTTTCCAGGAGCAATTGATATGGATAGCAATGAAGGACAGCATTTCATTGGCTCTGTAAAAAGAATACAAAGAAATCATGGACCTATGCTAAGAATATTATCAATCAAAACAATGTCAGATGGGCTATCTCCACCTTCAAACCACTTAAGAGCCCTGGACCTGATGGAATCATGCCTGTAATGATCCAAAAGGCAGGAGATCCTATCATCCCTGTGTTAACCAGAATTTACAGAGCAAGTCTGGCACTGGGACCTATTCCAAAGCTATGGCAGAAGACCAGGATTGTTTACATTCCCAAACCTGGCAAAAGTAACTGTGACTAGGCTAAGTCCTTCAGACCAATCAGCTTATCTTCATTCTTTCTCAAAATTATGGAAAAAATTATTGATAGGCATATTAGGGATTACCTGGGTAGCAATAACCCCTTGCATAATCTGCAGTTTGCCTACCAACCTGGTAAATCCACAGAGACAGCCTTACACAAGCTAGTATCTAAGATTGAAGACACCCTGGAGAGAAAGAAAATTGCATTGGCCACTTTCCTAGACATTCAGGGTGCTTTTGATAATACCTCTCACCTATCCATCCTTAACGCCTTAAGGGATAGAGGGATAGACCAAACTTTATGTTTATGGATTAGGGCCCTACTTTTGGATAGAGTCATTCAAATTAATATCTTCAATGAGACATTAGAAAAAAAAAACAACCAGAGGCTGTCCACGAGGAGGTGTTCTATCACCATTACTTTGGAATCTGGTTGTAAATAGCCTAATAAAACATCTAAATAATATAGTCTACTAAACCCAGGGATATGCGGATGACATTGTCATACTCATCCTTGGTAAAGATTTTACATAACTTGCCAACTAATGCAAAACTCTCTAAGTTATGTAAGCAAATGGTGCAGGGAGAGGAATCTGGACATAAACCCACAGAAGATCAATCTAGTACCATTCACTCGTAAAATAAAAAGGGATGGCTTTTTTATCCCAAAACTTTTTGAAGTTGAAATCAATATTGCTTCCGAGGTTAAATTTTTAGGCTTAAACCTTGACCAAAAACTCACCTGGAACAAACATGTTGACTACAAAATCAATCAAGCAAAAAAATGCATAATGATGTGCAGACGCATGCTTGGCAAAAACTGGGGTCTACAACCAGAAATGATGTTTTGGAAGTACAGTCCGCAAAAAAAAAAAGATATCACCCTAAGTAACTTTCGTTCTAATGATCGGATTTTCACGTACTAAGTGTCAATCTTAATGGTTCCTGGGGGTGACCTCAAATATGCTGATTAATTAGTGCTAACTATTATTTAAGTTACAAAATCAGACACAAAAACGTACTTTCTCTGAATAAACATGTATTTTTTTTTATCTATTTGGATTCTTAATCTTCAGAATATAGGGGGAAGCCGCAATCTGGGAAATGTAGTCCCCATAGTTTGGTCAGGAGAGCGATTCAAAGTTTGGACCCCTTAATGTTAATTTCACTTTTTGCGTTTTCAGTCATATTTTAAAAACTAATTAAGCAATTAAAAAAAATTGCACCCACTCATAAAACTCATTTACCCAAAGATAATTTCTTGAAAAAATAATTTTTAATATTTATTGATTATTTTTTATTATTTAATTAAATTGAGGATGAAAAAATTTAGAATTTTAAGGTATGAATTTTTTTATACCATATTAATCTACAGATTTTTCGATTGAGAAATCTAAAGTTTCAACTGTTTATATTTATTTTATTATCGTCAACTGTTTTATGTTTTTTTATAAGCTGAGAAAAATTAAAATTAATTATTTTTAAAAAAATAATTTAGCGACTATGAAAAAAATATTTAATTGGGGCGATTAATATTCAAATGTGATAAACTTGCGAAGATCTTGACTTCGCGAGGGTAGCGTAAAATTTCATTCATATTTTTTTTTCGCTAATAATCGTTTGCTAATCTTTTTATTTTTATTTCTTTCAAACTATAAAATAATTTACAATTTCAATAATAAATTGGGTCTGCTGTTCAACGACGGTCATAAAATAAAATAAAATTTAAATAATAAACATACGTATGCATAGATTTGGAATAATATATCTATCAATTTCTTGAATATATATTTTATAAATATTAATAAAAAAACGCAGTCAGCATTTTTAATGATCTTAAAACTTCTTTACATCTTATATATCGCCTTAATCTTAAAATAAATTTGTAAATTACCTGTCCGCGCATTTTTCTCAGAATTATTTTTCTAACTTTTTAATTAAATTTTAACGCGAAATCTTATCTTTTATGTTACATACATTATTTTCCAATAATATACTAATGAATCGTTTTAGTACTTTAATTTATGTTTTCCTTTAAAATAAAATTACTTTTTAAATTATTGCTAAGTTCTTATTGAAGGAAAATTTAGAATTATTGCCAGCTATCTGAGAATTAAATCTTGTTAAGAAATTAAAAATATTTTACTGATCACACACAATATTATTCGATGCAGAACAGCAGACTATTTACTAAGAATACTATTGTTTACGAAAAATGAAAATAAATTATTAATTTTCTTTTTTTTATTGTTTCTTATATATTCGAGTAATGAAAAGTAAATGTGTATGTGTGTGCGAAAAAATACAACAGATTGTTTTGTTTTTTTAAATGAACAAAAAACTATGGACATACAATTTAATTTCGACATTCAAAGTTATTCTTGTGCGCTAACTTAAAGAAAGTTACCCTTTTGTTTTAAAAAGTTGAAAATATTTACTTAAAAAGTTGTTTATATGATTTCTCAACTTTTGCACAATTCAAAAAAAATATTGCTATATCAGGAAAATGTTCGATGTGCCTTTTTTTGTTAAACAACTACTAAAATAAAAAAATTGTAAAAAGATTCGAAAAACGGGCTATTTTTAGAATCATCATCTCAAAAATTGTTCTTTTCCTCCATTCGACTTTTTTCTACTTAAATATTTTATAATAATAGTTTTAACACACGTTTTGAAGAAATTATTAATACAAATTGTTTCATTGAACCTGAGTAGTTAATTGTTTTCGTAATAATCGGCCTTGCAACTATTTAACTTAGATTCTTTGGACTAGGGGTCACTTCATGCATGTCTTTCGACATTGAAATTTCAAATATAAAATGTAAAAATTACAAGAATGCGTTAGCTGGTTTTAACTAACAAAAAAAAGGATAAAATCGTTGGCAAAAGAAGTTATCTCATGAAAAGATTGTCAGAGTTAAAAAAGTATTGTAAAAACTGTAATAATTGTTACGCTTGTTTAATTAAGGGTATTATAAACCTAATTTCCTTTTAATTTTTTAAATTAGATTTTCTAAAGAACTAACGAAAGGAGTCTGTAAATAACATCAACTCTTTTTACTGCAAACTAAGTTTACTTAATATCATTTGCAAATCTTATGAAGTACAAATTCTTGACCCGCTCCTTAAAATAAAGTTTTATTTTAATCATAGTTGAAAGAGTTAAAGGAGTTAAAGGAGGTGTGTGACATTCGGGAAAAAAAAGTCGTGTGATAGAGATAGTTTTAAACAGAACGAATTAGTTCTTATGGTAGAAATGCTGACCATATCATCACAGCACCTTGGTTAACAAGTGCCATGAAAGAAGGTTCTGAACTTAAAATAAGGATTTTAATATATTTTCCTATTTACATACCTCCTTGATCTCCGCGCCGTTTTAATATTCCGAAAAGCATAAAATGAAATAATGTTGAATAAAAAAAGAGATTTTAAATGAAATATTTTATTTTCCTTGATACAGGGTATCTGCTACATTTTAGATTTTCACATTCATGACTTTCCATGTCTAATTCCAATAACTTTTCATGACTTACCAAAGCTACTATTTTCTCCGACAAAAACAGTATAATAAACTGAAAAAGCATTATAATCACATTAATTATAATGATAGGTATAACCAAAACTGTTATACTCTGTATCTTCATATTTATTGATTTTAAATTTAAAAAACAGAGCAAGGAAATAGTTGAAGCAATAAAATAGCTGAAAAAATAATTGCTGAGCAAATATTTTTCTTTTCTTTTTTTCTGCAGAATTATATTCTAAAGATACTTTTCTTGTTCATCAGAAAGGAAAGAAATACTTAAATACTTAGAAATAAAAAAATTGTCAATGAGAAAGAATTTTAAATTCATGAAATAATAAAAAGATGAATAATAATAATTCTGAAATCACATAAGTTTAAAAGATACTTCGCTCTAGAAATGATGTTTTTTCTTTCATTTTTCGAAAGAACAGCATAATTTTTAAAAAAATGATAAAAACTTCTTATATTTTAATAAAATATGACTCAGAGTGGGGATTTTGTTACAAATTCGGAACACCATGAAATTGGGAAGGGATTCCATTTTAAATATAAGATTTTTCGGCGACCTAAATCCATGACTTTCCATGATTTTTTTTTAAAAATAGTTAAATTCATGACATTTCATGACAAATTTTGTTCAATAACGAAATTCATGACTTTCCTAGTGCGCGGATATCCTGTTAATATTTTGTCATGAGGCTTTGGCGGCGAACGACTTCGTTCATTCGATTTGGCATGCTGTTGATAAGCTTGGCAGCAAATTAGAGCTAAGCGAGCTTGTGAGGAGCTTTAGCTCTTCTCAATATTCCAGGACTTTGTCCCACAATTCATCACATGATGGAATACTGGTGAGAATTAGCTTCTTTTTTTTTAAACTCAGACCATACATTTTCAATGGGATTCAAGTCCGGAGAATTACTTGCTCATGCCATGGTTTCAAATGCCTGCTGGTTTAACCAGTTTTTAACGATCTTGCTACGATGTATCCCAGAGTTATCTTGCTGGAAAACAAAGCAGCCATCGTTAAAATGATTATCCAAGACATCTGAAATCATAATATGCTCAAGTAAATCACGATAACGAGCTGCGTACAGACAATGCCGGTAACATATATATTATATATATATATATATATATATATATATATATATATATATATATATATATATATATATGGATATAGATATAAATATATATATATATATATATATATATATATATATATATATATTATATGGATATAGATATAAATATATATATACATATATATATATATATATATATATATATATATATATATATATATATATATGTATATATATATATATATATATATATATATATATATATGGATATAGATATAAATATATATATATATATATATATATGGATATAGATATAAATATATATATATATATATATATATATGTATATATATATATATATATATATATATATATATATATATATATGGATATAGATATAAATATATATATATATATATATATGTATATATATATATATATATATATATATATATGGATATAGATATAAATATATATATATATATATATATATATATATATGTATATATATATATATATATATATATGTATATATATATATATATATATATATGGATATAGATATAAATATATATGTATATATAATATATATATGTATATATATATATATATATATATATATATATATATATATATATATATATTTATATGGATATAGATATAAATATATATATATATATTTATATATATATATATATATATATATATATATATATATATATATATATATATATATATATATATATATATATGTTCAAAATGAAGATAAAACAAAGGTAAATTACAGACAAATGAAAAAAAAAGGGGGGGGGGGAAATAATAATAATAACAAACAACTGGGGAAAGAAATCTTCTTTGTTTTATCTTCATTTTGAACATATCTTAAGAGTTCTATTTACTTGCAGCTTATGCGCAATAAATGATACATATTGTTTTTCTTAATTTTTTTCTGGCTTTTTTTTTATTTATTTTGCTGTATATATATATATATATATATATATATATATATATATATAGCATAGTAAATAAATACAAAAAAACACGAAGAAAAACAAAAGTTTCTTCATTTTTTGCGCATAAGCTGCAAGTAATTAGAACTCATAAAATAAGTTCAAAATGAAGATAAAACAAAGGAAAATTACAGACTAATGTAAAAAAGGGGAAAAAAATTATAAAAATAACAGAAACTGGGAGAAAAAAAATTCCAAGAAAAAAGAAAATAGGATAGAGTCTTAAAAAAAAAAGCCGGAAAATAAAGATATAATCTTTTTATCAGCCCACACGATTATATCTGCAAAAAAGAGTGCTTTCTAATATGGTATTAATATAGCCAAAGCAAAATATATCAATACAATAGTGTGAGGAGCACTCAAAAAATTTTTACAAAAATTACAACAAATGAAATAGAACACAATAAGTAAAAATAACACGTAAAAACAGAAAATAAAATCTAAAGAAAAAACAGAGTAGAACATAAAACATAATCTATAAAGCGAGCAGTGAAATTAAATGAACTTACATGAACGGGAAATTTTACAAGAAAGATTTAAAATATTTTCGTAACAAGACTGCCAGATTGCCAAAATAGGAAAACAAAAGCGCAAATTAACATAGCGTAACTACAGGAATTTGTTTTAACGTGCGTTCTTACTGCATTACTGGAGTGCGTGTGATTTGTTAATTACTAAGGATGGGCCAGAAAATGAATGTGAGCAAGGTAATATTATACTGGTTAATTTAAAGAAGTTGACTATAAATAATTTTACAAAATAAATATTTATTTAGGAAAAAAATAGAAAAGAGAAAGAAGCATGAATTGCCTGTTTTGCACATAATTTAGGCCACGGATTTGCCCGAAATGGATTTGCGCATGGAAAAATTATATACATTAACAAAGAAATCCTTTTAGTAAATAATTTCAGCCACCTATTTGCTCGAAATGGATTTGCACATGGAAAAATTGCATAAATTAACAAGGAAATTTATTAGTCAATAGTTTTATCCACGGATTTGCCCGAAATGGATTTGCACATGGAAAAATTGTATAAATTAATAAGGAAATTCTTTTAGTAAATAAGTTTAGCCACGGATTTGCCCGCGATGAATTTGCATATGGAAAAATTTAATAAATTAACAAAGGAACTTTTTAGAAAGGAATTTTTTAGTAAATAATTTTGACCACAGATTATTTTTATTAATTTTTTCCCCTTTTTTTCTTTAGTCGGTAATTTTCCTTTGTTTTATCTTCATTTTGAACTATATATATATATATATATATGTGTGTGTGTGTGTGTGTGTGTGTGCGTGCGTGTGTGCGGGTGTGTGTGTGTGTGTGTGTGTGTGTGTGTGTGTGTGTGTGTGTGTGTGAGTGTTCAAAATGAAGATAAAACAAAGGTAAATTACAGACAAATGAAAAAAAGGGGGGGAAATAATAATAATAACAAACAACTGCGGAAAGAAAAAGAATTAATTAAAAAAAAAGAGGATAAAGTTTTTTTAAAACACCGGAAAATAAAAGATATAATCTTTTCATCAGCCCACACGATTATATCCGAAAAAGAGTGCTTTCTAATATTGTATCAATATAGCCAAAGCAAAATATATCAATACAATAGTGTGAGGAGCACTAAAAAAATTTTTTACAAAAATTACGACAAATAAAATAAAACACAATCAGTAAAAATATCACGTAAAAACAGAAAATAAAATATAAAGGAAGAGCAGAATAAAACAAAATCTATAAAGCGAGCAGTGAAATATAATGAACTTACATGAACGGGAAATGTTTCAAGAATGATTTAATATGTGTACGTAACAAGATTGCCAGATTGCAAAATATGAAAACTATGAAAACAAAAGCGCAAATTGAATGTAACTAGAGGAGTTTAAAGTGCGTTCTTGCTGCATTACTGAAGTGCGTTTGATTTGTTAGTTACCAAGGATGGATCAGAAAACGGATGTGCGTGAGGTAATATTATACTGGATAATTTAAAAAAGTTTACTATAAATAATTTTAGAAAATAAATATTTATTTAAGAAAAAAATATAAAATAGAAAAGAGAAAGAAGCATGAATTGCCTGTTTTGCACATAATTTTAGCCACGGATTTGCCCGAAATGGATTTGCACATGGAAAAATTATATAAATTAACAAAGAAAAAATTTTAAAAAAATAAAAAGAACTTATTTCAGTAAATAAATTTAGCCACGGATTTCCCGAAATGGATTTGCACATGGAAAAATATTATAAATTAACAAAGGAATTTTTTAGTAAAGGAATTTTTTAGTAAATAATTTTGACCAAGGATTTGCCCGAAACGGATTTGCACAAGGAAAAATCATACAAATTAAGGAAGAAATTATTAGTAAAAAATTTTTTTGGCCACGGATTTACCCGAAATGGATTTGCACATGGGAAAATTGTATAAATTAACAAAGAAAATTTTTAGTAAATATATTTACAAAATATGCGATTAACTCAATGATTTAATATAGAATTTTTTTACTTTAGTTGGATATCTATTGTTTTTTATAAAATTTTGAAAGAGTTTATCGATTTGTTTTTTGGATAAATCAATATTACTTCAAATTCTTTTAATTCTATTAATTTCATTAAAAGTAGTATTTAAATAGATGCTCCTAGAAATATTAGAATTCCAAGTAATTAGTTTATTTATATTAATATTAAAATCATTTCTTTTATCGTATAAATCAACATAGCAGATGTTTTCTTCTTTTATAATACCCAAATCAGAAAAAATTGAAATTAATATTATCATCATGTTAATATTATTAATAATATTATCAAGCAAGATTAATTCCTCGGGATAAATATCATTTAATTAAATAGTATAGTCTTGAAAATTAAAGATAATTAAGTCATCAATATATCTAAATACAAATTTAATACTAAGAGTGTAATTTTTTTCATAATAATGCAAAAATAAATTAGCTAAGAGAGATGAATAATTAGAACCTTGTGGTATTCCATCAATTTGAAGAATTCTTCTTCATTATTTCCCCCCTCCCCCTTTTTTTTTCATTTGTCTGTAATTTATCTTTGTTTTATCTTCATTTTGAACATATCTTATGAGTTCTATTTACTTGCAGCTTATGCGCAATAAATGATACTTATTGTTTTTTATAATTTTTTTCTGGTTTTTTTGTATTTATTTATTTTGCTGTATATATATATATATATATATATACAATGTTAAAAAGCACTCCTTTTTGCGGATATAATCGTGTGAGCTGATGAAGAGATTATATCCTTTCTTTATTTTGTTTTCCGGATTTTTTATTTTTTTCTTCTCAATTTTTTATCTTATTTTATGAGTTCTATATACTTGCAGCTTATGCGTAGTTAATATAACTTATTGATTTTCTTTGTTTTTCTCTTTTTTTCTCTTTTTTTTTTTTTTTTTTTTTTGTGCTATGTTATAGTGATCATATTTAATGCAGCTTTAGCGCTTGCTATTATCTACTATTAACTTACTTTCGTTTTCATTTTGCTCCCGTTTTGTTTGGTTTTCTAATTTCGTGTGCTTAGGGCATTGCTCTTTGAGCCTAATTTTTGGATTTCAGCAGTAGTAATAATTTGGCGCCTATGCAAAACGAGCAATCCTGTTTCTTTTATTTATTATTTTTTTTTTTTTGAAATTATAATTAATTTTCTTAAATTATTATAAATGTTTAATGAATTATCAAACTTATTAATTACAAACTTTAAATTACCTTGCGCACATCCATTTTCGGGCCCATCCAAGGTAACTAACAAATTTCAGTAATGCAGTAAGAACGTGCCATAAGATATTACTTTATTTATGCTTCTGTTTTCATAGTTTATAATCTGGCAATCTTATTACGTAAATATTTTAAATCATTCTTGAAAGATGCCGGTACGAGTAAGTTCATTTATATTCGCTCCTCACTATGCAGATTTCCTCTCGTGTTCTGTTCTATAATCTCTTTAAATTTTTTTTCCTATTTTTTCTATATTTTTTTCTGTTTTTTGTTTATTTTTTACTTAATGTGTTCTAATTTCGTTTAAATTTTTTGAGTGCTCCTCACACTATTGTATTGATATATTTTGCTTTGGCTATATTGATACAATATTAGAAAGCACTTCTTTTTGCGGATATAATCGTGTGAGCTGATGAAGAGATTATATCCTTTCTTTATTTTGTTTTCCGGATTTTTAATGTTTTTTTTCTCAATTTTTTGCTTATTTTATGAGTTCTATATACTTGCAGCTTATGCGCAGTTAATATAACTTATTAATTTGCTTCCTTTCTCTCCTTTTTTCTCTTTGTTTTTTTTGTGCTATATATATATATATATATATATATATATATATATATATAATCAAAATGCCATATAACATTTACTAAGTTTTACAATTTTACCGTGAATTCTATAAAATCCTGTGATTATGTATCAGAATAGCTAACTTTTTTCAGGTCCACCTTTGCTTGATCATTTTTTTTTCTTTTCCTTACCTAAGAAACTCGAAGTGAGGTGCAAAAGCAATTGACCCTACAACTCTTCATAAATTTATAATAACTTATGAAAATTTGGTTTTAATTCAAAACTGTCATACAAATGACGTTAAAACAGTTTTAAAAAACTAAATAATGTCAGATAAATAGTTCAAGATTCTAAAATCTTGGAGAATCAAAAATAATTTATTAACTGATTTCCTTTTCAAAGGAGATTAAAAAAAAATTTTAAAAAAAATTTCGTTGGCCAGAAAGCAACTCGAAAAATTCTTTTGGTTGCTTAGCAACGAGAAGCACTATGCTTTCCCGTCTTGTCATTCGTTCAGTTTCTTTATGGTTGTTATCAGTTATTTCCCCTTCTATGGCGAGTTAATTTGACATATTTTTAAACCTTCGCCAGATATATAAATCCTTATTGCGACCCAATTTACAACCCAATTTTTTCAAAATTTTGTTTACCCCCCCTAATTTAAGGGTCAGGATTCCAAATATGTGGAAAAAAAATGATGTTCATTCAGAGAAAGTACGTTTTTGTGTCTAATTTTGTAACTTAATTAATAGTTAGCACTAATTAATTAGCATATTTGAGGTCATCCCCAGGAACCATTAAGATTGACACTTAGTTCGTGAAAATCCGATCATTAGAACTAAAGTTATTCAGGGTGATATCTTTTTTTTTGCGGTCTGTACACAGCAATTGACAGGCCCGCTTTCACTTATGCTTCAGTGATATGGTGGTGCAAAGTGGAGCAGAAAACTGTGAAGGACAAGCTGGGAGTTTACAAAGACTGAACTGCTTGTGTATCACAGGCGCAATGTCCACAGCCCCTACCAGAGCATTTGAGGCAATTCTGGATCTGACTCCTTTAGATATCTTCATGTGCAGCACTGCCAGAATGACTGCATATAGAATGAAACTGCAATATCAGTGGTATGACAAGCCCTCTTCTGGAGGTCATACCAGTATTACTAAGAAAATCCACCATCCAACTCTCCTTATGCCTTCTGACTGCATAGACAGAAGGTACGTGTTTGAAAGATCATTTGAGGTAGTTTTTCCTACCAGAGAAGAATGGAATAACAACACGATTGATACAAAAAATGATGATCTAATCTGGTTCACCGATGGATCAAAGAAAGGTAACCTCTCAGGACTGGGAGTCTGTGGCGTGTCACCAAGATCCAATGTTTTTGAAGGTCTTGGGGAATATGCTACTGTCTTTCAGGCGGAGGTACTTGCTATCGTCAACTGTCTGCAGATAAATATTAAGAAAGGCTACCATGGTAAGCGGATTCTTATTTTCAGTGACTGTCAAGCAGCCTTGATGGCTCTTGAAAAGTTAAATCAAAAGTTAAATCATCAAAAGTTAAATCAAAAATTGTTCTGGAATGCAAGAATCTCCTAATAGAACAGGCAAAAAGGAATAAAATTATTCTTATTTGGATACCAGGACACATAGGAGTTGAAGGAAATGAAAGAGCTGATGAACTCGCAAAACAGGGATCCTCTTTCAATCCAATAGGAACGGAACCCTTCTGTGGAATCAACATGAAGACTACAAAGAATCCATCCTAGAATGGGAAAAACAGGAGATGAACAAAGTTTGGCGCAATTCTTCTGGACAAAAACATGCTAAAAGCATGATCAGCAGTCCATCTGCAAAAATTGCTTCTGAAATCCTTAGGTTCCCAAAATTGAAAATTCAAACAATTGTAGGCTTCATCACTGGGCACTATCATTTTAGGAAACATCTACATAGAATGGGACTTTTCGAAGAAGAACCAATATGTCGGAAATACCGTGAAGCGGTATAATCAGCACATCACATCCTATACAAGTGTGATGCCCTCGCCCATACGCGCCTCACTACTTTAGGCAATCCATATCCTAAAGAGCTTCCCCTTAACTCCATTAAGGGACTGTCAGACTATATAAACAAAGTAGGCGACCCAAGACAATGGAACTAGGAAAAAATTGGGCTTGGAGCATGGTACAAAATGCAACAAAATGCAGAGGTGCTAACTATCTGACAAGCTCAAGCAGAAGAAGAATGTCATTAATTGGCGTTATCGAAATTGAATTTATCCCCAAAATTCAAAGAATGTGCAGTAATAAATAATTTAATAATTAAATAATTAACGTGAATTTTCGATTGCTTAAAACATTAAGACTTTCAAATTCTCATTTTTTTAATGAAATTTTTATTTTCCAGCTTCAGTTTCTGGGAATTATTCATTTAGTGAGTATATTAAATTATAATGTTAACCGATATTAAAATTAGTTTTACGTAAGATAATGGTTATGGCTTGAGAAAAACATAATATTTAATTTGTCAAATTCAAAGCAGTATATTTATAGTTATTTATTTATTTTGTTAATTTTATTTAATTTTTTTTATTAATTAATTTATTTTTGACTGCTTCTAAAAAAATATTTTTTTAGAATGTTAAATAATTCTGTCTGCAATTGAAATTTCAAAAGTCGAATGAGAACTCAATAAAAAAGAAAATAAATCTTCATTTATTAAAAGTAACATGCTTAGCAAACAGTCAGCTGTTTTGCATTAAGTACTTTTAAACAGAGATGGTCATTTGTCATTCAGAATAATGAATAAAGAATGATGAATTATTATTCAAAATCTTCCTGAATAATGAATAAAGATTTATTCATTAGTCAGAAATATTTTGAATAAAGAATAAATCATTCATTATTTTTCAATCATTATTTTTTATTCATTAGTCAAGAATAACTGAATAATTTCACAGCTCAACAAAAATGGGCATGGAATACTCTAATGAACTACGATTATTGCAACTAAAAATAAAACGTACATGGTAATAAGCTACTTGCAATTATTTTTATAAGTTATAAGTAACGATTTCTGATAAAAAATGATTATGATTACTTGTAATCACAACAATATTCGATAACTGTTATATGGTTATATGTGACAGGAATCTTTTATTTTAAGCAATCATTGTAATCAATATGTACGATTATAAGCAGTCATTTTTAAAAACAATCATAATCTAACGAATAATTGTAAAAATAGTTACTGCGAGAATACATAAGTATGTTGTGCATACATGAGCACTTAACTACGCTATATGTTAACTTCACTGTATATAAATACTTGCATGAATAAGTAAAAAAAGTTGAATGCTTACATACATTGTATATCCGTACATAGTATTTCCGTACTTACGTACATTGTATGATGAAGTGTACGTAAGTAGGCCACACAATGTATGTCTGTATGCATGTAAGCACACAAAGTATGTAAGCAAACGTGAGATAGCTTGTAATCATGATCAAAAATTTCAATGTATGTATTCACGTAAGCACAATATATGTATATACAATTATACATACACTTGATTCATATATATATTATACATACATTTGACATGCATACACTCTACGCATGTACCTAAATACATTCGACATGCATTTATTGTAATGCATTTGTTGTATTTATATTGTTGCAAAGTTAGTAATTTGCTTATGGGCATACATATATTGGACATAAGTGCTAGCAGATTTGGCAAATGTATGTAGAGATGTACAATGTATACAATTTATGTAAGTTATCTAAATTTCAAAACTTTAATTATTACTACCTCTAATAACAACGAAAGCAATTTAAATGACTAAATCAAACGATATTTAAAAATCAACTGCCAGTTTTAATTGTTCTGTATCATTTTAAAAATATTTGAATAAAAAATACTTTTCAAGTATTTTTATAAAATTTACTTTTACATGATATAATACATAGTTCAGAGAAATGTTTACATGACAAAAAAAAGTTTACTTTTTTAAAGATAAAATTATATTTCAAAATCTCGTAAATTTGTGGTCATGAAATGTTGAGTTTCAAAATTTTAATTTTAAATTTAATTATAACTTTATAATTACAATATTGATATCACAGTTTTCTTACTTTATTAAGGTTTATTACATAACTCCTGTTAAAATATTAAAATGCCGATGTTTGCTACGACGATCATAAAAACTTAATTTTTCTAAATGAAAGTTCAAATTGAAAAAATGATTTTCAAATCTTTGAAAAAAACTAAACTTCAACGCCCTGAGGTTTCTAGTAAATTGCAAAGAAAATTTCACTTTTCGTTTTAGATTATTTAGAGATTTGCTAATTTTAATTTGAGTTTTACTAGTTTTAATTGTTGAATTAGAGAAAATATATAATGTGAAACCCCATTCCCCTTTACTATTTCCAGCCTTTATGTAAGCAAATCCTTTCATTGATATTTTTATTTTTATTTTCTGTAATTATTACAAGATTGTCGCAGAAATTATAGGTAAAAAAATAGCTTAGCAACAATATTTAAAAATTAATGCTGTTGGTAGGAACTTTTCCCACAACCTTATATAAATCACTTTTAAACAAGGATTTTTTCATGTTTGAAAATCTTAAGACAACCTAGATATGAAGTTGTTATATAGAAGGTATTTTCAAGGTTTTTTATTAGGATAATGTGCGTAGAATAGAGTAGGTTGTCCCAGACCTCATTTTAAGTTTAGAGGGTTTCAACCGTAAATGGTAGAAAACCTTTTTAGGTTTATATGAAATGGGTTTTTTTTTTCGAGTGAAAATGGGTAAGTGAATTCATTAGAGGTTCAAATTTTTTCTGTAGTAACTTAGTTGTGCAGCGCATGCGTATGTTATTGTGTTAGTTGCAAGTATTCTTATCTCCTTGTTAATTTCAAATTCTATTACATACAAACTATGAAATTTTACAACATAAAACAATGCAAATCTTACAAACTATTTTAAAACATAAGAAATTTTTCATATACTTTTTAAAACCAACATGTATATATTTTTTTTCCACCATAAATAATAACGTCATCTTAACTATGTCAAGAACGCCGTCTCCAGTTTCCTCTTTTGACTTGTACTACAAAATCTATTTTAGGGACAATCTTTAGTCTCGATTACCAAATTATTACTGAATTTTGGATTTACATTAGTCTGTGAGACAGATGTAATGAAATTGTCTAGTTTCTCTAAAAATGTTCAAGAAATTTCTCAATCACCTCAGAAAACTTAATCGTATTATTTTAAAGTTACGATAAGGAAGTACAATATATATCTTAAGAAAAGAAGAAAATACGTTTTATTATAACTAAGCATAAGCTGCAAGTACATAGAGTGAAAAAACAAGGAAAGAAATAAAAAGGAAAAAAAAATTTTTAAAGGAGAAGAAGAAAAACTACCAAAAATAAGCAATTTATTTCAAAAATTAAAAAAATAAATAAATTAGAAAGCCAGAAACGAAAATTACAAAAAGACATCTTGTCGTCAAATCACACGAGTATATCCGCAAATTAGAGTGCTTTTTAATATTACAATAGCCAACGCAAAATATATTCATAAAATAGCGTGCAAATAAATCGATACGAAAATCGATCGAAACATATCAAGAAAAAAAGCACAAAAATTTTAGAAGCTATTTCATTTCATATTTTGTTACCTAGCAAATTCGTAACGAAATCACTTTTGCAAGATGTCAGTAAGTAAATGGTTGCCTGATTTCGATTTATATGTTAAATTGTATCCTTTATTTTGTAAAATTTTCTTGAATTTTCGTTTTATTTTATATTTTCTAACATTTTTGTGTTTTTTGCTTGATATGTTTCGAAATCTGTTCCAGAAGGACAGTATCTGAATAAAAGTGACCCAGAAGACAAGTTAGTTTTCAATATATTTTTTTAAAGTAGGTGAGGGCATTGGAGATAATTTTTAGAAGCAGCATTTTTAAGAATTTACGTTTCGAACTTACGAGTAGTATTAAAATTTTTTGACGTAGCTATTTATATAACTTATACAACATCATACATTCTTGTATTGCTCTAAAATCTTAATGGAAACAAATCATCAGAAATTTTTTTTTTTTAGATTCTATGGGAAAATGAAGTATGTTATGTGGTCCCAACGAAACTCGTAGAGAGAAAGCCAGCAGTTTTCAATTAATTATGATTACTATTCTGTGTGTGTGTGTGTTTTGTCTCAAGTATATATATAGATATCTAAACATATTTTTTGGCAAGATTTTTTTATTTTTTCAAAAATATGTGCGTAGCCACAAAATTCAAACTTTACTGATTGTCATACCAATTTCAAAATTTTTTTTGTTGTCAAAATAAAAATTGCTATATAATAAGCCCTGAAAAAAAGTTTTACGCTAACTTTACAAATAAAAATAATTGTTTGAATTTTGAACACTATTAAAACGCGGGTGATAATTTTTGTAATTTTGCAGAATTATTATCTTCTCAAAAGTGGCTTATTTGAGTTACTCTGGACACTAATGGCGGAATAATTAAACGTTTCCTTTTGTTTGTAACTGAAATAACTTTTTTGCTAAGGGGGATAAAAAGGGTAAAAAACGAAATGGACAAAAGTACTGAAAAAATATTGGAAATACCTCAATATATATATATATATCTGGACCGATTTTAATGAAATTTCATATGTGCATACATTGATACAATACAAAAAAGTAACCTTTCACCAATTGTAATACACACGCATGATCGTGCGTAACACTCGGTGCAGTCAGAAGGTATGAAACAGCGGTTTTAGAATTAAAAAAATGGATTAATAGGGGGTATGGTCCCCTCTTACAGATATACAGGCCTTGCAGCGTTATTTCATATTTGAAATAAGGGAGTTTATCATTTCCTGTGGCAATTGGTCCCACTCGTTCAGCTACGCTGTTTTCATGCTCTGAATGGTTCTCGAAGGGTAACGAGTTCAATCGCCCTTCCCAGAGCATTCCAGACATGCTCTAAAGGGTTGAGGTCCGGAGATCTGGCTGGCCAATCCATCCAGCAAATATCCTCATTCTCTAGAAATTCGTCGACGTGGCCTCGCGTTATCGTCTTTTAAGATGAACTCGAGGCCAACAGCACCCCTGAAAAGTCGAATATAGGGCTCCAAGATCTCATCTCTATACCTCACACCAGTCACAGAGCCTCTTTTAAGGACATGGAGAGGTGTGCGGCCTTCCAACATGATGTCTGCCTAGACCATTAAACCTGCTCCGCCATAATAGTCGATTTCGCGGACACTGGAGAGTACGGCGAGAATTGGAGTTAAGGCTGAACCTGGACTCACCAGTGAAGAGAACGGTCGCCATCCATACTCCTATCTCTATGCTCTCTGCACAATGCTGAACGGACTCTTCTGTTCGTAAATCAACTACTTGCAATAATCATGATTACAAGTAATCACAGTAACAAATAATTATTATTTCTCATTACAAGCGGTTATGATGATTATTTATAATCACAACAAAAATGATTACAGATAATCAGAATTACAAATAATCAAGTCCTGGGATTGCAAGCCATCGGGACTACTTGTAACCATAACGTAAGATTACAAGAAATCATAACTACAAGTTATCATAATCTGACAATTACAGGTAATCTTAAATTCAAGTAAATATGATATATATGATTACAACACGAGTATATGCAATCATAATTTTTAGTGGGTTTGATTACATTGAAATAGGGATTATAGGTAATTGAATACTTTTAAAACAATGCATACATTTATATGTAAATGAATTGTTTAGTTTACTATTGTTTGGCTTATTAAATGAAAACTTTTAAACTTAGAATTACATACGAAAATACGTACAAAAATACACGAATAAGATTATATTGTGATTACTTGTAATCACAATAAGAAACGATTACGTGTGATTATGATTGAGTAATCAAAATACATGATTACATGTAATTAGGATTACATGCAATCGTGATTGAAAGTAATTACAAGTACATGTAATAGGAATTTACAATTACAAGTAATTACGATTACGTACTATCTGCTTATTCAGTTTGTATGTATTATGTATGCATGTTTGTATGTGTTTACATATTTTTCCGTACGTAGAATGAACGCACGCATATAAATACAATTTACATCGCACATATCTATGTAAATCATCAAAACATGTGTATGTAATGTATAAATGTAAGTATGTATGTACAAAAATGTTTGTATCATCTTGCATTATACGTATGTATATACAAAGTATGCATGTACGTTAGTACATGTAATTTATAAATATTTGCATGTACAAGAAATATATGTATTTACAATTTATGTACATACATCATGTGTTTGTAAGTCAAACTCTTTACCCATCAAGGTTAGGTCTTTACCTATAACGAGACGTCTTTGTCTAACACGAGATATAAAACATTGTTTGCTTTTAAACATCTTATTTTAAGAATTTAACCATAAAACTAATACAAATATGAATATTTATTTTTATGTTATTTTAACTTACTCCAGCGTAACATTATTGTTTTACGAGTTCTTATACTTAGTTGTGCTAAAAATAAGTTTATAACAGTTTAGTTACTTAAGTTCATTTTAAAATTTTGTTCTAATATCTATAAAACTTAAATTCTTATCGTTTTTGAAAGTAAACTATAATCTCTTTTTAAATTCATAAATAAAATATTGAATGTTTTGGTGAATACACTTGAAATAATGATGTTGATTTATCTCGTTCTTCCTCTGTCCCTATTGGCTATATCACTTTGCATGCCTCTCTACTACCAGCATTTGGAGTTCATACACTGAGGAAGAATCTTCCTTATAGAAACAAAACTATAGTATAGTATCATTTTATGCTTTATCTACAATGTTTTTTTTTCTTTGCATAAAATATACACTATCTTTTGTAGAATGAGATTGTGTTTTAGTCCTGGTAAGTGAAAATTAAATCTTCAATTAAAAATTATTCGGGGTTTTTCTTTATTGATTTTTTTTTTTTTTTTTTTTTTTTTTTTGTTTACAGTACATACAATCTTTAAAATTTTTCATTTAGTATAAACCAAATGGAATTCATTTACCATTTATACATTGTCATAAGAATAATCAATGACCTGCAATCCTGATTACAATGTATTAAAGCCTATATGAAATTTTGATTAAAATTAATCACGCTGTAATCGTATTTTATTACTTGTATTTTTGATTACTTGTAATTATTTGATTATGATTGCAAAAAATTATGCTTTGTTTTATAATCATACTTTTTGATAAAATGAAGTATACTCAATTATAGAATTTACTCATTTGTAATCATGATTATCTTTAATATTTTTTGTTGTGATTACAAATAGTCTTAACCGTTTGTAATGACAAAATATGATTCTTGTTTAGAGTGATTACTTATAATCCTGATTACGGATCGTTAATTAAATTGATATTATTAAATTGAATATTTATCAGTTAATTACATTTGTAATCGATTACTGTAATCGCCATTAAGTTCATAATATTTGACAGCTATTAATATTTGCCATTTGCTTTGGTCATTTAAAAATTTAATCAGAAAAGTTAGTCTCGACTAATAAATTTACTCATCAATCATTAGGTTAAAATTTACATATCGTATGAATAAAAATGGTTTGGTTTGCACGTGAATAATTATTGAAAATAAATTTATCTGACAGTATCTCTGTATTTTAAGTTGGTTGATATTTTAAGCATTCAAGTAATCAAATAAAAAAGTGGCTAAAAATATTTGTGCGTAATCTTTATCAAAGTAAAGTCTGTTCGTTCCACTTAAGAGTTGGAACTGATCTTTAACCTAAAAATTTAAGAAGTGTTTCTTAATAAAAAAAAAAGTAATTAATCAACTAAGATGAATACTGGTGAAATTGTCTTACTTATTTCTTTCCGTTTATTCTTAAAATCAAAAACTGGGAATTACAACTCAGTAATATAATAAGAGCGCAGTACTTTAATATAATTTTTAAACATTCGATAAACTTTCATTGCTAGCAATTAAAAATTCAAGTTGTATTTTAAAATGATTTTACTCATTATATTTGCGGTCAAATTAAAGTATATCAGGATGTTTTAACAGTGGATTAATTACTGTATCTAAATCAACACTATCACTGTTATTAATAATATGCAGAATTCATTTTATTTTCATGCATCGCGCATTCATCAAGAACAAATCTAAATCTTACTTCTCTGGTGTTTCTTCCATGTTCCTTAATAACAATGCAATCTGCAACTGGTGGTGCATAATCTCAATAGTTTATCTATTTACAATGTTCATTCTTCAAGTTCTTCGTTATTTTCGCCTGTAAAACTCCTTTTTGTTTATTTAAAACTAAAAAGCAATCAAAGAGGACAGTGATTATAAACTTAATAAAAAAATTTGCTGTTTGTAACTAAAGCAAAATATGAATAAATAACGCGCAGCAACAATGATTAAAAACAAACTGAAACTTTTGAGTTGGCTGGTGAGAGAATGCAGCATTCACGAACAAGAAAAGCGTCGATGAGCTATCAAAATGCATGTTGAAGAAAAAAGACGCAATTCAATATGCGTGTCTAAGAAAATGGATACAGTTCGAAATTCTTGTTTAAGAAAATGAACAAAGCAAAACAATACGTCTCTTCAATGTTAAACCCAAATTCATATTTCCCAGATTGTGACTACCCCTTATATTTTGGGAGTCGGAAATCCCAACCCGTTGAAAAAAAAGGTATGTTTATTCAGAGAAAGTACGTTTTTGTGTCTGATTACGTAAATTAAAATATCGTCTTCTCTAATTAATTAGCATATTTGAAGTCATTCCTTCAAATGGTTAAGATTGAGTCCTCGAACGTAAAGATCCGATTATTAGATGAAAAGTAATGCAGGGTGGTCCGTTTCTTATTTTGCGCACTACGTCTGTAGCTAATTGTGCATGTCTACGATACAAATTACGTTAGGCGTTCGTGACCCTGTTGAATGAGAGTGTGCAATTGAAATATTCGTGATATATCGCTTTTAAATAATAATTAACACTTTTAAAAATAGAACAAATTCTTGGCACTTGCAATATTTCTGGAATATCTTCTTTGAACTATTTTATTTTTAGTTGTAATTACAAAATAATTTTGCATATATATATATATATATGTAGGAAGCGTATTCCACACGTCATGCACACGCATATCATTGCGCACCTCCTCCGCGCAGTTAAAGTAATGGAAGCTGACGAGGCAGACGTTCTCTTGTGATTGTTAAGTATCTTGTGTTGTGTCGTCCTGTATTAAGTGTCCTGTAATAAATGTTATTCGTTAATGTAGCTAAGGTCCTTGCCTTTTCCCATATTTTGGGGGCACGACCTATCCTCCTGCATTCCTAAAAAGAGACGTTACCCCTAGAAACCTGAAGCTTGTTGCAAAAAAAAATGTGTGTAGACGTTCTGCTTTTTTTATGAGACGTTCTGAATTTTATGAATTGCTTTAAGACGTTAAGTTACAGACGTATTGTGTTAATAAAGCAATAAATGAAGTTCTTCTACTGGACGTTATTAAAAGACGAGACGATACAATATTTTTCTGAAGGACGGACTGCACCCAATACCCAGGTAGGCGAATTTACATTAATTTCATTTTCAAAATTTTTATGTTAAATAGAATTGAAGTCAAAAGATTAGTAATTTTTAAGAGTTCAGATTTCTGCGTTATTTTGATTAGAATTGTTTAAAACTTAATTTCTGTTTATCTAATTTCGATTTGTTTAATTTTTCATTGTAAGTTCAACATGGAGTTAAAATTCGGAGACATCCCCCTAATTGCCAATTCTTTAAAGTACGGAACAACTCAGGCTGTTAAAGCTTTAAATTCCGTATTGGCACTCCCTGTTTTCGATAGAACGGCGAGAAAAAAAATAAGAAACTTTTCGGCATTTTCTAATGATTTTGATTTAGAAAAACATAAGGAAAATTTGTTATCTATTCTCTCTCTTAAAGAATTGATTTCAGTTGCTAATTTGTTGCATTTGGACGTAGAAGGTGATGCGCAATTTTTATGTCAAAATATATTAAAATCTTTATCGAATATTAATGAATTTCAAAAAACATTAAGCACGGATTTCTTATCGGAAGACGAAAAGGAAACTGGAACTTATAATCCGGTAAAAGTCCCTCTGAATCCAATAAATCGCAATTCTAATGCTTGTGGTTTTTCAGTAGGCGCAAATCAAGGTCAGCCAACTTCCTCGGTTAGTAAAGAGCTTGCATCAAATATTCAAGGTCTTTCTTTTTCTTCAAATCAAAATGATTCAGTTAGTAGACAAAATAATGTAAACCCTTTTTCTTTTTCGAATGAGTTAGCGAATTCGGAAATGAATTCACAGTTCTGGTTACTTTTAAGAGATATTTCTTCTAATTGTAGAAAATTTTCGGGTGAAGATTTTTATTCTATTAAAAGTTTTTTTCGAGATGTTGAGGAAAATTTTGAATTATTCCCTGCTATAAGTTCTTCTCAGAAATTAATTTTTGCCAAGCGTTTGATTTGCGGAACTGCCAAATCATTTTTGTTTTCAAAAAGAAATTTAAATACGTATGACGCGTTTAAAGAGGAATTAATTAAAGAATTTTCAGATACTGTTACTTCAATAGAAATTCATCGAGAACTTGAAAAACGTAAAATGTTGAAATCCGAAACTTACATACAATATTTTAATTCAATGCGTGAATTGGCTAATAGATGTGATTCTACTATTGATGAATCATCTGTAATTCAGTATGTTATAAATGGAATTTATGGAACACATTCTGAAAAAATTATTCTTTATGGAGCGAATAATTTTTCGGAATTTAAGCAAAAATTACGTACGTATGAAACTGTTGTAAACAATAGGATCAATATTCCAAATTCATCAAATTTTCCCCATACACATAATAACCTAAAACAGAACAACTATAGGAAACCTTCAAAACTAAGTGTTTCAGAATCAACTAAAGCTCCTCAACGTTGTTTTAATTGTAATGATATCGGTCATTTATCTAAATCTTGTCCGAATCGTTCACGTGGTCCCAAATGTATATCATGCAATCTGTTTGGTCATAAATCCACAGAGTGTAGGCGAAATAATCGAAATGAAAATTCTGCGCTTAATGCCAATGTAAATATAGTTCGCGAATCTCGTTCTCATATTAATATGTGTAAAGAAGTAATAATTTCTGATCAAAAACTTAACGGTTTAGTAGATACAGGTAGCAATTTGACATTGCTAAGAAAAGCGGCACATACAAACTTAGGCGCGCCACCATTAAAAAGAAACAATAAATTTTTACTTGGTTAATTTTGTATTTTCACAAACAAACATCATCGGTTCTTTTTATTCCGAAATTATTATTGATGATCAAAATTTCCCTGTAACTATTTCTGTTGTACCGAATAGTTGTACAAATTATGATTTGATAATAGGTTGTGACGTTATTCAACAAGCAAATCTCTCTATTTCACCTGCCGGAGTTCAATTTTCAGAAATTTCTAAACCCTCTGATAATGTAATTGAAAATTTCGTTTTGACAATTTCTGACGATTCTCCCACTTATGATATCGGTTCTAACGTTTCGAAACAAACTCGTATAGATGTTGAGCAACTTTTGATGGCGTATTCGCCAGAGAAAAAGAAAACTGCTAATATTGAACTTGATGTCGTACTAACTGACGACGAGCCAATTTTTCATAAACCCCGACGTTTACCATTTGCTGAGCGTGGCATTGTAGACGAACAAATTGACGAATGGGTTAAAAATGGAATTATTGAACCATGTTCATCCCCGTACGCTAGTCAAGTTGTGGTAGTTCGTAAAAAAGATGGTAAATCTCGAGTTTGTATTGACTATTGACGTTTAAATCGAAAGTTAATTAAAGATAACTACCCTCTTCCTTTAATTGATGATATTTTAGATTGTCTTCAAAATTCTAAAATTTTTATTACGCTTGATCTAAAAAATGGGTTCCTACACGTTCCGGTTAACGAAAGAAGTCGTAAATACACTAGTTTTGTTACGTATAATGGTCAATATCAATTCAGACGTATGCCCTTCGGTCTTAGTAACGGTCCTTCAACTTTTATGCGTTACATAAATGCTATTTTTCGAGACCTAATTGCTAAAGGTATTGTTTTGCCGTATATGGATGATATTGTTATCCCTGCTGCTAATGAATATGAAGCTCTTGATTATTTAAAAATTGTTCTTGAGGTAGCTCGTGATTATGGACTTGAAGTAAATTTTCAAAAATGCAAATTTTTACACAATAAGATTGAATTTCTTGGACATATAATAAAAAACGGTCAATTATCACCTTCTCCGTCTAAAACTAAAGCCGTTCTTAACTATATAGATCTTAAAAACATCAAAGATGTGCGACGATTTCTCGGACTTACTGGTTATTTTAGAAAGTTTATTCCCTCGTATTCCACTATAGTAAAACCTTTAAGTGACCTTCTACGTAAGGACAGCTCCTATCAATTTAAAACTGATCAGAAAGCCGCATTTCAGAAATTAAAATACTTACTTTCCCAAAAACCTGTTTTAAGTATTTATAATCAAACTTCTCCTACTGAGATTCATACTGACGCATCAATAGATGGTTTGGGGGCAGTCCTACTTCAAAAATCTATACAAGACAAACAACTCCACCCAGTATTTTTTATGTCAAAGAAAACATCGGACAATGAAAGAAAATATACTAGTTTTGAACTAGAAGTACTTGCAGTTGTAGAAGCACTAAAAAAATTTCGTATTTACGTGCTTGGTACCAAATTTAAAATAGTAACTGATTGCGACGCCTTAGTTAAAACTTTAAACAAAAAAGAACTTAATTCCCGTATTGCCAGATGGGCAATATACCTTCAAGAATTTGATTATTCTATAGAACACAGGACTGCTACAAAGATGTGTCACGTAGATGCTCTTAGTCGCTCTCCACAGTGCATGGTCATTCAAGATAGTTTACATCTTCAGCTACTAAAAGCGCAACAAACTGATGACCAAATAACCGCCATAAAAACTCATCTTCAAAGTACACCTCATGATGCTTACATACTAAAGAACAAATTATTATACAAAACTGTTAATGGAATCGATTTAATTGTTGTACCTGACGAAATGCAGACCAACATCATTAAAACTGCTCACGAACGTGGTCATTTTGCCGTATTACGTACTCAAGAATTGGTCAGCACAGACTTCTATATACCACATCTGAAAGAAAAAGTTGAGAAATGCCTTAAAAATTGTGTCACATGTACCCTTACAAATCAAAAACGTGGCAAACAAGACGGTATGCTACATCCAATCGAAAAAGATGACTCACCTCTGCAAACTTTTCATTTAGATCATCTAGGTCCGCTTGCAACCACCTCGAAGAAATATAAACACATTTTCGCAGTTATAGATGCATTTACTAAATTCAGTTGGCTCTATCCCACTAAATCAACAGACGCGGCAGAAGTCATTGATAGACTAGAAAAACAAAGTCATATCTTTGGAAATCCATCAAGAACAATAACGGACAGAGGATCTGCATTTACCTTTGCTGCATTTCAAGACTACTGCGATAAAGAAAAAATTGCTCATGTTGCCATAACAGCAGGCTTACCAAGATCTAATGGCCAAGTTGAGAAACAAAATTCCACCATTATTGCCGTCCTTTCTAAACTATCTGCAGACAATCCAGAAAAATGGTATACCCATGTTCTCAAACTGCAACAGATATTGAACTCAACGTTTCAGCGAAGTATTAAGATGACACCTTTCGAACTGCTCATTGGTACGAAAATGAAGTCAAGAAATGATATCAAGATCATAGAACTGCTTAACGATGAAACAACAGCTAATTTCCAACAGCAACGAGATGAACTACGCAAAAACGCAAAGAACCAAATTTGCAAAGTTCAAGATGAAAATCGCCGTTATTATAATCTCCACCGTAAACAAGCACAAAAATTCAAACTACATGACTTAGTAGCAATTAAGCGAACACAGTTTGGTCCAGGTTTAAAGTTAAAGCAAAAATTTCTAGGACCTTAAAAGGTTACAAAGATCAAAAATAATGACACCTATGATGTAGAGAAATGTGACTTCGTCGATGGACCTTTCAAAACCTCTACTTGTGCAGAGTATATGAAACCATGGCCAGACGATAATGAAAAAACTTAATTTTCTATTTGAAAATATTCTTTTTTCTTTTCATGAAAGACTCATTGACTTTATCAAGAAACTAAAAAAAAAATTTCTTCCTTTAATATCATTGACTCTAAATTTTATATTTAATGCTTTATTTTTTATCTTGTTTTAGAGAATATTTACAGTTGCAGATTAATGTTTCGTTGAAATGTGAAAAAGTTATTACTGATATTTGTTTAACTATCGGTAATGTATGAAATTCTTCTTATATTCTAATATTTCAGAAAATTGTAATGTAAACAGAAAATTGTAATGCTGTGTTATGTAAATGTTTCATAATTGTTTTGCCAAAATTTGTCAGCTTAATTTGTCAGATTTTTTTTAATTGTATTGGTAAAAAGTTTTCAGATTTAAATTTATTGCTTATGTATCACCAGGCGAGGTCACCTTCCCGGTCATGATGGCCGATGTAGGAAGCGTATTCCACACGTCATGCTCACGCATATCATTGCGCACCTCCTCCGCGCAGTTAAGGTAATGGAAGCTGACAAGACTGACGTTCTCTTGTGATTGTTAAGTATCTTGTGTTGTGTCGTCCTGTATTAAGTGTCCTGTAATAAATGTTATTCGTTAATGTAGTTAAGGTCCTTGCCTTTTCCCATATATATATATATATATATATATATATATATATATATATATATATATATATATATATATATATATATATATATATATATGTAACAGAAAATTGTAATGCTGTGTTATGTAAATGTTTCATAATTGTTTTGCCAAAATTTGTCAGCTTAATTTGTCAGATTTTTTTTAATTGTATTGGTAAAAAGTTTTCAGATTTAAATTTATTGCTTATGTATCACCAGGCGAGGTCACCTTCCCGGTCATGATGGCCGATGTAGGAAGCGTATTCCACACGTCATGCTCACGCATATCATTGCGCACCTCCTCCGCGCAGTTAAGGTAATGGAAGCTGACAAGACTGACGTTCTCTTGTGATTGTTAAGTATCTTGTGTTGTGTCGTCCTGTATTAAGTGTCCTGTAATAAATGTTATTCGTTAATGTAGTTAAGGTCCTTGCCTTTTCCCATATATATATATATATATATATATATATATATATATATATATATATATATATATATATATATATATATATACTCGTATATGAAAATATATCTTATTTATTGTAAGTGTGTGCGTATGTGGTATAGGAGGGGAAGAGGCATGGAGCGCTGTGAACGATGACGGAATGTGAAAATAACAACTTATCAAATAATAATTTTTTTAATTTGTTGTAACTTTTTTTTATAATTTATATGTACAACGAATTCTGAAAGTATTAGTCAACAATATTAATCTCTTAGTGCAATGGAGTGTACAATATTTTTTGTTATTCCATGTTTAGCTAACACAAATAAACTGGATGGTTTGCCCACTCGAAAGCATGCCACGTATAATTGTCCGTGTGAAAAACATGGTGTGCTCAAATCTAAGCCACAAACAGACATTGTTTGGCCTTGAGATTTATAAATAGTCACTGCAAATGCTAATTTAATGGGGAACTGAATGCGTTTAAATTGAGTTGGCACATCTGTGGGTATAATAGGGATTCGTGGAAGTAATATACTTTCACCCCAGAATTTGCCATTAAAAATAATGACTTAGATAACGTTGTTAATTAATATTTTAACGACTAATCGCGTGCCGTTGCACTTCTGTGGTGGGTTCAAATTACGAAGCAAAATAACCGGAGATCCAACTTTGAATACTAAATTATGCGGTGGTATGCCTGGTAAATCCAATGAGTTTAAAAACTCTGTTGGAAAATTTGTAGCTTCAATGGAAACAAAAATTGCATCAATGGATTTATATGTCACCAAGTTACCTAGTAATAACTGTTGTATCTTCAGATTCAAATCGTTGACGTCCACATTTTTTGCTGCTAAAATCGCCCTTTCTGCCAGCCACTCATGATGAATGTATTGTGTGTTTACATCGGGAAATATTAGATTAATGAGAGCATCTTGTGAATTAATGATTGTGCAGAAATCGTCCGGTAATTTTATGCATCCAGTCTCATCCTTAGTAACTTTTCCATCACCGATATCTACAATTGTTTTGAGAATGTTTCAGCAGATGGATCTTGAAGCATTTGGACGCGCATGTTTACTTTTAGTTGAACTTTTACAACATTACGCTACAGTGGAGATGATTTCAAGCAAGCATTAATCTTATCAGCGTACGTTGAACGCGGAATGACGAGAAGTATTTGTCTGAAATCCCCTGAAAGGAGTAACAGAGTGCCGCCAAATAATTTGTCATTGTCTTTTATATCTTTCAATGTCCTGTTCAACGACTCAAGTGAATGTTTGTAAGCCATTGTGCATTCATCCCAGATGATAATTTTACAGTGTCTCAACACTTTGGCATAGACGATTGCTTTTTTATGTTGCACACTGCGTCTGGGTTGTTTTGAATATTTAGTGGCAGTTTAAATACTGAATGAGCTGTTCTGCCTCCATCTAATAAACTTGCCGCAATGCCAGATGATGCAACGGCCAACGCGATGCCATTATTTGATCGTATTTCAGAGAGAATTAGCGAAGTAATAAATGTTTTGCCAGTTCCACCTGGTTCATCCAAAAAAAATTCACCTTGTCCTGCTGAAACTGCGAGCATAATGTGGTCATAAATGTTCCTTTGTTCCTCATTCATCAGTGGAACATTGCGAGTAACAATCGCTGCCATTTCTACCGTATTGTATTGAAGTTCGCGATTCATGTCATTGTTTAATAAATCAGATGCACTTCGATTTGGCGAAGGCATGCCGGAATGACTGAGTGGCAAGTTGGCAATAATAATGCAGAGATCCTCAATAGCAATCAGTACTTCATTGTACATAGCATCGCTGAATGCTATCGTTAGAACGTTGCAACGCGTGCGATGTTGATACAGTATATCATCAGTCATCGAATCTTTGTGATTATCCCATAACGTTTCTATTCGGGCCGGGAAACATGTAGTTAATACTATAGCGAATAATACACGAATTTGCTTTGCAGTATAGCTCAATGCTGCTTCAGCAAGCATACATTCCCACTGGTTGTCGTCTTCCAGCAAGCCGAGTGCAAGGCATGCATCTTTATACGTTGGATGCTGATGTCCATCAACTTTACGTATATCTTGAAATGACAATGAGCCGGTGACATTAACCAACAACAGTCGAAGATGAAAGCTCTCAGTCTGCCTTGGATTGACGGTAAATACTCTCCCCAAGGCGTTTGATTCGAATAAACCGGGGCATGCATCAACCGGTGTGCCTTGTTTGCGGGGTGTCCATTTTTTTGTTTGAGCCCGTGTTAAAAAGTGTGGTACTTCTGAGTAAAGTAAGGTCCGTGTAAAGGCACAAAAAGCATCCGCACGATTACACAATTCAAAAAATTCGATGGATTTTTTGAATTGTGTAATCGTGCGGATTTTTTGGTGGATTTATAGCTCAGTCAATCGCTGTCTCGTTCGTGAAATATACGCGCTGACCGTTTTCACGATGAACGGCTAAATGAATAACGGTTGGATCCTGTTCATGAATTGGGAAACCAAAGATACGCCAAACAGCTTCATTGGAGCTGATGTAACGGCCAATTTTGTACAGCGTTATTTCATCGATGTTATTCACTGGAAGAGCAGTCACATTGGTATTTTCAACTCGAAATACTGCCATATCACTGTCTTTATTCACATACTTGCAAATATATTTGATGCTCTTCTTTTAAAGGCAAGCATAAGTATTAGAGTTTAATACGACTTGTTGCAAGTGCGTGAATATTGTTTTTGATTTATTATGTTTCTATGTCTAGTTTGGATTCAAATACGATTAAATAAAGATATATTTAAAATATAAGTTAAATCTGTCCAAAAAATGAAAAAAAATTAGTTATAAACCTATTCTCAGACCTACTGAATATACATATAAAATTTTATCAAAATCGGTCAAGCCGTTTCGGAGGAGTTTATACACTAAAACTGTGACAAGAGATTTTTATATATAAGATATCTAACCATTTTGCTGAATAAAAAATTTTAACAGTTACAAGAATAAAGATTATCAAAATAAAGGCAATAGTTGATACAAAATTTCTCCTTTCATATATCATATCAGTTAGAGTAGAGGTGCTGAATGGAAATCTAGAAAAAGAATATTTTAGCTGTGTAGTAATCATATAAAGCAAGAATTGTTGAGATGAACTTCATAACTGCAACAAAATTGAAAGAATCAATCATTACTTCTTGTTTGGTTTTCTGAACATTTTATTTTCTTTTTAATAAAAAAATTGCAGCTCTGTTTAGTTTGCAACAAATTTTGAAACTATTTTTTGATATATCATTATGTTTTTAAGTAAAGGTTGCAGAAAAGTGAACACTCGTTACCTTTTAATGAGTAATTAAATAACCTTCTGTGATATTCTTTATTTTCTTTTTAAATATTACGTATGCTACATAGTATTTTTAAATGAAGCATTCATGTTATGCATGACATAATTAAATTCCATCTGTTTATTATTTATTAATGATATACAAAATAAAAAATAGCTGCCTCACTAATAAAACCTAACCGTATTGTCAAGTGTTTAAATTCTTTTATTAAATTTTTTTCCATCAGAAAAAAAATTGAATTTTATAAAAACATAAATTTTATACATATTCAATCGTAAGTCTCTACAATATTTATCAATACCATATTCAAGCATTTATTTTTTATTCATTTTTTGTTTTGTTTAATTTTTAACATTTGCCTTTATGAAAAATTTTCAGCATATTACACTCAATGTACAATAAAACCAAAATATTACTAAGTACATTCAAGGTATGATTTTAGGTGCAAACACTTGTTGTTAATTACACGCAAACAAATCATTTAAAATTACAGTTTTTATTCATTAAAGCTCACCACATGTTGATACGAAAGCTTAGTGAATAATGCAGAATTGTTTTCATTATTTGCGAGACTTGTTATTCAAGGCGACAAATTCTCCAAGGACAATAACATTTAAGATTCATAGAAATCAATACGTTTTTGGATAAGATAGAATTATTATTTTTTAAATTTAAATATTGTCTGAGAAGAATTATATAAATTTACTCCTAATTTAAAATTTTATGGAAACTTATTCATAAATTTTATTGAATATAACAAGTTAAAATATATTTTTCATTAAAATTTTCTGAATTTAACAATTATAATTGTATCTTAAAATCTCACAAGCAAAAACATAAACAGTTCAAATAAAGAGTAAAAAGTTTGTAGACTAAAAGATTTATACATGCATTTATAAAAATAAAACCTACTATGGAAAAAATTATAATATACTAACCGTTCTTCATACAGGGTGAATAAAAAAAAGAAAATAGTCAATAAACGAACAACACTACAAAATATGCATAAAACTGAAAAAGTATATACAGTTAATAAAGGATAAACGCATTCAATTTTTTTTTATTTATTTCCAGTGGCTTTAACTTATTATATTAAACAAAACATGTTTTTTACAGTTCATCCAATCAGAATGGAGTTGAACTATGTGCAGCAACACTTGGCATGATGGCCAACTCATGATAGTCAAAATTTACCACTATGAAGAAATTTTCTCCCGTACATATCCCTATTGAGGGCCGTAAGACACTTTAACAATAATGGTTTAAACAATATTGGTATTTGTTAAAGTGTTGGGGGGAGTAGTGATTTAATAGTTAGGAAAATAATGATGATTTAGGAAAAATTAGATAGAGAGGAATTGACAAATTTACATGCAATACTGAGTGTTAAGCATAAAAGGCCGAAAATCTAAAAAGGTCAAAGCTTAAAAAATAAAAGGCTAGTATTCATTAAATAACAGTAGTGGTTAGTATTTAGTTACTCGTTACCAAATACTAACCACCGACCACGAAGCCAACGAATATCAACGAAGGATCTTGTTTGTCATTTGTAGACAGCGGATAATATGCAATTGCATACGTGCATATGGAATTGCATATTTTAGCCCTTTTTGCCATTTGTGCATATAAATGCATAAAAAGGTATATTTGCTCTTATAAATGCATATTTTCAGCATTTTATGGCTTTTCCCTCCTAAAACCATATCACTATTCTTTTTATGTTAGCATAAGGAACGCTTTAAATTTTGTTTTGCCGTTCTTTATCACCTGAAAGGGTCAGCTGGATTGATGTTGCTGGGGGTGATTGCGATCACGTGAAAAAGATGTAGAAATGAGGTGTGTGTCGGGAAGGGGGTACAAAGGGCCCTCCCAAACAGACATTCGTCATAGAAACCTCAGAAAGGGAAGGTCAGATATTCTATGAAGGGATGTCTTTTCCCGGAATAAATAATTGTCAATCTGCGTGGGAAAAATAAGGCTTCTGCGGTAGGTAGAAAATGACCTCCCTTTCCTGTGATTGATTAGTTAAAAGGTAGAGTGAATACATTTTCGGAGAGAGCTGCTATTCTAACATATTTCGATAGTCCATCCGATAGATAGATAGTTTCGACATCCATCAGTTGAATACGTAGTTAGTGAAGCTTCGAACGTGATTTTTGACTGCTGAATTTTATAATATGCCGAAAATTAAGTCGACTAAATCAAATTTAATGAAGACATGGATTTCAGACCATGGGAAGGACTTTACGACCGATGGGGAAATAGTATTTTGTGTGATTTGTCAAAAACACATTTCCTGTGAAAAAAAAGTACCAAATCGATCAACATATAAAGACTAATGCTCACTCCGCGAAGAAAAAGCAGAATGCAAAAGGATTTGTTCAAAGTTTATTAACTATTCCTGTTCAAGCAGCTAAAAAGGAAAGTAATTTTTCTAGTGATTCATGCAAAGCCTTAGTAAGCAGCAATATTACTTTAAAGAAGTTAAATAATCCAAACTTAAGACAGTTTTTAAAAAAATATTGTACCAATCAGATCATTCCCAATGAATCGACTTTAAGAAAGAACTACCTTCAACCGATATATAACGAAGTACTGGATGATATTCGACGAGATATTGGAGATGGCCCTAGATGGATTGAAGTCGATGAGACGACAGATAAGTGCGGTCGCTATATTGCTCATTTCATTTGTGGAAAAATGGATAATATTCCTAATCGACCACATCTTCTTGCAAGCAAAACCCTTGAAAAAATCAATCATTCAACCATAGCAAGGTTTGTCAATGATTCTATCAGATTATTACGGTCTGATAGAGATGGTTCTGAAGATGTTTTGATTTTTGTCAGTGATGCCGCTCCGTATATGGCCAAATCTGCAGCAGCACTGGAAATTTTTTATCCCAGAATGCTTCATATTACATGTTTGGCTCATACTGTTCACAGACTGGCTGAGACTGTTCGAGAAGTATTCTCCTCTGTGAATGGTTTAATTTCTAGTATCAAGAAAGTTTTTCTCAAGGCACCTGTGCGCATAAAATTGTATAAAGAAATGTATCCTGATTTGCCCTTACCTCCACAGCCTGTGATAACTAGGTGGGGTACATGGATTGAAGCTGCACGTTTTTACGCTAATAATTTGATGCAATAAAGTCAGTTGTAGATGCAATTGACAGTTCCTGTGCTTCTTCAGTTTATGTCACAAAAGAATTACTACAGGATATCTCTTTGCAGAAGGACTTAGCCATAATTGACACTCACTTTTCTTTCTTAAGTAAAGAGCAATAACAAAGCTCGAAACACGAGGTCTTCCCTTGGCTGAGGCCATATCCGAAATTGAAAAAATTCGACAGTGCATCAATGCTCTTCCACACTCAGTTGGGAAGAAAGTAAAAGAAAAATGGTGTTTCGTTCAAAACAAAAATTCGGGTTTTGCAGCAGTGAAGAAGATAAATGATTTTCTTAATGGAAACGGAACTGAACTTCCAGAGAAAGTAAAACCAATGAGTACGAAATTGTACCAGTTTTGTCCAATAACATCGGTTGACGTGGAAAGCTTTCAAAATGATCTTTGATGACCGACGACATCAATTCACCCTTGAAAATTTGGAAAAACACTTAGTTGTGTATTGCAATAAAAATTATTCAGTTTAATACAATCTTTCCGGAAAATGCGATGATTTTTCTTCTCTCATTTATCATACTTCAGTTTTAGGCTTTTTCTTCAGAAATGTGTAGATTCAAGTAAGAAATATTTTGATTTTCTTCCTTTTAACAAAAAAATGTTTTAGCAGTGTTTGTTGGAAAAAGTAAGTAGTAGTATTTAAATAAGTTGAACTTTTAATTTCTATTTTAAATGCATATTTCTAGTTTTAAGTGCATATTTCTAGTTTTAAGAGCATATATTCAAGTTTTTTAGTGCATATTTGCATGCATATTTTGTCCGTTTTTTAGTGCATATAATCCGCTGTCTAGTCATTTGTTATATAAAAAAGATATGAATGAAGGAATAGAGAAAAATTAATAATAAAGTGGTTGGTGCGTAACAATAAAATAAAGCCTAAATCCTGTGGTGGTAGAGTAAGAAAAAAAATGAAAAATTACTCGTATAAGCGATGCTCCACTGTGTATATATATATATATATATATATATATATATATATATACGAGGGTTGCTATTTATATTTCTGGCCTAATAATGAAAAAACAAATATGTAGGATCGAAATTGGTTTTATTGTTTTTCAAAATATTCTCCATGATGATCAATACACTTTTGCATGCGTTTGAACCAATTTTCAAAGCACTTTTTCCAGTCCGATTGAGGTAACTCCAAAACATGCGTTTTGAATGCATCAACCGCTTCTTCGGGGGTCGAAAATCGTTGTCCACTTAATTTATTTTTGATGTGTGGGAATAAGAAGAAGTCATTGAGTGCCAAATCAGGGCTGTACGGCGGATGACCCATCAGTTCGATCTTTCGCTCCGTCAGAAATGCCTTTGTTTGAGTCGATGTGTGAGAGCTCTCATTGTCATGATGAAGAATGATTCGCCTGTTCTTCTGCTTTTTTCGAATTTCTCCGATGACTTCTGGCAAACAAATGGTCGTGTACCATTCAGAATTGACCGTCCAGCGTTGCTCTAACGCCACTGTTGCCACATGACCGTTAATGCCGAAGAAACAGGCAATCATTTGTTTCGATGTGCTTCTTCCTCGAACAACTTTTGTTGGTTTTGCCTCGTCTTGGAAGACCCATACAGTTGATTGCTGTTTTGTTTCCGGCTCATATGCATAGATCCATAATTCGTCACCTGTGTAGATGTTATACACAGCCTTTGATGTACCTTGAACGTATTTTTCCAACATTTCCTTGCACCAATCGACACGAGCCTTTTTTTGAGCGTTTGTTAGATTATTCGGGATCCAACGCGAACAAAATTTTTTTACGCTCAAATGTTCATGCAATATTTTATTGATGCTAGTCATATTAATGTCCAAAGACGCCTCTATCTCACGGTATGTCACATGACGATCTTGCTTTATCAGTTCACGCACAGCATCGATCTTTTCTGGCACAACAACGGATTTTGGACGACCTGCACGGGATTCGTCCTGGATCGAACATCGACCACGATTGAATTCGTTATACCAATTTTTTACAGTGCTGTAGGATGGCGCTTTATCGCTGAATAAAGAATTAAGTTCATCGAAGCACTCTTGTCTTGACAATTCACGTCGAAAGTTATGAAAAATAATGGCACAAAAATGTTCACGATTCAATTCCATTTTTTGAAAGAAAAGAACTTTTCAATTTACTGTCAACAACACAAATGAAGCTATAATGGTAAATTGTCTGCTGAATTGATGTTTAAAAATATCAAACTTTCGATTAAAATCGTCTGCGGTCGCCTAGCAACACTTACTGTTGCCAAGGCCAGAAATATAAATAGCAACCCTCGTATTGTTCAGCCGTAGTTGAATAATCGAACAATCACTTATGAGGAGAGAACTTTTCTTAGTTGTTATTTGTTTATTTGTTACGCATGCGCTCTGAAGCTCTTGCTAACTCGAATATTTTTTGCCTGCTTCAGTTGAATTAGCAATTTCACGACAGCATGTTTTTTACTCTGGCTTTAAGAGTTTCAGAGCGCAGAGCCTTTTTCCCAAATACTTTGGAAGTTTGAAGTATGTTCTTATTCAGTTTTTATTTTAAAGTTTTTAATATATAGTTTATTTTTGCAATTTTGTTTTATTTCGTTTTTCGATGGCTCATATTAGTTTTAATTCATGTTAGTATTCCCCCACATCTGGTCCGTCGAGATCGGAGCCATCGACATTAAGGTTTTTGTTAGGGCTTTGAATTACTTTTCATGAGCTTTCAATATTGCAAAATTATTAGAAGAGCTACTTAAGCTGAAAAGAGTAGTTAAAAGTAAAGTTGCAAGGGTAACTAATTCTATCTCTGACTTGTTGCAATATACTGAACTTAACCTTGAACATTCAGATATTTGTTTACGTCAAATAAGTGAACTCAATTTGGAAGTTTCGAATTTTTTCAAAGACATCTTAGTTGCTTGCGATGAAGAAAATTATTCAGATTACGAAACTGAGCTTTTCGACTTACTGAATAAATTAGATAGTTTTGAATTGTCTTTAAAGAAACGAAATAGTAATTTGACCGAAAATAGTAATTTGACGAACGCACAATCTCAAACTTCGGTTGTAGCTGAAACTCCAAAGGCTTACATCAATCTTCCAAAGCTGGACTTAACTACTTTCTCAGGTGATTTATTTTCTTGGATATCATTTCGTGATTTATTTTCCGCTACTGTACGCAATAATGAGTTATTATCAAATTCTCAAAAATTGCAATATCTAAAATTATCAGTTAAGGGCGAAGCACTATCGTTAATCAACTCTATACAAGTTTCAGACGCAAACTTTGAAAAAGCGTGGAAAGCACTTACTAATAGGTATCACAGTGACGTCGACTTAGTTTATTGTCATTTAGATAAGTTATTTACGCAACCTAGTTTGCAAATTGAATCCGCTAAAGGTTTAAGGAAACTCCTGGAACACAAAAAATATATGTTACAAAGGTATGGGTGAGAGCGAAAAGCACTTATTGTAAAAGACACCATATCAATGGCGGATAAGAATTTAGAAAAGATAGAAAAATCTAAAAGAAATTAATCAGGACGGAGGTACACTCCGGACCAGCTCGAAGGCCTCCCAGCTATGTACTGTACCAAAAAGGGCCGAGAATAATTAAGATTTGTGAGAAGAAGGGAGAGGAATTAACCAATCAGGGTCAAAGAGAGCCCTAACCGAAAGATCGAGAGCCCCGTTAATGAAAAAATCACTGAGGAAAAAGCAAGGAGAATGACAAAAATTAAAAAATATGTCGAAGAAAGGGGAAGAGATCAGAAGACCTATGGAGAGGAAAGTAAAGGGCACTGGCGCTTAAAGTCAAAACAGGCAACAACAAAAAATTAGTGAAGAAATATTACAAAAAAAAAACCAGAACCAAAATTTAAAAACGGAAAACAAAAATAACAAGTAATTAAATTAATTTAAAGAAATAGAATAAAATAGAAGTATACAGTAAAGTAAAAATGTCGCAGATCACTGTGACAGTATTATGATTGATCAGTGCAGTTTCAATAATTAACAGATACAGTGGTACCTCGAGATACGAGTGCTCCGACATACGAGTTACTTGAGATACGCGCTGTCGAGGGAGCGAAATTTTGTTTTGAGATACGAGCGACATTTGAGATACGAGGAACGGCCGTGCAAGCCCTTCTCGTCCTCGACAATGCTCCTGTCACCCACCGAACCTCGAACATGACATCCTCGAAGAGTTCAAGTTTATAAAGGTTCTCCATCTACCACTTAACACCACTCCTATCCTGCAGCCTATGAATCAGCAGGTGTTTTCTAATTTAAAAAGCTGTACACTAAGTACCTGTTCCGGCGCTGCTTTGAAGTAACCCTTCGAGAGTACTTGAAGGACCACTTTGACATCGTGATATGCCTTCTGAATTATAGATCAGGCCTGGCTGAGTGTTACAACGAGGACCTTGACCTCTGCATGAAAGCTGTAGCCTGAAAGAGTCTGTAGCTTCGAAGGATTTGAACCCGAAGTGCCAATAGAGGAGAAGATTGTGTCTCTGGAAAAATCCATGGATCTGGTGATGGGTGAGAGAGACGTGAGCGAGCTCACCGAGGAGCACTTTCAGGAACCAAAGAATTACTAGAGTTACAGTCGCAGCAGCATTCGGGGGTTCTGAAAGAAATTCGAGGAAGAGGTGGAGAAGGCTATCTCTAGAAGTGAGATAAAAGAGTTCTTGGGAATGTGGAAGTGAATTTCACAGTTCGTGGTAAAGAAACACCCCGAAAACTTGCAACTGGTCGTACATCGGAGCTATTTAATGACACTTGCCTAACTCATTTCTGCAGCATTCTGAAAAGGAGGAGGAAACAAACCTTCTTGGGCAGTTTTTTTTTAATCCGGCTAAAAAAGCGAAGGCCAGTGAAGATAAATGCAGTGACTAAAATTAAGCACACAGTGGCATTTAACCCACTGACGGTTCTGCACGTAGAAAGTCGTATTTTAACCTGCAGTCTTCACTGCATAGTAAAACCGGTTTTCCAATGTTAATAGATAGGGGAACTGTGTGTGGAGGAGAAACTTTCTCCCAATTTCGCCAATTTCCTTAACCGCCAGTGGGTTAAGTTGTGTGTAAGTTGCATTTAAGTGACCAAAATACCAAGATGTATATGCACTTTATAAAACCAGTTTTTTTTTTGCTTTACATTCCCTTTTATTATGTTTTTATACAATATTTGTCATTTATAAATACATTTTTCTTATTCAAAAACACGTAACAAAAACAATTGGGGGTAGCATTTTTGGGGCTGGAACGGATTAATGGCATTTCAATTTATTTCAATGGGGAAAATTGCTTTGAGATACGAGCAAGGTTACGGAACGAATTAAACTCGTATCTCGAGGTATCACTGTATATCAATATAATACTATGCACCTAAATTAATATATTTGGTACCTATTATATAACCCTTCAATATTGAAGTTTTGTGCAAAACGCATTTAACAGTGACTAGCAAAATAAAATCGACATTTTAAAATCAAATAGAATTCTTATGATAAGAAAAATAGACCATTTCCTTCTTTTAATGAATACTGTTTTAAATATTTACAAGTTATGGCTGTTCTTCTCATTCATTAAAATACTAATACATCATCTTTAGAAAAATATTTTATGAAAAAAGGAAATCCGTTGTAGAATTCTTATTAAAATAGCACCATTAACCATTATACCAGTAGTACACATTGCCAAAATTAATTCAAAGTAATCTGCGTCTGTCGATTTCTTACTGTTCCCCATATTGAACTAGAGCCCATCAACTTTACTTTTTAGTACAAAACTTATTTTATTTATTTCAATAAATACATATTCCCAATATTAATTTGGCATTAGTGCTATTATGATTTAGTAATTTTTTACGATTCGAAGGAATAATTATCTTTTCTCCATTAACTTTGCTTTCTAGTACATAAATTACTTTTCTTACTTTATTAATCCATGTTACTAACATTAATTAAACATGATTGGCGTCAATAATAGTATTGCACTTTTCTATTATTCCTCTAAACGAATAAGTGCCTTTACTCCAAAAACTTTGCTTTTTAGTACGTAGCTTATTTTTCCATCAGTTTGCATCTACTATTTAAATTAATTAAGCATCGTTGACGTCAGTAATAGTATACGGATTTTTCCCCAAATCGAATAAGTACAACTTTCCCATTAATTTTGCCTTTCAATACATAACTTTTTTTTTTTCATTTCAATTACCATTGATTTTAAGTTATTTGCTTTCATATTTGATATTTCATTATTGCTTTCATATTGATTTGATATAGAATCATGTTTTAAATTAATTACTATAAATTTTAAAAAACACTTGGTTTTAGATAGCTTTCAAAATATTAATTAGGAGACACCATGCTACCAGGTTGACGTTTATTGAATTTATCTAACCTGGCGAAGAAAAAAAAACTCAACTAAATATTAAAATACGTGCAATGAAATATTTTTTTTATTTATTTTATTAATGTTATTTAGTTCATTTATTTTATTTATTTCATTTATTTTATTTATTTTACTTATTTATTTATTTTATTTATAACCATAAGCTGACAAAAATAGCTAATGTTTCCTTTAAGAGGTTTGAAAACTAGAATAACATGTAGCTAAATTTAAAACAATGGCTAACGTTTAACCAATCAGAAAAACTCCATTTTGTTTTTCACTCAACCCGCTCGAACGGGTAGTAATAGTCTGTTCTAATGTCGACAATGACTTTTCCCGTGCTTCGAAAATAAATATACCAAATTTCATCTCTCTGCATCGGAAGCTTTAGGAATCTATAAAGGTCAAACAAAGATTCATATATAGGCAATTAAAGAAATTATAAATATATATATATATATATATATATATATATATATATATATATATATATATATATATATATATATATATATATATATAAAGAGAGAGAGATTTAGAACTACATAAAAACTTATCAAATGTATTCATTTATGTTTGCCAAGTTTTGAACAAATTACTTTTATAATGCTATGTATACTATATAATATACATTTTATATTAAAAATTACTTTCTTATATTTTTGTCATTCACGAGAAGGCGCATTGCTTCTCATTCATATTTTTTTTTTCTTTAAACGTCAATATTTTACGCAAAAACACGGAATATTTTTTTAAATATTCATTTATTGTAGTATTTATGTAAGAATACTCTACTAATGTGTTAATCCCAACGAAATGAATTTGAAAAACAATCATCTGAATTAGAAAGTCATCAAGTTGAATAATCATCTAGAATACAGAATCTCAATAAGAAAAAGTTATTTTATTCCGTTGAACAATTCAAACCTAAAGCGACTCTTATTACTCTTTCGAATTTCCCATAAAGAGAAATAGTTAGAATCTTTCAGCAAGACCAGATATAACTTTTGCGGTCAATAACGGTAGCAGACATGTTGAGAATCCATCACAAAAACTAAAAGAGTTTTAAGATACCTAAAAGGAAGTGTAAAAGATGGTTTACTCAAAAGATGGTAGTGATGAAGAACTATTGTGATTCTGACTAGGATTCTGAAACTGTACCACAGGCTATGTCATATTTTTCTGTAGAGGTCCAATAAGTAGGTGTTCAAGAATCAATAGTTGCAACGAAGCAGAATACTTTCAGCAGCAGCTGCAGATTGTTGTCGAGAGCACATTATAACTTTTTGAAAAGAAATGACTGAAAATAAATTTTTTGAAACTCTAAATACAGATGACCAAAGTGCAATAATTTTGATTTGTAAAAAAATGTGTTATAAGCAAACGTATAAATGAGAGATTTCATTAAAAGGTCAATGAAGGTTTAATAAATATTAAATAGTGCCCATCAGATAAACAAATAGCTGCAATTTTTAGTAAAGTTCTTGGACCCAATAAGTTGAATAAATTTAAAGATAAATTAATAAAATGAGATTTTTTTAAGCAAGGTTTGTTTTATATAAAAAAATTGGATTAAGAACTATATAGGTAAAAACTAAAATTGAACATTAATGATTAAGGAAGTGTGTTGTTAATATAATTATTAATGTTTTTAAAGTAATTGAGTGGCACCGTTTTTAGTTGAGTAACATGAAGTAAAAAAACATTCCATGTTCTAAAAAATGTAAAAGAGCAATGAAAAGAGTAATGCAACCTTGAAAAGTAAAACTAACTCTTGTGTATGTTTAAATTTATATTTGTATTGTAGTGAATGTTTTGTTTGCCTTTAAACCACTGCGCCAAACAATTTGTTTAAAGATATTCAAATCGTATTCATTTTAATTCCTTAATGACTTTATATTTTATTAATGAGTAATAATGATACTAACAAATATTTAAAGAGAAAAATACTTGCCATAATTGTTATTTGTTGAAATAGACACATTATTCTTTCCTAAAATAAAACAAAGCAATTCAAATTTTCAATATAGACATTTCAAGAGATATTTCTTAAAAACTAAAAAGGCAAAATTCCACAAAAGCAAACAAAATAAGGAGAAATTTAAGTTTAGTTTTTCTTCATGTAAAATTTTATCGTCTTTTCTAACATTTGGAGTTCATCATTTATCTCTGCCAATTCTAGGCAGCCATACTTTCCGTCGCACTTTATTGCAATATCCAACAGAGGTGAGAGATATAATTTAAAGTCTAATTTTGACTTATTAGAACACCTAACTGAGCAACAACCTGCCATTATTAATTAAAAAGTATGAAACAAATAAAATAAAAGGAAATGCGAAAAAAGAAATAACAGATCGAGTGCAATGATACTTCACCGTTCAAACCAGTCACCAAAATAGAGACCGTTTACCGTGTGATTGGCGACAGCCAATCAAAACTGAAAGTGGCACAAAGGTCGCAAGGAAAAGAGTGACGCTACTTTAATAGATAATCTAGGTCTTTATGCTACTCAAGATCACGCATACCTGTTTATTTGTATTTTCTAATTAAAATTCATTAAATTATCTCCTACTTATTAACAATGATCAGACAAAACTCTCAATTTTGAACACAAGAGAATGCGAATTTTTTTCTTACCAAATTAGAGCGACAATTAAATGTTAACTAAACGCCATAATCTAATTGAAATTTAGTATTGTTCATATTACCATTTCATGTTCAGGTAAGATAAAAATTGACACACTCTTTATCATTTACATTTTTTTTATGTTTTTCAACAAATTTCCATTAAAAAATGTTTCTCTAAGTGTTCAGAGTGTGTAAGAAATATTTCGTTATATAAATATTGAACAAGTTTTCTTTTGCTATTAAGTACATAATTAACACCTTATCAAAAAAGAAAACAAATATCATTGGAATAGATCTTGAAAATTAACCATTACATGCTAAATTATCTAAAAAATACACCATACTGAAATAATTCAATTATATTATATTATATGAAGATGCTAGAACTATTTTCAATCTCAACTTTCAAAACCTTCATGTTATTATTCTTTTCAAAATTCTTAAAATTTAGAAGCGTTACATAATTCACAGAAACTATCCACAAGTGAAATCAGTGATAATTACTATTACAACACTATAATTGCTCATAATTATGGACTCCTTAGACACCATTTTATTCACCTCATCATCATCATCTTTCATTAAACAGTTCTCCGAACAGTTACAAAAGAGGACGTAAAAATATTAGAAGAAGATCATCATGAAATTGTTCTACGAAGAAAAAACGTCTATTATTATCCTGTCAAACATCGCTAATGGTAAAATTAACAATAGAGTGCTTTTTATCTGATACTCTATGCTCATACCCGCAATACTCACTCTTTAAATAGAATTAATAACTTAATAAAATATCATCAAGCAAACATTTTTAAGTTAACTTAATCAATTTGCTTTTACTATCCAAAATAAACATTTTAAAAAACATTTTACCGATTCATATCGCTTTAAAACGGTATTTGTGTATAAGATTAACCTTTTTTAAAAAAAATGGGAATTTTCATTAGTTCCTTAAAATTTTATGAAATATATGAATAGAATTATTTGCAAGTGCTTTTAATTAATTTATCTTATAAAATTTGCAAAATCGATTTCAATTTAGTATCTGCACACATAAACTGATGAAATATAATTATACACTAATTTCAAGTCAATTTGAAATCCATCAAAGCAAGTGTTGGATTTTAGTCGAATGGACAAAAATATATTACACAACTGTTAAACGTACTGGATTTTATTTATTTGCTATTAGAGTATATGTAAGTTGTACGCGAGGTTTTAATTTATTTGTTATTTGAGTGTCTGTAAGCTGAAAGTTAGAGTTTGTATCGTCGGTTGCTATGATTATATTATAAAACAAATTTTTGTGTTAAAATAAAAGTGTTATGTTTCTGTTTTTTTTTTTTTTTTTTTTTTTTTGTAAGAATTGAGTCAGAATAATTTTATTTTAGTTAAGTAGTAGTTTTTTGTAGAGAACGACAGAATATTGCACTTTCTAGTAGAGTCTTTTCACAATAGCAACTATATTCGCGATTCTGTTCTTAACTTACATATTGAAATTCATATCGAGATCTTGCAATCATGAATTTTAATTATGTGGTATGTCATCTTAAAGTAATGAAGAGATAATCTATGTATATATTATTTGAGAATAAAGTTTTCAAACGATGAACATATCATTTTGGAATTTTCCGGATTTATAAATCTGGCAAACGTTATGATTTTTATAATAAAAAAATTTACTTGTAAAGAATTTTTTTCTCTAACTTGATGATACTTCTCTATAGAATGGTTTTCTACGTCCGATTAAGAATAAAAAAAAAACTGAAAACTTTTTTTTTTTCAATTTGAGGAATTTTTAGAATCGTATTTTTTTTTTTTTTAAGCATTCTTTATTTTGCTTTTTTAGTTTATAAATAATGATTTTTATTGAAACTTAAAACTTTTCGATCAACATTTACGTCAAAAAACCTTTTTTTTTGCAAAGCTAAATGATATAAAATTATGGACTTATGTATACTTTTTGCATATTTTAATGTTTGGGGTAATATGATTCATAAAACTATGGAATGTAAAGTTTAAATAGGCCTTTCATGTTATATAATTAAATTTACTAAAATTATTTCGCAGATATTAGGTTTTAACTCCAATAAGAAGATACATATTTTTTTTCTGTTTACTTACAAATATTTTTCCGATGTGTTTTAGATGTTCCTTCTAAAAATAAAAGAGATACCATTTTGTTTTCGCTTGTATAAGAAAGAATGTCAAAAATTTTTCTTTTTTAAATTTAATAACCCACGACAAAGAAGGAACGTTACAATGCTACACGCTACATTAAAGACGTCTCCAGAGCAACTGAATGAATGTTCATATAGAAATCGCAGCTATTCGTCTCATACAACAACCCCCCCATATAGTTCGTTGCGATAGCGAATTCTCCAACAGCGAAAAATTTTTAATTTTCCGAATTACGAAAAGTAAACTCTTATAGCATTTAAAAAAAATCTTTTACGACCTGACTATTTATATTCTCAATAAATAAGTCAGTAATAGTTATTGTAAAATTTTTTGAAAGAAATCTTGCCGTAAATTAAAAATTAGATAAAAAGATTTCGTTAAGCATTGACAATAAATGAATAATAACAGAAATCAATATATTCTTCTTAATCTCGTGTATGAGATAAAAAGGGCTTAAATTCAAATACAACTAATGAATGTAAAGAAACAATGTGTATGTGCATTTTAAGTTTAGAAATGGTAACAGCTGTTATGTTTTATTGCGTAATATAAAAAAAAATTTGAGAACATCGATACGAAATGGTCGTAAATGTAGAAAATTAAAAGTACGCTTATACTATCACTAAATATTTGTTTTTGTTTCTAAAAACGATTTATTAGTATTAAATTAATTGCAGAATAAGCCAACAAAATCAGAAGTGGGATTTATTTGAAACCTTTTTATATAGTTGGAAAGTTTATCGCAAGTTCGAAATGGCTATTTTCGATAATGCAGGATTATGTGATTTAAAAATATTACCAGAAGAATTAGGCGAAAATGTTAAACATAAAATTAGAAATTTAAAAAGGATAATTTTGATGAGCATAGAGCATGATGAATATTATGAAGAAGAATTTATTAAAAACTATAATAAATGGGAAAAAAGAAGAATTTGGAGAACGTAGAAGCCAAGAAGAAATTGAAGAACAGAAACGACAAGACGAGGTAAGAAAAATTATAATGGAATTTGAATGACAAAAATTTAATCAGATGCGGATTGAATCAGAGTATAGGTCAATTATTTCCGTCGCCAATCAAAATATTAATAGTGCACCAATAAATTCAAGATTGGAGCTTCATTATTTAATTCAAAAGTTTTACCCTAACGAAAATAACCAACAAATATAAACAACCAAATATAATCGAAAGTTCTTGGGATACTCACTTGCTTGGCTTACTTCCTTACGAGGTAGCTCAGTTAACCTATCGCTTACGGCTGGTACAATAAGTGGACCAGAATGACTTCATCATGCTAAGCGCCGTAAGCAAAAGGTTAATCGCCAGAGAAACAAAAGAAATTACAAACGATTACAAAGATTTTTTTCCAATGCCCACCTTTTGGAATGACCCACCTGGGCAGGCATCTGAAGGGCAGATTTGTTGGCCACTCTTTCAGGGGCACCATATTAGGTGGGCCAACGTTACACCCACAGTAAAGACAGATGGTACAGAGAATGAAAGAACATCCATACCTTGCTCGGGATTCGAACCCAGAACCTTTCTGATGAAAGGGCAGTTCCCTAACCCCTACACAGAACGGTCAGCTGCGATTATAAAGAAGTTAAGCAGATTTTATTAAAGCGGTATAAATTAACACCCGAAAAATTTCTTCAAAAGTTTTTCCTGCATAATAAGAAAGCAGAATGTCCATGGAAAAATTTTGCTAACGAGTTAAGAAGTAATTTTAGTTGGATAAATGGAGTTTAAGTAGATAGTTTTGAAAAGTTGAGTGATCTTATTACAGCGGAGATGAAACATGAAGTGTCCAGGGCCGGATTTAAGCTTGGCGGGGCCCTAAGCTACTGAAAATGATGGGGCCCTTATAGGTTCAATTCTGTTTCCATACACTTACTGTCATTATTTTTTATTATTGAGTATTAACATTAAATAATATTACATGATTGTTAAATTTGATTGTGATGAGACTATAATGTAGAACCTTTCTTTTATTGCACATATTTTTTGTAGGAGGAAAAAAAGTTACAGCAGAAATACATTTTAAGCAAAGAGTAAAAATTTGGCATGCTGGAAGGGCCATTATATATTTGCATGCGGCAATACAGTGCCTTTCATGAAATGCGAACCATGGTACTGACCGCATTGAGAGAAAAAAAGAGAATGGTCAAAACTATTAAGACATAGTAAAATTTACGGTATTTATGGGAGCACAAAAAAACAGGGTAATTTTTTTCCATAGCGATTTGGCCATGACTTCTCGTGAAATTAACATAGAAAAAATATAGTTTTTTACCATGCTGTAGTAAATGTGGTAAATTTTGTTAATTTCATCATGATACCTTAGAAAAGCATTTCAAACAATGTTCTATGGATCTTTAGGGCTCCGGGGAGAGTTAAAGAGGTTTCGCGAATTAGTACTTTTTATAACCAGGGATGAATACTTTTATAACTTCGAGTTAGTACTTTTTATAACCTCTGATTATATCTAGATCCAACCTATAAATTATATCTTATATAATCGTTCGGTTTTCTTTATTAAATTATTTAAAGTAAAATACCAATTACATTGAAATGACACTTTTTAAATGAAAATATATATTTCTAAAAGTAATATGTTGAATGTTGAATAACCTACCTTTTCCTAATTTGTAAAAGAATTATCATTTTTAAAATATACATTAGTATTTCATACCGCACTTTTCAAATCAAAATAAAATAACTAAATTCTTTTATGAAAGAAAATGCTTTCAAAATTTTCCATTCATTCAAAATTCTTTCAAGCCTCTTCAGTTCAATTAGAAATAAACCATAATTCGGCTTATTTTATTCATTTTCAGCTTATGTATATGCACCATAAATAAATTCAAAACTAGACTAGATATAGCACAAGGACTGCAAATTTAACTGTCGGATATAAAACCCTATCAATAATATCTGATTGTTAATGATAAAACGATGAAAAATCTTTATTCCTGTAATGAGATATTTTAAAAATTGTCTTTTTTTTAGGTTATAGCATACACAATTACCTTAATAATGTTTAATCGTAATGTCGGGGTTCCGCCGTTGGAAGACTGATCATTTAGGGTTCTATAGAGGGAAGCCTAGATAAGAATTGGGAGCCGCTGCTTTAGAGCATGGCATAATAACAACTAATTCGGTTAATTTTCTTTCTCAGTTTTGCATTTTTATTAAATGTGTGGTAATAGGAATTTTTAAAACCAGAATTTTCGATAAACTGTTGCAATGCGAACGGAAAAATTACCAAATTAATGGTTTAAACACCATATATTTTGGTTTTGTTACTAAAATTGTTTTTTTTATTTTTATTTTTTTATTTATTTATTTTTTTTTTATTTTTTTTTGCGAAAAATATCGTAATTTTTTCTCTACTGCTGCGTTCTACTACTTCCGCATTAACTATTTAGATATAAACACTAAAAATAGACCTTAGCATTGAATGCCAAATCCAATCTTGGAAGTAAGGCTATTGTCTTACACTTTGACTTTTACACTTTTTTTAAATGTTAATATTGCAGAGAAATTATATTTATAAAGCATTGAAATTAAACTAAGTATATCAAATTCATTTAATTTTCTTCTGTATATCTAAATAAATATTTCGATGCTATGAATTTAGAGATAGTAAGCAATGAGAAATTAATACCTCACATTTTATTTACATAAAAAGTATGTATTTTTTGAAGTAAAATGTTTTATACATTCCTGATCTTGGTACAATTTTCAATCAATAAATTTTCTCTTTATCTTTTTTTCTAATTTATTAGATAAGAATACATTATAATTAATTAGAAATTACGTACTAGTAAAAAATAAGCCATGTTGACTAAAAAAACAATATAGAGAATAGAAAAGCAATTAATCGCTACAAGGATAAAAATGAATGCACCTGCACCCCTGAGCTGTTTAATATCTCCTTATCCCCGTTTATAATCGAAACAAATTTTTCAATTTTATGAAATGTAGAAATATATTTTTTTTTATTCTTTTTCTAGGCCCTACACCTTGAGCAGGTGTGAGGGCTCCATTAATATTGATATTAATACTGTTTGTATATAATAATAATAATAATAATTCGTAAGCTGATATAATTCAATTGATGTTTATGTTAAGAATATTTCTTCATTATTTTGGCATTCTTTTTAGATGTTTAATTTTTTAAAATTTTGTGTAGGAATAAAAAAATATGTAAATTTTAGGCTTATATTTTTAAGGATTTATTAAGGAGTCTACCAAATATCAGAGAGAATAAATGTGAAACTTGTTTGAAGTATCAGCTCCGCTCTTGATAGTGTACAGTCGCTAGGATGTGAAAGAGCAACAGCCCCGAGCATCCAGCCGAAACGAGCATTCAATATATTAATGGAACACACTAAAGCTTTATATCAATAAGCAATTAGTTTTAGATAATTAAATTATAGAATAATTATTTTTATTATAAAATGAAATGTTTTAAAAGACAAATATCTGTTAATGTTTAATATTTAATCAATGAAAAAACATAATACATATGAAATCTTACGAATTGCCCCTGATAAATTGTGTGACAGAAAAAAAAAAATTAAAAGCATGATAGATATCCGAATTTCAGAAACATCTTCTAGTTTTACTATTCATTCAAATTGGTTTTGAAGTCTTTCATCCCACTTGTCTCATTATCATTCAATATATTTCGATATCATTTTTGTTTCGTTCGTGCTTAGTAATGTTTGCGACAATTAATTTGTATACCTTTTTTACTACATTTTTGCGAGGAGTTTAAATATATAACATTGAGGGCATTAACTGAGATTAAATTGGCTTTTATTGTATGCCTCTTTTACATCCACACAACCACAAGCAACTCTCTGCTCTAAATAATACGATAATACAAAATGAGATAGCAAAACAAAACGTGTGGAGTTATTCAAATTCAAAAATATTAGTTAATTTTTTTTTTTATTGATAATTTCAGTTATTTTTTAAATATTTTAAAGTCCTATTTAAAACTGCAGCGTATCACGTGAAAGCATTAAATATATCATTCGTACAATTTTAAAATAAAATAAATAATCTAAATAAAAATATATTTTTTTAATAACCAAGTTTTTTGTAGTGAAGAATAATAATTGAAAAATAATAATTTTAAAAAAATATAAAATAAAATTTATAATTTAAAATAAAAAAATTCAAAATAAAAAAATTCAAAATAAAAAATGTTTTTAAAAACCACGTTTTTGTAGTGGAGAATAATAATTAAAACAATATTTGAAAAACGAAAAACGTGGGGCGCATGAAGCAGTAATGTTATATTAGTATACTGTTATGTATTTCATGCACCCCACGTTTTTTGTTTTTCAAATTTTTTTTTAATTATTATTCTCCACTACAAAAACGTGGTTTTTTAAAACATTTTTTATTTTGAATTTTTTTATTTTAAATTGTAATTTTTATTTTATATTTTTTTAAATTATTATTTTTCAATTATTATTCTTCACTACAAAAAACGTGGTTATTAAAAAAACATATTTTTATTTAGATTATTTATTTTCTGCTTTATAGTTTTGTGCTTAAATTTGTTTTTTTAAAATTATAATTTCTAAATTTTTATTTTTCAATTATTATACTTCGCTAAAAAAACGTGGTTTTCAAAAATATATATTTTTTATTTAGATTATTTATTTAGAAAAATGGTGTAAATTATATTATTTTTCGGCCGATATTTTGTTGAAATTTTATATTGTTTTATTTAAAAACATCGTTCGTTTTGGCCTCCATTTCTGTTACCACAGTGTTCCGCGCAAACAGGAATGGCGCCAAACATAAGTAGCCAAATTCGCTAAGGGGCACACTCAATTATATTTTTACCCTCTGCCCTATCACTTACCCGTTGAGCACAAGCCTCACGTCAACGCTTTCTTCATACTCTTGAATTGACTCTCCAGCTCTTGAGTCAGAGTTTCTCAAGCGATTTGATTCTTTGAGCCATTCGTTGTTTATCTTTATTCCGTCCGACAACACGCTGATTTTTCGGAACGTCTACCGCTTGTTTACGCCGTTTAGCTAATCTTGCAAACGTATCTGCTTCTGATTCTTGTTGAAGCGTCTCTAACCGCTTTTGTTTTTTTTTTCTCCAGTCGTCGCTTGCGTTGAGTGGCTGTCTCTTTCGTCATCGTGTCAAGACTTCTACAAGACCTCTACTAAAATAATAGAACTTTAATTTTAAATTAGGGATTCGCGATCGCAACGAACTATAGGGGGCGTTGTTGTATGTGCCGAATCCCTGCGATTTCCATATGAACAGTCATTCAGTTACACTGGAGACGTCTTTAATGTAGCATGTAGCATTGTAACGTTCCATCTTTATTATGGCTGATTAAATTTAAAAAAGAAAAATGCTTGTTTTCTTTCTTATGCAAACGAAAACAAAATGATATCTCCTTTTTTTTTTTTAGAGAAGGAACATCCAGAACACATCGGAAAATATTTGTAAATAAAGAGAAAAAAATAGGTATATTCTTAAAAAAGTTCAAACCTAATGCCTGAGAAATAGTTTTACTAAATTTAATGGTATAACATGAAAGGCCCATTTAAATTTTAACGTAAAATAAAGAATGCTTACGAAACAAAAAAAGAACTATTCTTTTTTTGTCGCCATTTTTAGTGTTACGAAAATGCGTCTTTGGGACTTGCCAAAAACAAAACAAGATGCAATTTTATTTTTTTAAGAGCGAAATATTTTATAGAGTAAAATATAACGAAAATGTACCAATGTCCATAACATGAAACTTTATCTTAGTAAAAGTCCGTTTTGGAAATGTTATTTCATTTTGAATCTTATTTATTAGAGTTCATAATGGCTATAGAATCAGGTGAGAGAAAAGTTTGTTTTGAATCAATGCTAAACTCTATATCGGCCCATTTTCCACCTAAATCCGATAGACTACTTTGATTTTAAACAAAGCGTTTCATTTTAAGATTTTTTCCAAAAATTTTAAGTGTAGATTGGCGGCACTTAAAAATCTGCCAAATCTGTAGCTGTGGTTAATACGTAAGTACCGAATTTTTCTTCCATACTTTTCTGAATCATATTACTTCAAATATTAGAATATGCAAGAAGTATACATAAACACATAATTTAATACCATTTAATTTTTCAAAAAAAGTATTTTGACAACAATTTTATCAAAAAATTGTAAACTAACAAACGTAAAATAAAGAATTCTTAGGATAAAAACGATTTTTAAATTTCCTCATTTTTCAATAAAAACTTTCGTTTTGTTTCTTTTTTTAAATTCTTATAGTATTTAATCAGACGTAAAAAAACATTTTGTAGAGAACGATCATCAAGTAAGAAAAAAAATTATTTACAAGCAAATTTTTTATTATAAAAATCATAACACTTACCTGATTTATAAGTCCGGAGAATTCCAAAATGATATGTTCTTTGTTTGAAAACTTTATTCTCAAATAATATATACATAGTTTATCCCTTCATTACTTTTAGGTAACATACCACACATCAAAATTTTATAATTGTAAGATCTCGATATGAATTTTAATATGTAGCTTAAAAACAGAATAGCTGTATTCTAGTTGAAATTCTTTCAAAACTAAAAAACACTTACCAAGAAAACGATAAAAAATTTATTTATAATCAGCACAAAAGATACTTTTTCAAGTAATTCGGATTATTCTTTATTGTTGTTTTCTGAATTATGTAGATACAGAAATATATACTATTCTATGAAGAAGAAGAATATTCTATAACTATTACAGTTCTGTATGGAATTCATTGGAACACATTTGTTCATTGAAATGACGAAAGCAATGTTGATTTCATTTTAACTTGTAATGAATTGAAGACAGAAAATTTATTTTACCGCAATACACACATCTGTAACAGCAAGTGATCATGAAATCATGTTATGTTGTTGGTAATAGAAAGGTAAAAAATATCGAGAAGTTGTTCTTCAAATGCTTGGCGTGTTCTGCTTCAATGTTTGGCATGTTCTGATTAGTTTTTTCAAGAAGTTTTACCTTTTCTTTAGGGAAATTTTGCTTCTTTTCTTATGCTAAGAAAATGGCGTCCGTCATTGCCAATGGTTATGTGGGAACTATTGCGCGATATTTACAGTCTCCCGCTAGATGGCGTATCGAGTGTTGCGATCGCGAATACAAAAATCTTTATAGAAAAACAATACCTTTACGACTTTCATTTGTTTTAGGCTGATGACAACCAACACAATCTGAAAATGAATAAGGAAAAACTGGAACTTACCACGTGATTTTTCAGCCAATAAAAATACTCCGACAATAAAAATCTTTTCACCTGACATGTGACACTAATTTGTAATAATGGAATCGACAACAAAAGACAATCGCGAAATTTTTTTTTATTTTTTTATTTTAATTTTATTTTACCTTGTATGTCTTTTTTTCTTCATTTTCATGCATTGTCATCCAATTCTGATCTATATGCCAAATTTGAAGTTGGTAGCTAGTCGGGAAGTTAGTTTAAAATCGATTACAAAATTCCACCCGGACAGACATCCACGAAGGGAAGTTTATATAAACGTGGTAAAAATTCAAAATAAAAAATGTTTTTAGAAACCACGTTTTTGTAGTGGAGAATAATAATTTAAAAAAATTTGAAAAACGATAAACGTGGGGCGCATGAAGCAGTAATGTTATATTAGTATACTGTTATGTATTTCACGCACCCCACGTTTTTCGTTTTTCAAATTTTTTTTTTAATTATTATTCTCCACTACAAAAACGTGGTTTTTTAAAACATTTTTTATTTTGAATTTTTTTATTTTAAATTATAATTTTTATTTTATATTTTTTTTAAATTATTATTTTTCAATTATTATTCTTCACTACAAAAAACGTGGTTATTAAAAAAATATATTTTTATTTAGATTATTTATTTTCTGCTTTTTAGTTTTGTGTTTAAATTAATTTTTTTTAAATTATAATTTTTAAATTTTTATTTTTCAATTATTATACTTCGCTGCAAAAATTTGGTTTTCAAAAATATATTTTTTTATTTAGATTATTTATTTAGAAAAATGGTGTAAATTATATTATTTTTCGGCCGATATTTTGTTGAAATTTTACATTGTTTTATTTAAAAATATCGTTCGTTTTGGCCTCCATTTCTGTTACCACAGTGTTCCGCGCAAACAGGAATGGCGCCAAACATAAGTAGCCAATTTCGCTAAGGGGCACACTCAATTATATTTTTACCCTCTGCCCTATCATTACCCGTTGAGCACAAGCCTCACGTCAACGTTTCAGTCTTTCTTCATACTCTTGAATTGACTCTCCAGCTCTTGAGTCAGAGTTTCTCAAGCGATTTGATTCCTTGAGCCATTCGTTGTTTATCTTTATTCCGTCCGACAACACGCTGATTTTTCGGAACGTCTACCACTTGTTTACGTCGTTTAGCTAATCTTGCAAACGTATCTGCTTCTGATTCTTGTTGAAGCGTCTCTAACCGCATTTGTTTTTTTTCTCCAGTCGTCGCTTGCGTTGAGTGGCTGTCTCTAACAAGACCTCTACTAAAATAATAGAACTTTAAATTAGGGATACAAAAATCTTTATAGGAAAACAATACCTTTACGACTTTCATTAGTTTTAGGCTGATGACAACCAGCACAATCTGGAAATGAATAAGGAAAAACTGGATCCTTCCACGTGATTTTTCAGCCAATAAAAATACTCCTACAATAAAAATCTTTTCACCTGACATGTGACACTAATTTGAAATAATGGAATTGACAACAAAAGACAATCGCGAAAATAATTTTTTTATTTTTTATTTCAATTTTATTTTACGTTGTATGTCTTTTTTTTCTTCATTTTCATGCATTGTCATCCAATTCTGATCTATGTGCCAAATTTGAAGTTTGTAGCTAGTCGGGAAGTTAGTTTAAAATCGATTACAAAATTCCACCCGGACACACATCCACGAAGGCAAGTTTATATAAACGTGGTAATAAAAAGGAATTTTGATCCTTAGGAACAGACATTAAATAGTCTCATGATCGCATGATAGGGCAAAATTACCTTTTAAACAAATCAAAAAACTTTTTTAACTTTTAATTTAGAAAAATGTTTATTTTTAAATAATTTATAAATACTCAAATTGTTTAAAAGACAACATGCTCCCTTTTAATGACAACGAAGTTTTAAATCATAAGTTAACTAAATAAATGAATTTTGTGTACGAAATATAATATTAAAAATTAAATATATTTCATTTTTAGGGGAAACAGGAAAAATTGGATCATACAGGAGGTTTGAAATTTTTTTTTCATATTTAAACATTTGTTTAGCTGATGATCACTTGATTTCAATGCTCTATCAAGCAAAATCTCAGTTTATTAGAAAAATTAAGATAAAATCACATCTGTTATCTCGATTTCATCCAGAATAGACCAAATCAAGAATTTTGACAATTAGGCCTGTCAAAGATGGAATTGAATAGTGGCCCACCATTTTAATAAATAAACAAAAAAATCACAAATATTAAGAAAAAAATAAATAAATACGATATATTTTTCTCCACATAGTTCAAATTACTGGATCAACCTTATTATTCATTTTAACAATCTTGCTTCACATTTCTTACTTTTCCTCAGTAAATAACTATTCTATTGCATTTGATGTTTCTTTAAACAAAATTTTCGCATTTTTTAGACAGTTACGAATTGTTTTGTTGATACTCATCTTTCAAAACAAAGTGGGACAAATTACCCTATAGTAAGAAGATTTGACCCAGTTCTTTAGCTCTTAAGAAATTATTTATAAAACTTATTTTTTAATTTAAAAAAGTTTCTAATTTAAGTAAAAAAAATATCGATGTAAACAGAGAGCAAATATTATAAGCTATTAGATAATTAATAATTTCAATTTTGAAATTTATTATGTTAAAAAATGAATAAATAGAAAACTGTGCAAACCATCCATGTTTTTCTTAACCTCAACCCAAGTTGATCAAATAAAAACATTTGCTTACATCCAAAGGTGAAAAAATTATGTTTTCTTATTATCCTACGAAAATTTTGATATAGCAATACGGCCTTCACGAATTCATATACGATTAACTTGAAAAGTGACAAAAAAATCAATTACAATAATAAAATAAATTAAGCAATTAGGCTAGTTGAAACATTTTGACTAATTAAAAGGAAAAAAAGCTTTCATAATAAATTAGAAAAAAATATCTAAATTTTGTAGAAAAGAAAAATTAGAATTGAACGAGGACCACTTTAACGACAATGTGACACAACAGAAATCTCAAGACAGAGTGACCCAACGAAATACTAACAAGACCCTCCCCCTATTTACAGCCCTAGAAATTTTTTGTTCCAAGTAATTTATGACAGTGGTGTAATCATCGTTCATGCTCTGGCGAACCTGAAAATGTTGTCAATAAACTATAACACATTTTGACCTTCTTCATTACGGAAAATTATAAAAGTATTTTTTGTAACCTCTTTGAACTAAACTGAATTAAAAAAATGTGATCATCGAAAAACTTCGTTACCATCGAAACCATCGTGATACTTTGTTCTCTTCTTTTCTTTTTCTCTTTACGTTTTTCTTCAGTTATTACTTGCTCGATTATTCTTGATTGTTCTTAAGTTTTTATTAAAGTTATGTTTAAATTTAGCATTTTTCCTTTTTATTTATTTTTGGCAACAGACTTAACTAAACATGCAGACTTATAATAAACGCAACCGATTTCTCGCCAAAGATAAGTGGTGACCCGGGTTTTTTGGATTTAACGCCTCTATTCTAGTTTGTGGATTGAATTCTTCACACCTGAAATTGTGCAACATCAAATTTCCCATTGAAATTTTCCAAAATACTTTAAAATATGCCATTGCCGGAAGATAACAGTTCAGAAGCAGCACCAGTGTCGGAAATATCAAGAATAGCAGTCAAACCTCCACCTTTTTGGAAGAATAATCCAAAGTTGTGGCTTGACCAAATCGAAGCCAATTTGAAATTGCCGGCTTTACAAGAGAAGACACAAAATTTAATCATGTTGTTGCCGCTTTTGAATCTGGCATAATTAGGATTCCATTCAAGACTTGATTATCAGTCCACCTGGAAGTGATCAATATTCCGTTTTGAAGACACGACTCATAGAAATCTATATTGAAAGCGAAACTTCTAAATTACGAACTTTATTACAAGGTGTTGAACTTGGCGACCAGCGTCCATCTTTACTGTTAAAACGAATGCGAGATTTAGCGGGAAGACATTTCAGTGATGATTTACTGAAATCACTGTGGCTTGATAGACTACCAGCTAATATAAAATTAGTGTTGGCTGCTTCTAGTGAACAGTTAAATAACTTTCCACTATGGCTGACCGAATTCTAGAGTTTGCTCCTCAAACTTCAGTCAACTCTACTACAGCGCCAGACTCTACACCGAAACATCTAAGTTTAGAACATAAAATTTCAGAGCTGTCTAAACAAGTTGCTAACTTAAGGGAAATTGTACAAAATCGTCAAAATTTTCGTATGTCTAGAAGTCCATCCTTTAATCGCCAAAGTTTGTCACGCAACGGACGCTCTCCTTTCAGACGCCAATATGTTGAACCTGCTAACGAATTTTGTTTCTACCACACCAATTTCGGAGCCTCAGCAAGAAAATGCAAGAGTCCATGCAAATTTCGAACTGTAACCAGTGACACAACTAAAAATTCGAAAAACTAAAAAGTCGATTGCCTAACGGCCGAAACAATCGCCAGATTGACAGAATACTACTGGCCGACCGTAAGACTAATATCAAATTTCTAGTTGATACAGGAGTTGATGTCAGCGTTATTCCAAAACATAAGCAGTGTTGTAAGGCTGACCCTGCGCTTAACCTGCATGCTGCTAATGGTACAGAAATCCTTACGTATGGAGCAAAGTTACTAGATTTAGGTTTGAACTTAAGACGTCAATTCCAATGGAAATTTATTGTTGCTGACGTTAAGCAACCTATAATTGGTATAGACTTTTTAACAAATTTCAATTTACTGGTCGATGCTCGACACAAATGTTTGATTGATGCCAATACGAAACTTTCGTCATCCGGGTTCCGAGTTCAAAATCAAGATTTTACTTTTAATTTAACTACCTTGTCTGAACTTTTGACAGAATACAAGAAACTTTTGGCGGAGTTTCCAACTTTGACAAATTCTTGCTGTTTAGGCAAACAGAAACAAAATGCTCTGGTTTCTCACTTCATTGAGAATACAGGCCCTTCTGTGTTTCCTAAACCTAGAAGATTTCGACCGAAACTTCTGGAAGCGGCTAAAAAAGAATTTTCCGATCTAATGTCATCGGGAATTATACGCCCGTCTAAAAGTTCTTGGTCTAGTCCTTTACATATGGTCAGAAAAGCGAATGGTGACTGGCGACCATGTGGCGATTATCTCAGATTGAATGCAGTTACTATTCCGGACAGATATCCCGTACCCTACATTCAGGATTGTACTCAAATGCTGGAAGGTAAGAAAATATTTTCTAGTTTAGATTTATGTAGAGTGTATCACCAAATTCCAGTTAACTCTGAGGATATACCAAAGACAGCAATAACAACTCCATTTGGTTTATTCGAATATGTATTTATGCCATTTGGATTACGAAATGCGGGCCGAACTTTTCAGCGCTTTATAAATCAAGTATTATCGGGTTTAGATTTCTGTATACCCTATTTTGATGAAACTTTGGTTGCCTCAAAAGATGAAGAAGAACACAAAGTACACCTTAAACTAATATTTCAAAGATTGGTTGAACACGGTTTAACTTTAAACGCTTCTAAATGTATCTTAGGCCAAGGCTCTGTTTCTTTTCTGGGATGCTTAATCACACCTGAAGGAGTTAAAGCACTCCTGGCCAAAGTTGAGACTATTTTAAACCTTCCAAACCCTAAAACAATATCCGAGTTGAGAAGATTCTTGGCAGTACTTAATTTCTATCGCTGTTTCATTCCTAATGCTGCACAAACCCAAGCTATACTTCATGATTTTCTTAAAAATGCTAAGAAAAATGACAATAGGTTTGTAAATTGGACTGATGAAGCTATATCTGCGTACGAAACGTGTAAGCGTGACCTCGCCAATTCAGCCACATTTTTTATTTTTATTTTATGACCGCCGTTGAACAGCCGACCCAATTTTTGGGTTTACGACTACTAATGTTCAACGCCGTAGCCTTGTAATTTTGAACCAAACCAGAAGACAAGGAAACTGCTGGATCGGTACCCCCCAGATGTATTGATTTGTTATGGGAACATGGAGGACTTTGAGACTCGACAGATTTAACGTGCATCAGTCACCATTTACTACACGGGGAGTCTTCAGCCGGCGGGGATCGAACTCACGAACACTTAGACATGGGCCAAGCGCCCCACCGACCAGGCTATCCCGGTCTTGTAGCGACAATTTTTTTTTAAATATATATATACACACATATATATACATATACACACACACACACACATATATGTATATATATATATATATATATATATATATATATATATAAATTTTTTATTTTTACATTTAACATATATGGCCATCACGGGTAGCTGAAAAGCTCCGGACTCACTGCCTGCCCCCAGAGACTTGGAGCAGGGTCAGTGGTGAGGCGTGTGTGGTGATCAACCACGTTGGCTGCTATTGGCATATTTTCCGTCAGCTAATCCAATCTCCCCATAACAGTCGATGCTTCCGAAGTTTCTTTAGGCGCAGTCTTACAAGTGCACACGCCAGATGGTTCACGACCTATTGCTTTCTTTTCACGGAAGTTAACTCCAGCTGAAAAGAAGTATAGTACCTACGATAGGGAATTATTAGCCATCTAATCTGCCATACGACACTTCAGAGACTCTTTTGAAGGAAAATCTTTTTCTATCTTCACAGATCACCGTCCACTGGTATACGCTCTTAGGAAAAAGCATGATACTTGTTCTCCAAGGCAGTCACGACAACTCGACTACATTTCCCAATATACCACAGAAATTAAGCATGTGTCCGGAGCTGACAATGTGGTAGCCGATATCCTGTCCAGGATAAACGATATTTGCCTGGCTAATGCAAATCTGGAAGATATTGCTAAAGCTCAACAGGATGACCAGGAACTACAGAACCTATTGGCACATTCATCTTCGTCACTTCAGTTACAGAAAATGGAAGTTCAGCCAAACGTTTTCCTCTACTGCGACGATTCAAACGACCTTGTGCGACCGTACGTGCCTGTCAATTATCGAAAGATTATTTTTGACAGTTTGCATGGTCTTTCACACCCAGGTATCAATAGCACTGGAGCACTGATCAAGCAGAGATTTATCTGGCTGTCAATAAACCGAGATATTGCACACTGGACACGTTCTTGCATAAACTGTCAAAAATCGAAGGTTAAAAGGCATGCTAACTGTTGAAGAATATCAACTAATAATAATAGGAAATATCAATGAAAACAATATATTTGTCTAAGATAACGAAACGTACAGTATTCCAAAAAACAAAAGTATTTTTTTTTTATAAACAAAAATAAACGTTGTTCAAAATTCAGTTATTCAGCAGTTTGCTTATGCGTACCGTAACGACCTCCCCACCCTAGTCAGCCTCCAAAGGTATGACCAGTTGGATTGGACGGGTAATATGTTTTCCTTCGACACGAAGAATACAAGTGCGAATTTTTCCGTCCCGACCGCTAATTAATTTAACCACGAGAGCTTTTTTCCACACGTGTCTCGGTCGTACATCTTCTTGTAGTAGAACCAAATCTCCTACTCGTACTTGTGGTGATTGCCGAACATTTTTTACTTGATGATGTGAACGCAGTTCCAGCAAATACTCTTTTAGTCCACCTTTTCCAAAACGTATCAAGTACATCTTGTTGTTTTCTGTAAATATTAGTGAGTTTATCACCTTTAAGCTCAGGTCCAGATGGAAGAGTAGTAAGCTTTCGACCAGTTAGGAAATGAGATGGTGTCAAAGATTCTTCTGTATCATTCTCACCATGCTTATAAATCAAAGGTCTACTGTTGAGCGAGGCTTCTATTTCCACCAATACTGTAGCTAAGGTTTCCTCATCTAGTAATGCGCGACCAAGTGACTTTCGAAGACACTGTTTAGTTAGACCTATTAGTCGTTCCCACCATCCTCCCCACCAAGCTGCTCGTGGTGCAATAAACTTCCACTTTATACCATTATGAGCATAGAATTGCTGCATTTCCGCTGAAGTCAATGCATTCCATAGAAAAATTAGTTCCTTGTTTGCAGCATGGAAGGTGGTGGCATTGTCAGTATATATGATGTGTGGAAGTCCTCTTCTACTGACAAATCTTTGTAGGGCCAAAAGAAACTTGTCTGTAGAAAGGTCGGAAACAAGTTCAATGTGCAAGGCTCTAGTAGTTGAACATGTAAATAATGCGATGTAGGCTGTTTTTGTAGGTTTGAATGTTTTAACATAAACTAGACCTGCAAAATCTATTCCAGTCGTATCAAAGGGTACACAAGTAGTAAGTCTATCTAATGGAAGGGTTGCTTCTATTTCATTTGAGCATACAGCATGGAATAGTTTGCATGGTAAGCATGTATTATTAATTACCCGCTTTATGGCTTGACGATCTCGGAGTATCCAAAATTCAGAACGTAATTTTGACCGAACTACACGAACTCCCATGTGATGAAGACGAATATGAGTATGTCTAATCAACAAGTGCACAAAACGATGAGATCCTTCAAGTAATATTGGATGTCGTTGTTTAAACGATATTTGTGCGAAGTGTAGTCTACCACCAAGTCGTAAAATATTGTCCTTAAGGAAAGGGTGAAAACGAGAAATTGTTGATGATTTAGATAAGGATTGATTATTCCTCATGGCATTGTATTCTGCAAAAAAACATTGTTTTTGTGCAGCTGAAATCCTATAATTTCTTGCTTTATTCATCTCATCAGCTGTTAAATCTGAAGTAGAATGTTGTCGATATTTACAATTGTATATAAAGCGTTAAATCCAAGCTGTAATTCTTAAGAGTTTTAAATATGAACTGTATCGTGAAATATCTATAAGAGGTTCAGTAGTAACAGAACATAAAATTTCCTTTACTGGTAATTTTCAAGCTTCTTTATTTATAGAATCGTTCTCTTTTACGGATAATGTTTTTGATGGCCATGCTTTATGAGACTGAAGTAACCATTCCGGACCATTAAACCAGTTTTTCAAATTTGTAAGTTCTGATGGATTTGTCCCACAAGAAATATGATCAGCTGGATTTTGAGGACCTGGGCAGTAACGCCATTGAGATGGAAAAGAATATTGATATTTTTCTGTAACACGATTACATACGAAAGTTTTCCACCGATTGGTATCGCCTTTTATCCAATTCAATGTTACTGTTGAATCACTCCAAACCGTTGCTGATGAAGACTGGATATTAGTTTCTTTACAAATATAGTGAAATAATCGTGCTCCTGTTAAAGCTGATAACAGTTCAAGACATGGAAGAGTAATTTTTTAACAGAAGACAGGTGATTACGACTGCACACTAATCTAACTGTAATATTATTGCCTGTTGTTGAGCGCATGTTAATTGAAGCACCATATGCTCGCTCTGAAGCATCACAGAATATATGGAATTCGATGTTTGATAAATTCGAAACTCCTATCCACCTGGGAATTTTTACATCCTTTAATAATGACAGTTCTGTACTCCATCTGTTGTATTTCAATGCAATGTTCGGTGGTAATATCTCATCCCATTGTATACCACAAAACCATGTGTCTTGAAACATTATCTGGTGCAAAAAACTGGTGCAAAGAGGCCTAGAGGATCATAAAATTTTGCTATTGATTGTAAAAGAGAACGTTTCGTAGCGGGGTTGCTGTTTAAATTTAGCAAAATTTCATCTATGTTTTGATTAAATGTATCACTTTCAGTATCCCAATTAACTCCTAATACCATTGATTCTCGTTTAAAATCAGTTTCGTTTTGATTCCAGATTTCTTTTAATTCTTTGGAGTTACTGTTCTATTTTGCTAAAGGTAGTTTTACACGTGACATCAAATCCTGAATTTCATGGTAAATCTTTATAGCATCACTTTCCGTATTTACTGTCATGATGAAATCTTCCATAAAAATATTCCGATTAAGGTGTTTAGAAGCAAGTTTATGAGACTCTGAGTGCATTTCAACTGATTCTTTTAATGTTGCTGATAGAAAAAAGGGGCTTTATGTTAAACCAAATGGTAAACGAGTAAATCGATACGTAATTATATTATCTTCTAGTATTCTGTTTGTACCATCAGCATCATTTTCTATTTCAAACCACTGAAATCTAGTTGCATCTCTGTCATCTTCATTCAAAATTAGCTGCAAAAAGGCTTGAACTCCATCACATGTAATAGCATATTAACAAAATCGAAATCGTAATAATGTTCCTAGAATTTCTGGAAGTAAGTTTGGACCTTGTTCTAATACGTCGTTAAGAGAAAGACTCTTTGTCGTATGAGAAGAGGCATCGAAAACTACTCTCCACTTAAGTGAGTTATTTTTTTGTTTTTTAACTATATGATGAGGTAAGTAAAAAACTTTGTCTTGGTTTTTGGGTTCAGGAACCACCCTTTCAACTTGTTCCTTTGTCATATAATCTTGCATCTGTTTAACATAAATGTTTTCTAATTCTGGTTTATCTTTCAATCTTTTAGACAACAGTTTTAGATGACTCAGTGCAACATAATAGTTATCTGATGAAAGGCTAACATTAGGTTTCCAGGGTAGTTTTACCACTCGTCTTTCGTCTACTAATTCATACAAATCATAAAATTTTTGCATAATTTCGCTATCATGGAATGACATATTCCTCTCTTGCGAAGTATTTATACCAATAGTTTCTAAATCCCAAAAACCTTTTACCTCTTCAGCAAATTGATGTGATAAATTGTTTGTGGTAACGTTATGTACTGAAGAGGCGTTATACATTTAGTTGTAGTGCAAGAACGACGCCCACTTAAAATCCAACCAAATTTAGAAGGCATTAAAACAAATGACTCAGATAATCCTGTCAGACCTTCAGAGTATACCACGTTCCAGTAGAAATCAGCGCCGATTAAAATTTCTATAGGTAAATTTTGGAAATTATAGTAAGGATCGGCCAATTCATAGTTTTGCTTCATGGCAAGATCATGAATGTCTTTTGGTACACTAGGGTGTGATGCGTACGAGTTAAAACTTTCAAATGCTATAATATTAACTGAAGAATTGTTCCAAATATTAGCTAGCTGCATTTTTACCTGACGTCTGGATTGTAGTTGAATCGATTGCGATTCAAAAGCTCTAATTTCTAATGAACTTGAATTAATAACTTCTAATCCTAGAAAATCTATTAAACTTGACTGATCAAAGCTTGTCTGACTCCCGCAGTCTAAAATACACCGTGGCATTTTAGTAATACCTGAAGGACCAGTTATGCGAATGCTAGCAGTTTGTAAATGAGTAAAGTTTGTGTTAATATTTTCAATATGATTAGTTGATGTTACCACTGGTTCAGTACTCAGTCTGCAAATTGAAACATGATGTTTCTTTTAACATTTAACACAACAAGCTCTGTCCTTACGTGGACAATTTTTAGAATTATGTCCTCTATTTATACATAAAAAGCAACAATTAGTAGTTTTCAGTTTTTGAATTCTTAAATTAGTATCAATAATTGTTTTGAAATCTTGAGGCCAGTGTCCAGAGCAAGCACAAAATGCACAATAAGGAGATTGTTTTTTTGTTCCACTACTTTTAGATTTCGAATTAATATTTAATGTATATGTAGTGGATTTAAAATTATAGTCAATTGATTGCTCACCTTTAATTTTTAAAGTTGTAAGTGCACCTTCTACTTCATCTGTAAGAAAATCCAGTATTTTTTAAATATCTCCCTCAGAAAGCTTTTCGCGTTTGGCATGTATCACATGCTCGACGACATATGAGCAATTCTACAAATAAACACCAATTAGGCGGCCAAAAAAATACAAATTTTTTTTGGAGGGGCACACTATTTCTACACGAATTTTCTTCTTTTTTACACCCTAAAAAGGCAAGAAAAAATCGTGAACATGAAATTTTTCCTTTGTGACATACTTTAAATGTGACATACTCTTTCTGACATACTCAGATAAATCTGAACCATTTATTCAGATTAAACGATTCTTACATAAATATAATATTATTATAAAGTCTATCTAAAATGTATTTATAGAGATTTCATACTACAAGATTATATTTTAGTACAAAAATTGGCGTTTATATGTAGAATTGCTCATATGAGCAATTCGTCGCTTTGAAACTAAACCGTGGTAACTCAAAAAAGCAAGTTTTTCAGGAAAGCGATTTCTAACTTTCTGCGCTAATACGAATCGCGCCAATGCGATAAAGATTTATCTGCTATCTAAATTAATTTTATGGAACTATGAAGATAACACACTGTTTCTCTAAAAGGGTGATTTTTTTTTACATAAAATGACCCAAATATCTCATTTTTCGATTTTTTTTTTTTTTTTTTTTTTTTTTTGAGTTACTACGGTTTAGTTTCAAAGCAACGAATTCTACAAATAAACGCAAATTAGGCGGCCAAACAAAAAGAAAAATTTTTTTTGGTAGGGGGGGGGAGGGAAAAACGCTATTTCTACATGAATTTTCTTCTTTTTTACACCCTAAAAAAGCAAGAAAAAATATTGAACATGAAATTTTTTCTTTGTGACATACTTTAAATGACAAAATACCAATTTTAAACTTTTCCCGATTTTTTCAATTTACAAACCTTGATTAAATTTTTTTATTTTTGTTTTTTATCTTAAAATATAATCTTATGATATGAAATCTCTATAAATACATTTTAGAGAGACATTATAATAATATTATATTTATGTAAAAATCGTTTTATCTGAATGAATGGCTCAGATTTATCTGAGTATGTCAGAAAGAGTATGTCACATTTAATGTATGTCACAAAGAAGAAATTTCATTTTCACGATTTTTTCTTGCCTTTTTAGGGTGTGAAAAAGAAGAAAATTCATGTAGAAATAGTGTGCCCCCCCCCAAAAAAAAAAATTTTTTTTCGGCCGCCGAATTGGTGTTTATTTGTACAATTGCTCATATATCATCAGGAAAAGCGCGTAAAATTTTTGGCGATAAAACTCGGCCGTATGCATTAATATCTTCACCCAATGCAGTTAAAGCTTGTAATCTTCTATTACATTGTTTCTCAATGGGGGCTGTGTGAGTATGCCGAGGGGCGGTGGACTTGTTTTGGGCGGTTGGGGGCGATGGGTATGTTTTGGGCAGTAGGGGGCGATGAGTATGTTTTGTTATTCAAATTTAAATTTATAACTCCCAAATAAAATTATTAAACTAAGATTTATATAATAAATAAAATTAATCTAAAACTAACATTAAGGAAAAAAGATTAAAATAATATAATAAACTAAGATTATCTGATACACCATTTGTACCACCAATAAAACGAACTTATGCGGCACCTATCCTCCGATCCGAACCAGCACAGCGTAACGCAGGAGTCAGTAGTTTTTGCCTCTGACTCATTCAAGCCATTTATTGAAAATCGAAGTGCATGCGCTTTTAGTATGAATGCTCGATTTGACCCGAGTTTCTTATGATGGTTTTCGTTCGCTTCAATTAAGTTTTTCTCCAGTTTCGATTCGATTTTATTCTTTATTTGGCCAGGTACGTGGGTGAATTAGTTCTTTATCGTAAATTATTTATTAACTTGAAGAAATAGTTGCTTTTCTTGTATCGTTGTATTTTGCTGCCACGAACAATATCGGTTAAATAAGTGTCGTCAATACAGTGTCACGTACTTGAAGTTTGGATTTGCTCAATCGCTGTCAATTTCTCAATTACCCATGCGTTTATTTTATAACAACATTTTATCTAATGTGGCAATGGAAACTTTTCATTAGTAGGAGCATTTGCAAAAAATTCATCCTGAGAAACAAAAGAAAGATTTGTCATGTTTCCGAGCATCAAAGTTAAGTTTCTGAAGGCACCTACGGTCTCAAGCTTACTAGCAACCTCGTCATAAAAATGCGACGAAGGTTTGATTGCCTCTTATAATATATAAAAATTAATTTCTCAATTTGGGAGAGCCCATACCATCAGCAAAGAGTTGATACTCCCGGCTGACGAGGAAGTTTTAGAAACAGTTTTACACCATCCAGCCGCATCGAATTTACTCAAAAATATCCAATAAAGCAACGATACAGTGCTGTGACGAATTGATGAAATGGCTGAAGAGGTTGAAATTACCGTATGCAAACTTTTGATATCCAACGAATTTTTCTTTCAAGTTGATTAATCAGCCTTGCCAAGTAATGCAGGCTTTACTGTTGGCGTTTGTCCGGTTTGTGAAGGAAAGAAAAATTATTGAGGAGATGCTTTTTGCTTTATTGTAGATACCAAAGGTGAATCTATTTTCAATGCTGTCAAATATTATTTTAAAGAGCAAAACATTTCTCTTGTGAATATTTTGTCTGCTGTCACTTACGAAGCTCCTGAAATAGTGGATTGACAGGGTGGGTTTATCGCCGTTTTAAAGAGGGAGTTATCCGATATTTTAGCTGTTTACTGCGTGATTCACAGACAACATTTAGTAGGAAAAAATAAAAGTGACAGTTGGCATCAGTCATGGCAATGTGTTATATCTGCTGTGAACAAAATTAGCAGTAATGCTCTCAAAGATTGATTATTCAAACAGCTATGTAAGAAAAACGATGAATATCACTTGCTCCTACACACCGATATTCATTGGCTTTGCAAAGGTGCATGTCTTAATAGGTTTTGGAATCTTTTCGACTCTGTTCTTGAGTTTCTCGAAGACAGAGCTGTAGCTCTGTTATTTGCAAATATGTTATTTGTAAAATTTAATGGCTTTAATTTACAACTTCAAGTCAACGAGCTCAATTTGATCCCTAGAAAATCAGCTATTTCTACCTTTCTAAGAAAACTCATTTTGTGAAGGTAGATATTTGGTGGGAATGAGTTCAGCCAATTTTCAATCTTATCATACGAGTATCTTACAAAGAAAGACGAAATTACCTCTGATGATGCACAAGAATATTGTCAACACCTTGACTCTTTGCACATGGACTTTTCTGACTATTTCAATGATGTTTTGACCCTGGAAGTTCCTCAATGGATTATGAACCCTTTTATGAATATTGAAACAACAAAAGTTCAGATTCAGGAGGAATTGGTTGAACTTTGAACTAATAAAACTTTGAAATGGTGAGCGTCTCACAAAAGTTTGGCTTCAAGGTGACGTCACTCGCCTCTAACCTGGACTGTGGAATATCGCCAAAAAATTTTTAATCGGCCTTCCTTTCTCCACCTTTCGAACTTAGATTCAGTGCTATCTATTCACGAAAAAGAGAAATCGACTCGAGATCGTGCTAAGAAGGGACTTGCGTCTTCACCTCACTAAAAATATTGAACTGAACGCTACACTGATATAGTTAATTGATTGTTTCGTTGATACTAGTACTTTTTAATGTAAAAAGTTATTCTTGGGTGTTTTTTTAGTTTTTTAATTAAGAATAAATGACTATTTTTTGTTGTATTTTTTTTTAATTTCCGTTACCGTATTTATTTTGATTATGACAAATAGACTGCGATTACCCGCTAGGATAAATGTATCGAGTTAACGTACACATTAATTTTAAAATAAAAGAAAAACAAACAAATTTAATGCGTAAAAAAAACTGGATTTTCACAAAGGGGGGCGTTGAAATGATTTTTGCTCCTTAAGGGAGCGGCAACGTTAAAAAGGTTGAGAATCTATGTTCTATTACATTCTATAAAAGTTTCAGAGCTTTAGGAGTAGCATTTCTTATTGGCTTAATATTTTCTAAATAGTCCAAATGAGCCTGAATGATTCTATTTTTATCACCATACCTATTCATTAAGAGCTTTTTTGTAGTTTCGTATGTGTCAGCAATTATGCTTATTCCGTCAACCAAGCGCTTTGGCTCTTCTTCTAAGTAACCTCTTAAAAATACATGTTTATCAATCGTCGAAAGATTTGGATTATTATCTATAGAGGATTTGAACTTTTCCCAAAAACTGTGCCACTGCTCCACTTCCCCTCTAAAAGGCTCCAATTTAATCTTAGGTAGTTTAACCGTATATGTTTGAGACATTGGCACTGTATTCGTAGTACTAGTAATGTGTTTCCATCGGAAACGGAAATTCTCAGTCAAGAAACAAAACGATTTTTACTTTAATTTAATTCTCAATCAAAACGTAAACTTTGAAATAAAATGCTTAATCGAGTATTCGGCACCATATGTTGTAGATTATCAACTTATAATAATAGGAAATATCAATGAAAACAATATTGCAGCGTAAAGTATTGAAAAACAAAAGTATTTTTTTCATAAACAAAAATAAACGTTGTTCAAAATTCAGATATTCAGCAGTTTGCTTATGCGTACTGTAACACTAACAGTTCTTTGCAGAATTTCAGGTTGCCTGATCACAGGTTCGAACACATCCATATTTATTTGGTTGGGCCTCTCCCACCTTCAAAAGGTTATCGTTACTTACTAACCTGCATTGATCGCTGTACTCGATGGCCTGAAGTCATACCCATCTCTGACATATCTACTGGAACAGTTGCAAAATGTTTCGTTACTAATTGGATTTTCCGGTTTTGAGTACCAGCTGTAATAGCAAGGGATCAAGGCCGACAATTCATGTCAAAATTGTTTGCCAATCTGTCCTCCATGTTGGGAATAAAAAGAATACGTACTACGCCGAATCATGCTATGGAGAATGGTATGATCGAACGCCTGCATAGAACCTTAAGGTCTGGTTTCTTAGGACAGGTCAGGGTTACACAACGTCAGCTGGAAATCAGCGTTAACCCCTGATTGGTCAATTTGTGAGCTAGACAGCATACGTCATCGAACGCTCAGCTTGAATGACGACTGACGTCCGAATCAACTGTTGTTGGATTACAACGTAGCGTTAAAGACAGAAGCAATGGCGGACAACATCCAAGAGAGCATTGAAATCAGCCAAGATTTCGATTTTAACATTAAACATAGCTTCTTCTTCATTTAGCTAAGCTATAGTGTGTTTTTTCTTGGTCAAAGTCTTGTTCTCCAAATCACTAGTCGACAATAACAAAATCAATACTAATTCAAAATAAATATTTGTTTACGTTATTAACGCATGCGCAATGCGAGATAATGTCTGCGTTGGACGCAAGCGAGTAGGTACAGGACGATTCCATAATACAAACGGACTTATTAAATTTAGAAAGAGAAAGAAAGGGAAAAATGAGCTCGATATCGGAAAAACGTTGCTGATGAGAGCATTAGCTTAGCAAAATATCGCCTTATTTTTGCGCCAACATTGGAAGTCAAATTTTGGCGGGGTTTTCTGAAACAAAAACTAAACTAGGAACTAATCAAAAAAGAAAGAATTGATTATTAGGCTTTACAGTAAAGATAGTTAGAATCTAATTTTTTTTTTTTTTTTTATTTTTTTTTTTTTTGTAATCTTTAAAGAACGTTTTGATGCGGTACTGTTTGAGAGGTACTGTTGTCAATTATCGGTCGGGGTTCCAGCAATTCTGTACATGTTGGAGGAGCATGAAGGGGAGGGGAGAGATCGTGAAAAGAATTCCGTGTATAAAGGAGATAGAAAGGAAAACAAGAAATTATAGATTTATAATTTTTGATTAAAAAACACTTATAATCAGCTGTTTTAACATATATTTTTTTCAACTTGTGCTTACTTCAAAAAAATAATGTGGTTATTCTCTAATTTTGTGTTTTCAGAATCATTTTTAAGCTTACAAATGTCATATCACAATCTGAAAAATTAATTTTGACTATCATCTATAGTGTAGTGTGTTTTTCTGAATTGCAAATATTTATACAATATAATGTGTTAAAGCCGGGGAATTTTGGCTGAATCCTGTCAAAGAAAGATCGAAAATATTTTTAAGAAAGTGGGACATCATTAATGGACAGACCCAGAGCCTCATTAACACAGACAGGACGGCTGAATACCCTTACCAAATTTTATATCCCCTCATTTGGTGCCCAATATAAATTTATTAAAGGACTCGGTGAATTTTAAAAAAAACATAGACATAAACTGTAGTTATTTTTCATTCTACTTCAAACTACTTAAACAATATATATATATATATATCTTTTTCATTATGTAATTTTTTTGATGTACTTTTAAGCTTGTTTATCCATTATCCCGTAGTGATTTCAATCTAACAAACTGCAGATCGCAAATAACCAAATTAAAAATAACGAAAAAATAACTAACTTTAAGGTAAAAATAAATTAAAACAACAAAAGCAAAACAAATAACAATAATAAAAACAAAAACATAACGAAAAAATTCTACAAATAAGATATTTTATACGATTTCAAAAATGACAAAAATGTCGCAAAAAATAAACATAAACAAATGCGAACGGTTACGGCAAACCTTTGAAATTTAGCCAATACGCCAAGGAAGGGAAATGAAAAATCCCCAATATTCTCAATGTAATTTCTCTCTTTCCCTATTTTTACTCTTCCGACTAAACTCTTAAGTTTTTAACATTATGGAATCGTCCGCTCCCTAGTCGCTTATGTGTTAGACCGACTGCTCACGCTGAGCTAACTAGGGTCTGGTTTCTTAGAACAGGTTGGCGTCAGCTGGACGTTGACGTACCGCTGACGCCCAGATAAGGCGCTTGTCCTAAGAAACCAGACCTTTAAAGCAAGGTATTATGTGCCACAACAAACTTCGATGGACCGAGACTCTTCCTATCGTTTTACTAGGAATCAGATCAGCATTCAAAGATGACTTGAAAGGTTCCTGTTCTGAAATGGTTTACGGCACAGGTTTACGCCTACCTGGCCAATTTTTAACCCTTCCACAAAACCCATTGAAGAGTCTACTTTCATTGAACACTTGCGGGAGACAATGAAAAAGCTTACACCCGTTCCTGCTTCTGATCATTCTCGTCAAACCTGTTTTGTGCATTCTGCCTTAAAGGATTCTACTCACGTTTTCATTCGAAAAACTTGGGCCAAACCTCCGTTGACTCCTCCATACGACGGACCTTTCCATGTATTCTCTCGACAAGGTAAGCATCTCACTCTAAAAATTGGATCCCGCACAGCTACAAATAGTATAGATCGTCTCAAGTCCGCCTTTTTGGAAACTTCTATTCCTTTGAATTCTTCAAAATTCGAATCTCAACCTCAAGTGTTTACCAGATGTGGTAGACGTGCAAAATTTAGAATTCCCTAGCTCCATACCTCCGGTATTTGGAGCATTATTTAAAACATTACTCTCCTCGAATTTAACCCTTAAATTACCTAACTGGGAGTTTGGAAAGAAAGAAGTGGAGTATCTAGAGTTTATTATAAATAAAAACGGAATTAAGCGTGGATCAAGAAAAGTAGAAGCTATATCTTTTCTCAAATTAAAAATATACACCGTGTTCGAAGATTTCCATGTTCGAAGTTTTTTCAGAAGACTTATCCCAAACTATGCAATTAAAGCTGGATATTTAATGCAACTGATGAAAAAGAATGAAATTTTTAAGTGGGAAAAAACCAAGAAGAGGCGTTTAAAACCTTTAAACGTAAATCAACAAATGGACCCATTTTGACTCGATAATCCTGAAGTTCACACCGATGCATGTGTAGATGGTATGCTTCTTCAGCTTGGAAATGATAACAAATGGCATTTAGTTTACTGTGTGATTAAAAAGACAATTAAATACCATTCAGATTAATCAGACATATCAAACGGATAAATATTATTCCAGTAAGTCAGAGTTAATGGCAATTGTTTGGACACTAGAACGACTTAAGCATTTTTTGTTGGAGTTTTACTGTAGTAACAAACTACCCAGCTTTAATTTATATGAATACTAAGAAATCATATAATCCCCAAATAGAACGTCGATACGAAATGAACGTGAATGTAGCAAGTTATGAATACGCTAATACCATCAATAAATATTTATTTTAGTTTCTAAAAAGGATTTATTAATGTCACATTAATTAAAAAGATGCCAACAAATGTAATCCATTTAAAGAAGCTTTATAAATCTCAGCATATCTTGAAAAGAATTTCAACTATTGTTATTCATATAAAATAACCTTAGAGACAAAATTTAATTAACAGTTTATTGTTAGTTAAGATCACGAACGATAAACATTTCAACATAAGCGATAAATCTTAAATTTCATAATAAAACGCCTACTCGTCTAAAGTAATGTGGGAATCTACTCAAAGAAAATATTTTTGACCAAAAAATATTCTTTCAGTAAACAATGATTACTTAAAATACCTTTATAAAAATTTTCACAACACAGTTGATATTTTAGTTTATCAGATTGCTCACTCATTCACGTAAGCTCCTCTATATTTATATAAATATCATTATAATACAAGTATAATATCATTTATATTAATAACATTATAAGTATAAAATTAATTTTTCCCTCTGAAATTTACATGAGTTGTTCTATTTTAAATAAGTTAAATATAAATATGGCATATTTGACTTATATAAAAATCTTTTGCTATTCTAATTCTAAAAATATTTTTAAGAAAAACGTATTGGAAGAGTGGCAAAGATAGAATTTTATGGGCGAATATTCAGAGTAGCACTTCCCCCGAGTTGATAGAAGTTCCCAAATAACAGTTTAACGAACTTTTTTTTTAAATGTTGTTCCTTGAAAATTATTTTATTTCGAGAAATAAATGCTTATTTTTCTGATTTTTGTTTCATAACTTAAATAGATAACTGCTTAAAATATTTTCAATTAAAATAATAAAATTGCTCAAATTCTTACATCGCTTCCTTATTCTAAAAATATTTTACATATATATATATATATATATATATATATATATATATATATATATATATATATATATATGCGTGTGTGTGGGTGGGTGTGTCCAGCCTCAGCTGCAGCAGGGCCACCTCTCTTATTACACACTTCTATCCAAACACTCAGACGGAGCGGTTACTTTCTATATCTCTTGTTATTTTGTAATTAAATTTGTTTGTTACAAAAAGCGTAGTCATGCTTATGATTCATCTTATACCTAACGCCAACCTCCACATGGGGGCTCTGGCCGTGAACTTTGCTTTGTGAAAGGTAATTAACACAGACTGGGTTTTATTAAGTAACCAAACGGATTGAGCACAGACGGCGTTTACCTAACTTATCAGACGGGTAAGAACAGCTTTCGATTTGAACTGTCTATCTTGAACTGTATTAATTATTATACAATGACATCTCTTAACGAGATTGAGTCAATTGCAAATTTTCTAAGAACAGGCAATATAAAAACTCACGAAAGAATTTGCGATCCTTTTCTTCTTTTCCCCCTGGCGTAAACATTGAAGAAGGAATAAAGTTAATAGCTAATATTTTTTCAGAAAACGAATTAATATGTGTGTTAAATGTGTTAAATTTGGACGTTGAAGGGAAAAAGCCTGAATTAATTGATAGAATTCATCAATCGTTTATGAACTTGAAAGAATCAAAAGCTTTTAATACACAATTGAGCGAAGAAGAAGATGAATTCGAAAGTGAAACTGGAGTACATGACTCTTAAGCCACACCCAAATTCTTATCGGATAGTAACAAAGCAAAGAATGAAGAATTTAATTCTTCGAATTACTTTTTTTTTAAAAAAGAAATGTCAATTTCAATGAGACATTTCAATGCTAGTGATTTATATGGGATGCATTTGTTTTTAAACGATGTTGAGGACGCGTTTAATTTTATTCCGCATTTAAGTGATACGCAGAAAATAATATTTTGTAAAACTTTACTTAACGGTCAAGCAAAAACTTTTATTTTCACACAACGTAATTTAAAATCGTGGTTATTGTTTAAAAATGCTTTATTAAATGAGTTTAGTCACCAATTAAATGCCGCCGAAATTCATCGTCAATTAAGTAATCGTAAAAAAAATCCACACGAATCTTTTATGGATTTTTTTTTTTCGTACGGGAACTCGCGTGTAATTGTAAAAACCCAATAGACGATTTTATATATTTGATTATACTATTGACGGTATTCCCGATTCCCCCGCTAATAAATCCGTTTTGTATGGCGCGAAATCTATTCCTGAATTTAAGGATAAATTGCGTATTTATGACAAAATAGTTAATGATACATAGAAACAAAAAATCTTTTTTCCGTACAAATCCTCCCTTTCCCCCTGAATTTCCCAAACATGAGCGTAGTAATTTAGTACGTGACAATGTACGAGGATATGATTTTCAAAATGATATTACGTTTGATAAACAGATAACTTGTTATAATTGTGGTGTGACTTGACATATTTCACGTTTGTGTCCTGATAAACAACGAGTTTCGAAATGTAATATATGTAAGAAATTTGGACATATTGCTTTTAAGTGTAATAATAAACCTATTAACCAAACTGATAACACTGTAAGCGCAATTACACATTCACCTTCTTTGATGTATAAAACTGCTAATGTCAATAATACTTAATTTAATGATCTTATTGATACTGGAGCTATGAAAACAATTTTGAGGGAACAAACTTATCATAAAATAGGCTCACCTCTTTTAACTTCTTTTTATGGTACACTAGCAGCGTTTGGTAACGGACATATTAAACCAATAGGTAGTTGTACTCATGAATTTGTAATAGATGATCAAGAATTTAAAACAAATTTTTGTATAGTATAAGATAATATTATGTCATATGATGCTATAATTGGCATGGATATTTTAACACAGGCAGAAATAAAAATTAATACTGCTGGTATCACTTTAACAAAGATAGAAGATAAGAGAGTAGAACGGAACCAGTTGAGTAATATTCTATTTCAAATATTTCCATTAAAAATGATTTCGAATTAGAAATTGGATCTCGCGTTAGTCAAACACAAAAAAGAACTCTTCAAAATATGTTTTCAAATTATAAACCCACCATATCTAAAACTTACGATATTCAAATGCCTATTAATTTAAAGAATAAAACGCCAATAACTCATAGACCACGTCGATTACCTTTTACAGAACGTAAAAGTGTTGATGACCAAGTGACAAAATGGTTGACTGACGGTATAGTTGAATCATGCTCTTCCGAATATTCCAGTCAGGTTGTAGTGGTAAAAAAAAAAAAGATGGAATCCCAAGAGTTTGTATTGATTATAGAGGGTCAAATAAAAATGTAGTTAAACATAATTACCCTTTACCACCTATTGACGATATATTAGAAAATCTTCCAGGAGCAACAACGTTTAGTAAAATTGATTTACGTAATGCATTTTTTCATCTGGAAATTGAACCGAACAGTCGTAAATATACGTCTTTCATCACTCATAATGGTCAATTTCAATTTTTACGCGCACCATTTGGCCTTTGCAAATCACCCGCAGCTTTTCAGCGTTATATTAACACTATTTTTAAGGATTTGATAATTAAAGGTCATATTATTATTTTTATAGATGATATGACTATACCATCGAAAGATGAAGAGGAAGGTCTTGAGAGGCTTGCATCGGTATTTTCACTTGCTTCTGCTTATGGGTTAGAGATTAATTTTTCAAAATGAACTTTCTTAACTAGAAAAATAGAATTTCTCGGACATGTAATTGAAAATGGTAAAATGTACCCGTCACCACATAAAATTAAAGCTGTACTTAATTTTCCCGAACCCAAAAATAGAAAGGATATACAATCATTTCTTGGTCTAGCAAACTATTTTCGATAATTCATATTAAATTTCTCCATTATTGCGCACCTTTCAACTGAACTTTTAAAGAAAAATCGCGAATTTAAATTTACCGAGAATGCAAGCATTTAGTAGTTTAAAACATAATTTGTCATCTCCACCTGTTCTTAGTATTTACAATCAAAACGCGGATACTGAAATACATTGCGACGCTAGTATTCATGGTTATGGATGTATTTTAATGCGAAAATCGTTAGAAGATAATGCGTTTCATCCGGTATATTTTATGAGTAAGAAAACGTCTGATGCCGAAGCGAAATACAGCAGTTATGAGCTTGAAGTCTATTGCACAGGCTTTAAAAAAAATTAGAGTTAAAAAAATTAGAGCGCTGCATTATTACTACAGGATTTCGATTATATCATTGAACACCGTTCTGGTTCTAAAATGTATCATGTTGACGCGCTAAGTAGATATCCCATTATGATAGTACAGGATGGTCTCATTACGAAAATTAGAAAAGCTCAGGAAGAAGATAGTGAAATATAAACGGTTAAAGAGCTTTTGAAAACTATACCCTATGATGACTTTTTTCTTAAATCTGGCATACCAATATAAATTTGTTGATGGTGAGGAACTTCTTGTCGTTCCTGAAAGTATGTAATACAGTGCACTCCCGATTATCCGGGTTAATCACCGGGGCAGATCGCACGGACAATCGAAAAACACGGATAATCCGAAAACTTCCTTTTTATTTAAGAAAAAATCCATATCAGTACAAAAAATATAAAAATTACTGACATTTGCATCCTGTATAACATCAAACTTTACCTTTTAAAAAAAATTGTAATGCGCCACATATTGACACGTATTTTACGAACCGTAGTAATGTCACCATAATCAAATCCTCCTACACAATCTAATAAAGTTTCCACAGATGGTAGAGCAACAGGAATTGTATTTCCCTCATTTATTACATCTTCTGCATCAGTTACTATCATCACTGTTGTTTGATTTAACAACATAACGATGTCTCCATCTGTCAAATACTGGAAGCCAGGCTCACATGCATAACTTTGAAACCAATCTTCTAAATTTTCTTCATCAAGATTTCGGAACCTTAGATTTATTTTGCTTGTTCGAGAATACTGTTATCATATTCTTCTTGAATATATAAAGAAGATTATTCATCAAGCGGTATGATCTTTCTCCACGATCGTGATAGCATAGACGATTTTACCTTTGACAATGCTGCTGATATTCCATATACTGCAATCCAATAACGAATATTGTTTTCCAAAATTTTGGTCATGTTATAACTTCATGAATCTAATTTTTTCAATTTTGAAAATGTTTCTCTTTAAATTTTTTGTGCGACTCCGGAATAAGCACGGATAATCCGAAAACCGGATAATCCACGCACGGATAATCGAGAGTGTACTGTATTATACGAAATGTTTATTCATGATCGCGGACATTATGCATCTAAGCGTAATGAAGAATCATTGAAACATCAATTCCATATCCCTAAAGTGAAAGAAAAAATAGACCGTTTTATTAAAAACTGTGTTCCTTGCATTTTAATAAATCGAAAGTGTGGAAAACAAGAAGGATTATTACATCCGATCGAAAAAGAATCCATTCCTCTGCACACTTATCATATTTGTCATTTAGGACCATTGCCTACCACAAACAAGAATTATAAATACATATTTGCAGTTATAGACGCTTTCACAAAGTTTTGCTGGTTATATCCAACAAAATCTACAGATGCTACTGAAGTTATTTCTAAATTAGAGTGTCAAAAATATGTTTTTGGCAATCTATCACGAATTATTTCTGATCGTGGATCTGCATTTACTTCCAAACAGTTCCTTGAGTATTGCAGTGCTGAACAAATTGAACACTTTCCTGTAACTACTGGTTTACCGAGAGCAAATAGACGAAAAGAAAATTTAAATTCTACCATAATTTCTGTAATCTCCAAATTATCAATAGAAAATCCAAACAAATGGTACACTTCCGTAAAAGACGTTCAGAAAATTATTAGTTCTACTTTTCAACGAAGCATTAATAAACTGTTCAACTATTTTTGGTACTGCTGTTAAAACAGAACAGGATCTGGAAATTACATATATGCTGAATGAGGAAATTCAAGCCGTCTTCGTTAACAGCCATGACGAGTTACGGAAACAAGCCAAACTACAAATACAGAAAGTCCAAGATTAAAACAAGCGAACTTAAAATCTTCGGCGAAAACCATCTGCATCCTTCAAAATTAACGATCTAGTGGCAATAAAACGCACACAATTTGAACCAGGACTGAAACTGAAACCGAAATACATAGGACCTTATACGATAACAAAAATTAAACCTAATGATACTTTTGATGTTGAAAAATGCGGTTTTTTGACGGACCTTCAAAGATCAGTACATGTGCAGAATACATCAAACATTGGTCTGATGGTATTACTTAAAATGACATTTTCTTCAGAATTCTTTAGAACATTTTAATTTTTTTTCCCAGTGATTTATTTTTTTTCACCTTGAAAATTATTTCTTAAGTATCATTTTTTTATTATATATATATATATATATATATATATATATATATATATATATATATATATATATAATCAATTAATTATTTAGTCGTATCATGTAGTTAGATGAAATCTACAGGAAACCACACATTTTCGCAACCATTATTTTTTTTAAACTTTTTTTAATCAAATTTTTCTGACACTTTTTGTGATATGAATTTTCGCTTATACATTTGCAATAAAATATTCAGATTTTAAATTGCGTCATTGTTTAGGATGCCAAAAAATATAAAAGTTGTGTTTATTTAGTTTCTTCTATTTACTTCACGTGTCTTAATCTTCAATTAAATCTAAGTTCCGTGAACTCGAGAAATGAATTATAGTAATTAAAGTGCGTTTCGAATTCCGTAAAAAAAAAAAAAAAAAAAAAAAAAAAACTAACAGTAGTGTTCAAACGATTAACTGAGCAAAAAAATTTATTTTTTAAATTTTCTTTCGTCCCTCTAGCAACAAATAAAAAAATGTTTCTCAGAAAACGATAAAAATAAGTCTTTTCCCGGATTAAGCGGAAACGATAAAAAATAAAAGGACTAAAAAGGAGAAGTACAGCTTGATCGTCTGCCACATTTTTTTTTTTTTTTTTTTTTTTTTTTGAGATTAACATAATAGCTTCCGGAAATGAAACGATTATCCTCGCTGCAACCTTTTGGAGTAACAAAGTTGTGATTTTTTGCTCTTCAAAAGACTTAGTACAGGGGTGGCCAACCTGCGGCTCGCGAGCCACATGCGTGACGGATTTTTTGTGGCTCTCGATAAATGCACCCAAGTTCCCTATTCAATTTTAAAAAAATTAATTATGATCGGTCCGTATGTGTTTCAAAATGTCTTTTAAATTACTGGCAACAAATATTACTGGCTAACACTGAATTTACAATTGCAGGGGAAAGATAAAATAATATCTGACCTCTCACAATGTATATTTAGTTTTCAAACTAAATTTTAATTTTTTCAAAAGGACATTAAAAATAAAACATTTTGTCAGTTTCCAAAAATTGAAATTTTTTTTTCCAATATTAAACAAGAAAAACTGAACGAGTATATAAAAAACATAGAAGGAATATTGATGGAATTTCAAAATAGATTTCAAGACTTGAAATATTTTAAATCGTCTCTTGATTTATTTCTGAATCCATTTGAAATTATCATAATTCAAGGTGAGTTTTCCATTTCCAATATAATTATGACCCAAAAAGCATCTGGAAAATTAGAATTAATAGAGATGCAAGAAGATCAAGCGCTACAATTAAAATATAAGTCGACGTCGATTACTTAATTTTAGAAATTTGTTCCAGAATCGAAGTATCCTGAATTAAAAAAGGCTGCTTGTCGTATTATTTCAATATTCGGAACAACGTATTTATGTGAGATCAAAACACCGATCAGTATTAACTAACCAGCTTCTCAAAGAATTACTGAGAAGTACAGTCACCAATTATTCACCAAATTTTAAAGAATTAGCAGGAGAAGTAAAATAAATGTGTTTAATTTTTAATATTTAAATTCAATACACGCATTTTGTACTTTATTTATGTTTTCAATAAATATAATTTCTGTAAAAATGTTTAATACCTTTTTGCGTGCCTTTATGATTCATATTTAATTGCAGATCGAGAAAAATTTCAAATTTAGAAAAATGGCTCGACTATCAAGGAGCTTGGCCACCCCTGGCTTAGTAATTGTTCGAATTATTTATCATTTTTATTTATTTGTTTATGCTTTTTTTTTTTTTCCATTTTCGTCTTTCCTTCTGTTGAATACCTTGCTCGTTTTTGTTAGCTGAAAAATATTTTCTTTTAAATCTGCAATATGCTAATGTTATATTCAGCATATTATTTGATAAATAAATACATCTGAATTAACCGAAACATAAAAACATAGAATCTGAAAATATGTACTTCATACTGATTACAAATGGTTTTATGATCATTTTTTTGTGCTTTAAACTGATTTTCAAGGAATCAAAATCATATTTTGCTTTGGCAGTTTTATTGCGTTAATAACTATTCCCTAATTACTTTTACTTTTAAGCTGTTACTTTTAAGCTGTTATTTTATTTCAACATTTAGTAGCTGCTTCTTTTAGTTTTAACCCCATGTGTTCGGCATGAATACTTATTTTATGTATGTATATATATATATATATATATATATATATAATGGAAAATAATACAGATTAATGAACAGAGAAGAAAAATTATTATTATGAAATATTTTTAAAAAATATTAAAAAAAACTGGAAAACAAAATAATGAAAAGTTATAATCTCATCATCATCTCACACGATTTTATCTGCTAAAAGAAGTGTTTTCTAATATTGTATCAACATAAATAAACCAATATATGTCAATACAATAGTATGAGGAGTTAAAAAAATAGAAACGAAAATAAAACACATCAAGTAAAAAATATATAAGAAATAAAACATATCAAGCAAAAAAACAGAAAATAAAATATAAAGAAAAAACAGAACCAAACAGAAAACGAAATTATTTCTTTTATCGTATAAATCTACGAAGAAGATATTTTTTACTTTTTTAATACCCAAATCCAAAAAAAAATTCAATTAATATTATCATCATCATTACGAAGCAAGAATAATTCCTCGTGGGTAAATAGTACTTAACGAAATTGTATAATCTTGAAAATTAAAGACAGTTAAATCATCAATAAATCTAAAAACAAATTTAATACTAAGAGTAAAGGTTTTTTTAATAATAGGGTAAAAATAAGTTAGCTAAGAGAGATGAAAAATTTGTCATTGTGCTATTCCATCAATTTGAATAAAAATATTTTTTCCCTTGTAAAGATAATTATTTAAAAGACAAAAATTAATTAGAATTTCCCAGCAATCAAAATCGCAATTAAAGATATTTTTAAAATCATAGTAATAATTCAGAAGATCATCCTTTTAGTTTAAAAAGGGGAATGGTATTGAAAATATCTTGGAAATCAGAAGTCGCAATAGAATTAATTTTATTTTGTTCCATAAATTTTAAAATCGGTTGATTATTAGTGATAATCCAAGAAAAACCTTCTTCAATAATATTGTTCATAAATTTTTTTAAGTAGTTAAAGAAAATGGTTCCAGGTTTAGTGAGGTAAGTATTAGACCCACATGTGATAGTTCTAAATTTTATAGGAATTTAATGAAATTTTGGACTGATAATTAAGTGAGGATATTGTATATGACTAATTTTAATTTTTAACCTCTTGTACGAAAATAAAATTTTTTTTAATGATAATATTATTATTTTAATTATAATGATAATATAATGATAATAATAATAATTTAATGATATTATAATGATAATAATGATATTTAATGATAATATAATTAGGAAGCTTAAAAGTACTGCTATTTTTTAACTTCTTATTTAAAAGTTCAACATAGAATTTTTTACAGAAGATTGCATAATTGTTTAATTATTGTTAGCGTTGTCTATGGGGGTGATAACAAAATTCTTTTCTTCGTTTATATATAATATATATATATTTATATTAATATATAAACAAAGCCATAATTCTTCGAATATTATGGCTTTAATGAAAACAGCAGAATTCAAAACAAAGTAAATCAAAACTATAACTGAGCCTAGAAATGCTAAAATTCTGATGAAATGAAGTAGAATTAGTTAAAAAATTTCAATGAGCGACATCAACTTTAGCCTTAAATAAAAAAATCTGGTTAATTTAAATTTTTATTTTTTTTTTGCAAAATTTTTAACACTTCTTAAACTAAAAACTCCAATTATCCCCCAAAATACATATATATAATTTTTAGATATTGTTAACTTCTCAGTAGTAATACTTAAAAACTATAAATACAAAATATTTAACCATTAAACAATTTGCAAAAAAAAACTACATCTCCTTTAAAAGTACATGCTTTAAATACTGAAATCTGAGAAACATCAATGTAATCCGTTAAATACTCTTCAAACAACCTTCCGGAAAAAAAATATCTTCTACACTTTCCTTTTCCGGTCACACCTGGCACTAACATTCCACAATTAATGAGTATTTCCCTTTCATTCCAAAAACAATAATACCAATCCCGAAACGCTCCTCTCCAACAACCCTTCTCCTGGAAGCTAGTTCGGGATGAAGGTGTCATTGACCTGTTACAATCATCATCGAAATTCTTTTTTAAAATTCCATCGCTTTCCAGATGTGAAGTTGTGGGTTTTTAACTACTTAAATGCTAATGAAAACATTTCCCCCCACTTCACTATAGGTAAATGAGTTTTTCTCTTACTTGTGTTTATTTTTTACAATTTCGTTATTTTATTCAGAGCGCAAGTATATATTTTTTTCTGAATTGCCTATTTCTAATATATTCAATGTCTAATTAAATTACTCTTAAATATAATTAAATTGATTTAATATGTTTATTTTTTCGCAATGCCTTGCCTGCTTCAAATCTTTAATATGTTGCAAGATGGATTTTAAGAAACGGCGTAAAGAGAGAGAGAAATGGATTTTGAGTGTCTTTCAGTGTAGCAAAATCTACGAAATAAAGAAAATGAAGTTAAAATAAGCACGGAAAACTATGAAAATGATGCATATAGATGCGGTTAGGAATGCACTCTGAAGAGTTTGCACTGACCAGTCACGTGTTTTTATTTATTTACTTATTTATGTTTGTTTATCTTTATTATAGTTTTTAAATTTATGTTTGGTGTTTTCCACCATTATTTATTTATTATATATATTTAGTATTATTCTTTTTTACACAATTTAATATTGAAATAAAAATTATTGAATTTTAAGGTATAAATATTTTTACACCAATTTTATTTACGTATGACAAGTGAAAATTTTGAAGGTTCTTAAGAAATCAAAATTTTCTTTGAGATGGTGAAATTAATTCGCAAAGAGTGAAATTAAGTTGTCCAAACCTGTTTAAATAATTGGGTCCACATTTTCCTGAGACGACCCCTTCCCCTCCTATTTTGACAGCCAGGAATTCATAGGAAAAAAAGGGACGTCAGAGATACTTTTTTGTGTCGCTATTAATCAAATCAATTGCCTGATTGTTTATATTATTATATATCTTGTTTATGGCGCAGTGCTAAATATTTCCAAAACTTTTTGGGAATGAGTTTTGCGAATTCTTGCGCCTGAAGACTATTCAGGATGCCCATTTTCAAAAAGAGTGCAGCTAGAATAACTTGAAAATGTGTTCTGGCGTTAATTAGGTTTGAAGTCTGCATATGGGATATAATCTGGTCTTGTCTGAAGAAATCTTCTTGACCTTGAGTCCTTATATTGCGAATGAAAGGTTTCTAGGACAATTAATAATCCGAAATGGAGAGGTTTTTTAAAGTTTGCGCTTGGCAACTGCATTTACGTTATCAGAGGTGATGTCGGGGGTCTCATCTAATTTTCGGGCTCTTTAGCTTGGACGTCTGCACACTCATTTCTCTCAATGTCCACATGGGCAGGGATCCACTGGAAGGGGCAAAGCTTTTTTATACGCCCCATGAGGATCCTGAGAGTTAAATTTGTTTCTCCATTGTATATGGATTGTAGTGCTGATTTTGAGTGACCAGTCCTTCTATTTAGTCTTCAGAATAGTGCAAAAGGTAAAATGAAAGAGCTTCTTTGATAGCAATCAGTTTACTAGTGAAATTCGAAGCTAATTTGGACAGTGAGAGCTTTGATATCTGCTTTTTCACCAGAAGGGTGGATAACAAAGATATCTGTACAGTTATCAAAGGAACCATCCATGTAGATTATTACTCTGTTTTGCTATGAAAGTGAACTGATTGTTTCAACGTTTTTCCAGGTGTCCAAGAAAGATTGATGATCTCAAGTAGTTGTCTTTTAGCTTTTTCTCCAAAGTGTTGTACCATGCAACCAAAAAAAAAAGTCTGCGCCCATTTAGGGTTGATTTTTAGAAATGGCAGAACTAGTTCATCTCTTGTAAAAATGTTTGAAAATATATTGTTTTTAGAATGCATTCTTTATAAGTTTTCTACTGTTCTTGATAAGAGCTCTATCCCAACACTGGAATGTAGTTAAGGTATTGAATAATCAAGCATTGGACCCAAACCAGGACCATTTCATTACTCTTTTACAATGAGCCTGGATTTACAGTTAAGCCTATTGGTTCTTGTTTAATCCCAGTTTAAACTAAAATTCCACTTCTCCAACTCAGTTAATCTTTTTTTAGTATTAAAAAAACATTGAAAAGTTCTTTTGGATGATTTTTTGGGGTCATAAGTTTGGTCTGAAGGGCAATAATACAGTCAAGAGACAATAAGACAGGCCAAATTAACTAACGTCTTTTCAATACAAAAATAAAACACGAATACAGAAATAAAAAACCAATTAAGTAAGTACTATATTTATAATTATGTAACTTATTATATTTATAATTATGTAACTTATTATATTTATAATTATGTAACTTATTATATTTATAATTATGTAACTTATTATATTTGTAATTATGTAACTTATTATATTTATAATTATGTAACTTATATGATTTTTTTCACGGACCCGCGTTTTACGAGAACGGTGTAGTAACAAGTAAATATTGTGGCCCCTTCGAGACCATTATAAGTGAGTTCGACGTATATAAGAAATTACATAACGTTTTCTAGAACGATATGGAGACTTATAATAGAAAAATTCTCTTATACTTATTCTATCAACAATACACAACAATAAAACAATAAAATGTTACATATGTAATATTGGATAACTCAATTTCAATCCTAATTTTAATTTCAATAATGAACTATACTTTTTAAATAAAAAATGTGTCTTCCTACTTTAATAAACATGTCCTTGTGAAAGAATGTCTATTAATTAAACAAAGTTCAATAATATAAAAAAAAATATTCTTGTCTCTAGTTCATTTATAAATAGCTTTTTTATTCTAAATGTATGAAATAATATGCACTTCTAAAGCTTCTTACAAAATATCTCGCAGCACTTAGAGACTAATTAAACATTAATTTTCAAAACTGCTCTCTAATGAATGGTAGGAAAAGAACTATACTCACTCTGGAATACAAAAATTCTCCATTGTTCGCGTATAAATTACAATGGCTAGACAGAGTAGGAAGCAATAGAATAATTTACACAAATGTCGTTCAAGATTTAAATATTTATTCTAATTGGAACTATAATGGAAATCGTTACAAGATTGATCTCAGCTTATATCAGACATTTTTCTTTAATAAGAACTCGATCTATTTTAAAGTATTTTTTTAAAAAAAATATAAGGATATTTAAAAAAAGAAAGAAAGAAAGAAAACTCTTTTAGAGACATTTAAATTCGGGCTAATGTTCCTTATGTGTTTAGACAAAATCAAATTTCACAACAATTCAAAATCATTTTTATTAATAAAAGCCTTTATTTTTATATTTATTTATTTTTGTTTTATTTTGATTTATTTTAATTTATTTATTTATTTATTTATTTATTTTTGCTTTACAAAAAAATTGGAAAGATTCTCGGATAATAATGAGGAGTTTATACTAGTGAGATTTCGAGAAAGAAAGGGGAACACCATTGTAAGGAAATCAGTCACTGAAACTTTACTGCAAAACTCCGGGACCTTCCTAGTAAAGGCCTAGAAGAAGCTTCTGGAATAAATAATTATCGCAATATAACGTAAAAGAATAGTAAAAATCAGAGGTATCTTACTATCATCTATGTATTCTTGAAAGAGTGCAGTACAGGTTTACTAATTGAAGAGTGTAAAAAAAAAAAAAAAACTCTTTGTAATGAATGAAGGGAGTATGTGGCATCAACGTTGACTGTCAAACTTCCAAATAGCGGTTGTGAGAATGACTTATTTACCCGGTTTCAAAGAATTAACTAACTTCATAAGGCTTCACCAAAGAAATTGGAAAGTTAATGGACAAACGAAATTACCATGACGTAATTACCCTGCGTTGCATGAAAAACAAATTCCAGTCGAGTTTTATATAGAATGACCTCCTATAACCAAATATGAACCCACCCTTTTCAAAAGACACAATACCTTGAAGACAAGAGTTACTTTAAAATGAGTCGAGATTTCGGTATGAAGGAAGAATAGTTTTTACCGTTGAACTTCTTATAAAGGACTAAAGAGGTGAAATGATCTAAAACAGTGGTTTCCAACATCCAGTCAGTGGATCAAATGCTATCGGACCACCCTAGAAACATAAAATTATTTCTCTTTTATTTACTCGGGTGTGTAAGACTTTCCATGGATGAGAGGTTAACCCGAAGCTGAGAGACGTCTCCTAAAGCTGCATCAATACCGTGAATGTAATTGAATTTAGAGAACATGTTTAAATACAATAAAATTATAAAGTTATTAACACAATACAGTATAAAATAGAAACAATCAATGCCCCCTCCCTTCTCCGAGAGCCATAGTAATATTATCAAACGTTGTTGAATAAAAAGATTGAGTTCTCAAACATGAACATTTGTAGCTAAGGGGGAAATTCGGAGGAATTTTTCCATTGTTCAGATATATTGCATGAAATGTAATAAGAAGTTTAATTAATTAAAATATAAATCATATTATATGGAGGTGTTGTAACACAAACAAAAACCATAGAATTTGAAAAAAAATTTTGTTTTAGCAAGAATCTGATGTATAAGCCCATGAAAACTTTCAACGTTGCTGTGGAAATAATATCTTCTTGCAATGTGGAGATGCAGTGGTGTGCAATTTTGAACGATTTATATCGTTTTGTTAACATTCAAAAATTAACCTAGCTAAAAAAGGATTGTGGAGATGGCGTCATGTTATTGTTTGTTTAAATGAGATAAACTTCCAAGAAGCTTAACTTAAAGTCATCTGCAGTAAAAAAGAGAAGTATTTTAGCTTTATTAATGTTCAGTTTTGTGTATGGTATGATTAGAGCAGCGGAATCGATTGTTGAAAATTATCATAGAGCTATACTAAATTAAAATTTCCATCGATATTGTTGTGGTTACGATATCATGTTTTTTATAATGTAACCTATAACTTATAATTTTATTTTAATTATAATGCTGAAAACCTCTATCTTTAGTTTCTATTGATTAACTCTGTTATTGATAGAGTAGATAAGCAGATTTATATAATATTATCTCTACAGTATTACGTGTAGTATAAAAAAAATTTCCTTGCACAGAGTTTTACTGTACCAAATTTCCTAAGATGAGAAGTTATTGAAAAAATGAAATTCAATTTTTTAAAAAACTAGAAAAATCCTAGGGATAAATAAGGAATAAAATAATTTTAAAAAAAATTTAAAAAAATTTTTTTGTCGATGGTTTTGCACGAAAGAGTAAGAAATAAAATATTGAGAGCTTAAGAATCGAGTCATTCTCCAGGTATTATGTTCTTTTTATATAACGTTTATTGTAAAATGTGTTGCAATAATTTCTTATAAAATTTTTAAGGAAAACGGATGAAAATTCGATGGTTTTTAAATACCAATAATAACATCAAACAAATCGCAGCATTTTCATCAGCTTTCCTTAAAAATTTTATAAGAAATTATTGTTAAACATTTTACGATAAGTATTATATAAAATAAAATAATATCACGAAAATTATCTGAAACTATATTAACGTTATTCTTATAAGTTACACTCACTATTTTATTTCTAACTTTTTCGTGCAAAACCATAAAAAAGTTATTGTTTTGTTGTTGTTTTTTAAATTATTTCTTGTATTCCTGTTTTGTCCATTTTTTTACCACGCTGTACCAATAAATTAATATCTAGTTTAAATATTAATTTTTACCTAAAAAACTTTGTGAAATTTTAAAATTGCTTTTTAATAATGATTAACCTTAGAAAAAAAATACTACTGAAAAACAAAGCTTCATTGTCTGATATTAATTTCTCAAAAACTTAAAGTCTTGTTCAATTTTCAAAATAAAGTGCTTATAATGCTTTTAGTTTTCATCAGTTTTGCAAATAGTTTTATGATTTTCTATTTTCCGCATAATTTGTTTTTCCGTTATTTTTCTTTAAAGTAAAAACAACATGTTTTGTCTTCTATTTTCGTTAAAATTTATTTTATATATTGAGCCTCATAAAAAATATTTTTCACTAAATACATACAATTATTTAAAAACGTGGCAACAATATGAAATCATTTTATGCTTAGTTTACATATGATATTCTGGATAATGCATAGTTTTGAAAAAATACACAAAAGTGTTTCAAACCATGCATCTCATTAACTATGTAAACAAACGTTCGATTGAAATTGGAAAGCATGAAAATGTCAATTATAAAATGGATATATTTTGTTATAAAAAAAAAGTTCATTGAACTTGTTTTTTTTTCAGCCAGAAAACTTATGTAATTTTCAGATTTAACACGTTGAATGCCATGGGAGTCACCGGTGACCAGCACTGAGTTTGTCTGTAGCGCCACGGGGGTCACCGGTGACCGGCGAAGCCAATATTATTAGAAACACATAATTCGAGTAAATTTTTTATTCTTTAAAATTTTTATATTATTATCGTTACTAAAATGGTTTGAAGAAATTAATGCAATACATACTGAGAAAATCATTTTGGCCAGACGGGTAAGCCATATAAAATTAGCATGGCATTCAACGTGTTAAAAAAAAACAATTATGTCGTATAATTTGCTTTCCTTATAAAATTGTCTTGACACACTTTAGAAACTTAAATGGTAATTTTAATATTTTTAAATATACATATATATCTTTATATAATATAAGAAGAGAGTGAAATGATAACAAGTAGCCAATCACAGGACACTTGCGGTTAGTAACGCACAAAACAGCCAATTAAAATTGAGAACTCATGTGTGTGTAAAGGTAATAATTTTTAATAATGCTGCTTGCTAAAATGTTACGACTAAATTTACCATCTAAAGCTGAATGGCGATTTTTATTTCATTTTGAGTATGTCTAATAAAGGTGTCAGAGTTTTCCATTGTTGTCCATGTATTTCTATTGGCCTAAAAATCACGAGGTAGGATCCAGTTTTTCCTCATTCATTTCAATATTGCTTTGGTTGTCATCAGCGTAAAATTAACAATAGTCGTAAAGGTATTGTTTTCCTTTAAATATTTTTGTATCCCTAATTTAAAATTATTTTCCAGTACTGATATTACCAGTGAAAGTATTAAATTATGGTTGTGAACTCATCAAATTTTTTTGAACAATATAATACATATATATGCTTTTTTATATGCTGTTATGCTTTTAAAACGTGAATCTTTAAAGCTAGATAATTAAAACTCTACAATAATAGAAAGAAAAAAAAGTTATATGTTAAAAATCAAAGTTAATGGGGAAATAGTACAAATTTGTATAGGAAAAACTTAAAAAATTGCCATACTCTTATTGACGCCAATGATGCTTGCTTAAGTTTATTATTAAGTAGTAATTTAATTAAAAAAATAATTGTGTTCTAGAAGTAAAAAAGTACTGGAGAAACAGTACTTTTTCTTTTCGCCTTACTATTATTGCCACTCTATTAATGACTCTAATGAAGATTAACTAATTTTGGTAATATATATAAATTGAAATAAATTAGCTAAAGAGAAAAATTAATTGAGAGAAACCTAAAATAATCTCACTATTATAGACGCAAGTGATGCTAAATTAATTTTGACTATCAGTACTAAATGAAACGGAAAAAAAAATACACTATGTGCTATAGACCAAAATTAATAGAGAAAATGAAAGCGGTTAGGAATAACGTAAAAATCTCCATATTATTATTGACGCTATTAATACTTAATACTAATTAATTTCTATAATAATCACTAATTGAAATTAAAATTAAGCTACGTCTAAAACAATATTATAAGGAGAAATTGTACTAATCCGTTTATACGAAGCGTAAAAAATCGCCAAACTGTTAATGATGACAGTGATGCTTAATTAATTTTGTAATGATTGCTAACTTAAATAAAAAAATAGGTTTTTATTCTGTAAGTACTATAAGGCCAATTAATAGAGAAGTTTCATTTATTCGTGTAGTAGAAATATAAGAAATCGCCATATTATTATTAACGCCAATAATGCATAATTAATTTTGTTTATAATCACTACTTGTAATATGTTAATTGGTGCAGTTTTTATCGGTACCAAATGTAGAAATATACGTGCAATATATTATATTAGTATGTTTGACACCTACTAAAACTGTTTCAATATTGGGAGTCTTTAATACAGATTCTGTGAAAAGAGGTCTTTTACAACCCCTCTAAAGGGACAAGTATAGAAGAAAATTGCTTGATTGTGATAAACTTTGGCTATCATGAATTGGCTCCAAGCATCAACAACATGCTGATCCTGAATACAGTTAATCTTTATTTTGATGGGATGAATTTCGAAAAATCGTGGCGGTAACTACGCCGGGGTGCATATTTACAAACTGTATAATTTATAACTCACTTGGAGGCTTTTAAGGAGTAAATTTTGGCTACATATTATTTGGCAAAAATATTTTCTTTTCGTAAGCGCTATAGCTTTTAAAACAAAGATGGCGATTGACTAAAAAGTGATTGTATTGTGTCTTAGTGGATACGAAAATTTATAATTTATTAACAAAATAGATCATGAATTCATTTTATTTAGCTCTATAACATACTAGAGGTTCTCTATATAAGATTTACATAAGTTTAATTTTATCATAGTGCAAACATTGTTTAACATTTATGTAAAAAAGGTGGCAAAAGATTAGATAAAAAATAGAAAGCTTCCCTTTACAATATTTAACGCTGTTTGTTATTGTTTATTAAAATACTTTTTTAAAATATCTTCTCGCTTCTTATTTATATTTCATTTAAACTAAATCCCTTGTCTTTTAACTTTACCTTATATGGCGCAGCCATTTATTATTTTTTTTTTTATATATACCTTTTAATTTCTTTATCTTTAAACATCGTCATTCTATCGCTACATTTTAAACTCTTCCTATGAAATTTTGACTGCTAACTAAACAAGAAAAATCATAATTGGCTACAACTTGCCCAGGTAATTCTATTTTGGCAAAAGATAACATTTCACTGAAGAAAATTTGAAAATTGCATTCCATTAATTATTTATTTCTACTCGCCAAGCTTCTCGGTAACAGACCTTGTCAAAACAGATTCCTCTCGCTGCTCTTTTCTTCGCCAAGATGTCAACAGACTTGAATACTGTTTTATAATGCCTTGAATGTGGAACGACTGGCTCATTTACCTGTCACCTGGTTAAAATGAGATTTGCGTATAAGAAATCTTTCGCTCAGTGGATACAAAAATGACTTTATCGCGTATAGTAAATGATAATATTAAAAGGACAGATAATGGAACTTTAGACTAACTTTTAACTTTTCGCATGCAATTGCCAAATGATGACCATACACAATATTCCGAAGAAAACTGCTTCGATAACATAGAATTATTGACTAAAATTGAATCACTTCAGAAACAAGCAGAACTTTAAAGCAGTCAACATATCCCTCGACGTACTCCTTCACCTCCTTTCTCGCAAACATATTCTAATATTGCAACAATTTTCACTGCATTTTTGGAAACTCAAAAACAATTATTGGACAAACAAGTAAGTCAACCAAATATCATACAAATTATATCCACTAATTATATCACAAACTTTATTTCAACATTTGATGGAGATGCCATTGACAGTGCTTCTGAATGGATAAAAGAAGTAGATAGAATTGCGACACTAGCTAATTGGTCAGATGATCTTAAACTAACTAATACTATTTCTCGCTTCGCTGGATTTGCAAAAAAATTGGCAAATGACACGAGGTAAAATTTATAATGACAGGACTACATGGAAAACTGCCATCGCTGCCAGGTTTAAAAGGTGTATCACAATGCAAGAATTTTTAGCTCATCAGAGCACTCGTAAATTAAAAAATAATGAAAGTTTAGTTTATTATATTTATGCTGAGGATGCTCTTCTTGAAAAAGCTCTGTTTATTATACTACAAGCTGATCGAATTTCTATGATAATTGGTGATATTACAGAAGAAAAATGGCAGATTGCCTCAGCTACTCGGAATTCGATTACTGTTAAAGAATTAATTGACAGAGCTGCCGCAATTGATGCAATTCGAAGTTTCAAACAAGAGAATATGTCACGCCAATCAACTAACAACCTTTATTCAGTACCGAAATCTCAGTCAAAAACTTTCAATTCGCCCGTTGAACAAAGAAGTAAATATAACCCTGCTACTGACGATGTTCAAGATATTACTTGCTGGCGATGCGGGAAAAAGGTCATGCTTCTTTTATATGCAAACTACCTCCCCCTCAACGAAGTTCACCTTCAACTCAATCACGAAATTCATCACGATCAATTCAAGAATCCAGCAAGTATCAAGTAGACACTCAATTCTTGTAATAATAAACCACGCCGTGCCATCAGTTCAAATTATCCAAATTTACGTAGCAACACAAATCCAACTACAAGCTCTGCGCATGCAAATGAAAATGAGGATCATTCTATAAACTGAATTAAAACTCAAACAAATAAGCGTGCCTTTATACCTATTGACAATAATACAGAAATTCAAATCCTCTGTATCCCGTGTGCAGACAATACCGTTATTCAATATTCTTGCTTTCCTATTAATGCTGTTATTCATCCATGAACTGATGGACATTTTCAACCCGTCGACCATTTAAAAAAACCTTATTGGTTGAATTTCTTTAAATATCAAAGTTGGAAGCATTGATCATCTAAAGTTGGAATTTGCTCCCAGCTTCCATTTTCCCATCCATCAATATTGGACTATGTCCGTATGTGAAATTTAAAATAGAGTTGCAGTATGACAAGCCTATCCGTTATCGACCATATCACCTTACAGAACCAGATAGACAGTTTTTGAACACTCAAAATCAAAAATGGTTGAAACAAGGAATTTGTCGTCCTTCTAACTTTCCTTACGCCACCCCAGCCTTCATCGTTGAGCAGCCCTTCCATGAAAGCACTCCAAGACAAGTTGTTATTGATTTCTCACGAACTATCAACTCCATCACCAAGATTGAGCCGCACCCGATCGACCAGATTAAAGATGTGATTAAAGGAACAGTAGGAAAACGTGTTAATTCTAAAATGGATGTAAAATCAGCATTTAACCCCACGCGTCAGAGGCTGACATCTACAAAACTGGTTTTTGTAACCGCTGGCGGGCATTACGAATGCAATTTGGTGTCAGTAACGGCCCATCTACGATGACAAGAGGAATAAAATGTGCTTACCACCTTGTTGAACATTACGTTAATACATACATTGATGACATTTTAACGTCACATTATGATTTTGATTACCATCTTGAAGTTATTTACAATATTTTTCAAGCTACTCGTAAAGCTGGATTCAAGCTAAATCCAGCAAAACCGCAATTTGTTGCATCAGAAATTTCTCTTTTTAGTTGAATTCGTTTCCAAGATGGTGTACACCCTGATCCAGAACGCACAGCAGCAGGTGAACGATACTCTACTCTAAAAGCGATTCAAGAGGTCTTCAGTTTATTATGCTGTTATTGCAAAACCACTCACAAATATTCTCAAAGGATTAGAACAGAAGACAAGCAGTGTTACAATCACTTTAACTGATGATCAACATCGAACGTTCGAGACTTTGAAAGCCATGATCACAATTTCTTCTATTCTTGCGTACTTTAATCAAGGACTACCAAAGCCGGGATAGCCTGGTTGGTAAGGCACTTGGCCCTTGACCAAGAGATCGTGGGTTCGATCCCATCCGGCCGCAGACTCCCCTTATTGTAAATGGTGACTGATGCACGTTAAATCTGTCAAGTCACAAAGTCCTCCATGTTCCCATAACAAATCAATAACTCTGGGAGTACTCATCCAGGAGTTTCCTTGTCTTCTGGATTGGTTCAAAATAATAAGGCTAAAGAGTTGAACATTAGTAGTCGTAAACCCAAAATTGGGTCGGCTGCTCAAGGACGGATATAAAAAAATAAAAAAACAAGGACATCCGAGCTGCAATGGCTTAGGAAATAGAACGTTCGCCTTCCTATGAGCTGAACTGGGTTCGAATCCCACCGGTGGCTGTTCGATAAAAATCCGCATCCGGCTTGCACCGGTTATGGTGCTGACGTGAAATATCCTCAGTGGTAGACGGATCATGGTTTGAAGTCCGCTTGCCGTCAGGCTAACCGTGGGAGGTTTTCGTTGTCTTCTTCCGTAATGCGGGTCTTCTTCCGTAATTGTAACGCAAATGCGGGTTAGTTTCCTCAAGAAATCCTTCAGGAAGGCCAATCTCTCCCGATATTTGATCCAGGAGTTCCCTTGTCTTCTGGATTGAATTCCAAATGACAAGGCTACGGAGTTGAACATTAGTAGTCGGAAACCCAAAAATTCAGTCGGATGTTCAGCGACGGTTATAATATAAAAATAAAAAAAGGAGGTCTACCAGCCTTTCCAAAAATTGACGCTTCTTATTCAGGACTAGGTGCATGTTTATCACAAGAGCAAAATGGGAAACGATGTATCATTGAATATGCATCACGGATTTTAAAAGATGCTGAGACACGCTATCACAGCAATGAGCTGCTGTACATTTTGCACTTACTGAAAAATTTCGTTTGTACCTAATTGGTCACAAATTTCAGCTGATAGCAGACAATTCGGAAATTCGCGTGCTATTTGGTGGATTTTGCACAATTTGATTTTATATTTATTCATCGACCTGAAAAAGAAAATGTTTTTGCCTATCATCTTTCACGTTATCCAAAACCAGCTATTTGTGTAACTGTTACTACAAGCCATGAATCTCAAATTTGTGAAAAACAGAATAGAGATTACTTTTATCAGTATATTTTTCACCCGTTCAAAGAAGATAACCCTAATAAAAAGACTTTGTCAAATATACGCAATTACAAGATTGATAACAATACGCGTGTACGGCTTAAAGACAATAGATTGAAATCTGTAATGGTGATTCCAAAATCCATGAAAGACAAAACATTGATTGATTGCCATGATTATGTCGGACATATGGATGCCAAGAAAACCCTTCACAACTTGCAGCAGCGCTATTTGTAGCCACAAATGCAAAAAGGACACCAAAATATATGTTCGAAGCTGTCATAAATGTCAAATTGTTAATCATCGAACTGCCAACGCTTATGGCTTATCACAGCAATTGCCGATTCTTACAACACCAGGAGAAATTGAACCTGCTGATCACATCATTTACTTACAGCAACCCAAATCTGGTAACTCCAACATGCTCGTTCAGATTGACCATGCCACGCGCTATGTGATTGCGACACCTTCTGTCTCAGCGCATACATTGACTGACGCACTATATCACAACATCATACTTCGATATGGGCCACCCAGCATGTATTTATTTGTTTACAGCGAGCCACATGCAGCGATTTTTACAAAAGTGTGGAATACAACACTCCATGACACCACCGTATTCACCGCAAGCTAATAGAATAGTTGAACGTGCTAATGGTGTCATTGCATCAAATTTGAGAAAAAAAATTCCTGAAAAATGGGACGAATTATTACCTAACACTTTACTAGCAATCAACACCACACGAAAAAATTCAATTAAAAGATCTCCATTTTATTTGCTTCATGGATATGAACCAAACCACGTCTTCTACGAGAATTGCGCATTGCAAGTTTGATCGATGAGGCTCCACGTGAAGATCAACTTGACCTTAAATAATTTGTACGGAAAACATCTAGATAATAAGTGCTGATTTGACTTTCATCGTCGATCACATTCATTTAAGACAGCAGATCTCGTCTTGTACGACTGACCTAAACAAGGAAATCATAAACTTTCTCCCATTTATAGAGGACCGTTTCTGCTTGGTCGTCCAGTTGGGGCCGTATGCTACGAAATCAAGTCTATCGATCCACGAAATGAACTTTTGAAAGTTGTTCATGTGCAACATCTTCGTCCATATTACATGCGAGATGCGCCAGTCACTCAGGAAGAAGAGGAAGAATCAGTTTCTGATCCAATAGATGACATCCAGAATCCTGAAAATCATATCGAGCCGCTATGATCTGCGATGCAATCGACGCCCACTTGAAGACTCTAACAAAATCTGTCCTAGAACCTTTAATGTTTACGCTTCAATCTTCCTTTAGCATTGAGCAGGGCCGAATGTAAGGTTCGCATAAATTTAATTTTATCTCAGTGGAGAGAAGTTTAACATTTATATATATTAAAGGTGGCAACAAATTAGAACAAGAAATAGAACGCTCCGCTTTGAAATATTTGTCGCTGTTTATTAAAAATACTTTTTTAAAATATCTTCTAGCTTCTTAATTATATTTCATTTAAACAAAATTCCTTGTCTTTTAACCTTACCTTACATCTAGCTATTGATTTCTCTTTAAGGAATCTAGTATGATATTAGCATCAAAATTGGAATATGTATGATAACGAATGAGTTTATTTATACTTAATTTTAATAGAACGAGATATATATTAGTTTTTAATAGGAGACGCTCAAGCTTTCCAATAAAATGTAAGTAAAAATTAAAAGTATAAATTATTAATTGTCTTTTGTGTATAAATTGATTGTTGGTCATTTAAAAATTTTATATATATTTGTCTATATATATTTTAAATTTCATAATTTTTTAAGGTCTGTTCATTCATAAAATTAAATAATGAAAACAGTTTAAAAGAAAGCATGTAAGAAGAGAGTATGATTAAGATTTTTATTTAATACCACTATCAATAATTTTAATAAAAACATGAATAAAGCCACATATATCAAATATTTTTAATTGTGTAGTTTTGGTATAAATAGTACCATTGTAAAAAAATTCTTGTATAATTATTATTGACTTGTCAATTCGACAAAAAAAATTATTTTTTTGAAAAGTAAAATAAAACCATAAGAATTTCAAGAATAAGAGAACAGTTGGAATAACGCAGCATTTAATATATTGTGAAACTATTTCTTGACTTTTTTTTATATGTTATTTTATGCTTCTTTTAAAATACATCAATGTAACCTGGAAAAAAATATAATAAAGCTAAAATCTTTCTCAGACTGCGGTGCTACGAATATCCTATTATACAAAAACATCTTAGTGTGGTGTTTTCTTTCACTATTACATATCACGAGTTAAAAAAATGTTCCTTGTTTTATAGATTTTCTAAATGAGACTTATTCAACGTTAATTTTTTTTTTCAAAATACTTCAGCAGATCTTAAGACTCGTAAAATAATTTTTTTTTTTTTTTTTTTTTTTTTTTTTTTTTTTAATAGTATTTAAGTGATTTAGATTTGTAATATCAAACTAAAATAGTACCTTAAACATTAGTTTAGAAAAGTAGGAAAATAAGTTATTTAACATTCATCAATGATAAATGCTTTATGTGATATTAATATTATGTTTGTTTTGAATTGAATAATATAAAATTTCATCTTTCGAAAATTAGAAATCTACATTAGTTTTTAACTTTGAAATAAAAATAAATAGTGTGTATAGATTTCTCGTTCAAGCATTCCTACCCATATTTTTACTTGAATAAAAAGTGTATTAAATTTTCACTCCTCAATAGTATTTTACAAATATAATTTTATCACCACTTTTTAATTTTTGGTATTATTTCACTATTAATATTTATATAAGGGTGTTATGAGATTTTTTCACCGAATATATAACAAAATTTCAAATAACATGAATTAAACCGGCATTGACGAAAAATAATTTTGTTAAATTTAAATGGTAAATAATAAACATTCAACTAAATCTAAATCTTACCGCTTTTCCATAAGTCCAGTTTTCATATTATTTCAATAAAATTAATTTGGTAAATTACAGATTTAAAATATCTATATTATTCCAATAAGTATTTTATGCAATATGTGAAAATAAGCATCTTAATACTGTTAGGTATATTTAAGCAAGATAGAACACTTAAAAATGAAATTTTGGTGTGATTAATTTAATTACTCTGGTTTCAAATTTCAAACATATGGCACAATTGTTATGCAACGTAATCTTGATTATACAATTATAAAAAAAATTACTTTAAAAATCTCTTTAAAATAGAAGACAATTTTATCAATGCCATTTTAATATTAACTAATTTGTAAATTAAATATGGAGCAGTTTTTATTAAAATGTTGATTTTTCATAATAGGTACCATGATGTATGTTATACCAATATTGATTTTTCAAACTATACACCATTAATAGTTTATAATTTTAAACTTTTGTTGCATTTATTAGAAAGCTTGAGTGTCTTCTAATCAAAACTAAGTTAAAGTGAACAGATGCAATTATCTTCTTAATTATCCCTTTCTATTAATATTAAAAGTAAGTATAAATAAACTCACACGTTATCGTGTATATAACAATTTTGTGGTTAATATCATGTACTAGATCTCTTAAAGACAAATCAATATCTGAGGATCATTTACTTTCTTTCCTTCTAGACGCGGGATACGTACCTAGGTTAGTACTCTTACCCTTATAATCCGCGTCTGGCCACTATTCCAACCAACCTCAACCTCGGGAACGTGCTTGATCAGTGGCAATTATTAAAATTTCAAAAGAAGGGAAGTTACGATTTTGTTTACAAATATACAGAAATTTTCATTTGAATATAGTTTAAACAAGAATTTTTTATAAGTATATATGACATAGAAAGTAAATGAATTATGAAAAGTAAATTATTAAATAAAAGGTTAATAAAGTAGAATTTTTTTTTTAATCGTTGATATACTTAAATTAAGATGGTGATGTTACAGGAAAACAATAATTTAAGTTCTCCATTAAAATTTTAATTTCCAGGCATTAAATAATAAAAGAAAGTAATTAAAATATTATAATAATAAATAAGAAATTGAATAGAAAAATATATACAATATTTACAATATATAGGTAAGCATTCCTAAATATATATTAATTTGTTTATTTAAAATTTTAGAATATTATCATTATCAGAAAGAAAATTTGGTTTTAAGTGTATTGTTAGTTATGAAATGTTTTTGCCAGGTTGGTAGATATTCGATGCACGAGTATGCCATGAGGCTGTATAGCTGCATTCAGTGAGATAGTGTTGTAGAGTGCCGCATGTACAGTGATTATTATCTTGAGATGTTTAGATATTTAAAATAATATGGAAAAGGACCAGTTAAAAACCAGATTTCTTGTTTTGATGGTATCTTCTTAAAATAATCTACTTTATTAATAATTTTAAGTAATCTTCTTCCTTTATCTGAATTGTTCCAATAATTTTGCCAAATTTGTGATAAAGGGTTCCGATTTTTGAGATCGGAAAGGGATAATTTTGTTGTTTAGCCTTTACCTCTTCTGTCGTGCTTTAATCCACGAGATAAATATATTTGTATTTTGTATTTTAGCTGAGAGTGAGTGCCTGAGTTGATTAGAGAGTATTGTACTGATTTAGAAAGATTGTGTATTTTTAGATGAAGTTTGTGATTTGATGAATCTAATGCATTCTAATATAGCTCAGCTTGTAAGACTGAGTTGTTATTATTAATTGATTAGAGTGATTTATGTTGAAGAATGCAAAACCAGTTCCAGTATTTGTTTTCGAACCATCTGTGAAAAAAAATGTATAGATCTAAGTGATTATAATTTTTATTTCCTGCTAAACTGATTAAATTAGTGATAGACTGAGAAGGGTGAAAAATCGGTATTGTTTGTTTTTCCTCGTAATTACTGCATTGATAATATATATTGTTATAGGAAATGTCTTATTTGAGTTGAGTTATGATTACTGAACGCCGCAATCTGTTCCGAGAGAGGTGGGAATCCAGCTAAGAGCAGCTGTAGGAGTGGAATGGTAGGCTCAGAAGAAATTTTCTTTGGATGGAGTCAAAAGTTCTTGAGATTCTAAGTGAGATTTTTTGTGCCCATGCACATGAACCGTGGGCTAAGGAAGGGATTATTACAGCTTTATATACGAGTTTACGAGCTTTCTGGTTTATGCCCTAGGATTTTGTATTGATTTTATAAAAAGAAGTGAGTAGTTGGTTTGATTTCGCTTTCGGGACTTTGACATGTGGATCCCAGTTAAGACTCCTCTCTAATATCACCCTCAAATATCTGAAATGGTTCTTCTGTTAGATTTTCTGGTTGTTTATTTTGAAGATCGGACCCCTGCTTGAGTTGGAGAAATGTATGAAAACTGATTTGTCTATTGATAAATTGAGATTATTGCTTGTTACCCAATTTTGAATAATATCGAGTGTATTGTTGGTATTTATTTCTAAATCTCTTCTTGAATTTCCAAACGTTAATTGAATAATATCGTTGGCGAATGCTTGCATAATTTGATTGTTCATATTTATTAAGCTATTGATTTAAAAATTCCAGGCTGTCGGACCTATGCACGAACCCTATGAGCAACCTTTGAGTATATTTTTTGTTTTGAATCCTTGACTTGTTGATAGAATAGCAATTCTATTTCTGTTGATATCTTCTATCATGTGACATAAATTTTTAGAAGGATTTTGAAGTTGAAATTTCTTTATAAATTAAATTATATTGTATGTTATCAAAAGCTAATATCAAGGGAGGTGGCTGCGACATGTTTAAGATTGTTTTTGACATGTTTTAGATTATCTAGAAAATTTTGAAGTGCATGATTTATAGATCTGCCGAAACGAAAACCAAATTGTTTGTCTGATAAAATGTTGTATTTTTCTATATAATAGTTGATTCTCTTGGTAACAAGTTTTTCTAGAAATTTGTTGGAAATTCAGATTTTTATTAGATTTTAGAAATAGCAAGACTTGCCCTTTTTTAAAATGATCTGGAAAGCATTTGAGTGCATTTGTTGAAAAATTTTAGAATTAGATTACCAAAAAATAGAAAAAGTTTTTTGACTATTATGTTATCAATACCGTCGGTGCCAGGGGCTTTATTATTATTTAGAGTTTTAATTAAATTATCTAATTCATTATATGTAAAAGGTAGGTCAAGATTAGAATTTGGGTAATGGATATTGTCTATTGAGATTACGTTATTGGCTGGGAAAAGATTCTCTAAAATATGTAAAGCTTCTTCTAAAGGTGAGTTAGTGTTGTATATATCTGTAAATATGGAGGGATGAGGATTTGTCTTAAAAGACTTTTTGTAGTGCTTTCCAAATGTATTGTTGGTGTTTTCACATAAAAATTTCCAACTATTATATATTTAGCCTTGATAATTTCTTTTTTAAAATGAGCTCTTTTAAGTTTATAGATGATTTTGTATTTGTTAATTTCGTCTTCTATTTTTGAACGTTGGTATCTTTTCCTAGTCTCTTTCAGTTCTTTTAGGAGTATCAACAATTTATTATTCCACCATGTAGGATTTGATTGCTTGTTAAATGCTTTTGTTTTATACGAAAATTTACAAGAATTAAAAATTTTATCGATTAAGTCGTTTGTTAAATCGTTTAGTTGTAATGGAGTGTCTATGTTATCTAAATTACGATTCAATTCATTATGAAATTTTGAAAAGATTTTCTTAAATTTGCTATGATTACCGTATTTTGTTTTAAATTTAATAAAGGATGGGAAGGAAAAATAATTGTTTAGTTGGATTTTGATTTATTTATGATCAGAGTTTGTCCGAAACTTTCCAATTCGAATAGTTGAGAAGCTCCTGACTATTTGTTAGCGTTCAATCTGGAAAGGAGGAAGATCGAGTAGTAACAAAAGTTGATGGGGCGTTTATTAAAATACAGTGAGAAATAAATATAATGACCCAAACTTATGTATGAGTAATTGTCTTAACATAGCACTAAGATACGTAGGAAAGAAAAGGTATCTTCATACTAAGTGTGAACATTGATTTTCAAAACTATTATTTAACATGGAATAAACATGATCTCTTGTTATTAGGCTATTGCAATATTATATTGATAGAAAAAACAAAAGGAAAAGTGAGCTATGAAATTGAATGCTAAAAATAACTGTATCTTTATTCATATCATTTTGATTTTGTTATGTGATAGAGCACCGATGATTTTAGGGAAAGTGGATATATTTTAAAAAATCATAGAAAATCGTAGAAATGAGATAATTAGAAGATATTAATTTTATTCAATCACAAACTATTTAAAGTATTGTCTGTTAAAAAATATTATTAAAAATTTAAGATTAACATTAATTTAAACGATGTTTAAAGTCAATGTTTAAACTTTTGCTGATCTATAGTATAGCGAAAAGCTATGTTAAATACACGACACAAAATAAATAGATAACTGTTTAAAAGAGAACCAGGTGATTAAAATTTTAAAAATATATATATTATAATAGGAAATCGCTTGAGCAATCTAAAACAAATATTTTGCGGTAAAAATGAACAAATTTAAATAATATTAAAGGGTGATGAAATCGCTCTACATTGGAAAGCATTATAAACAGGGTCGTTGGGTACTCTAACCCTAAATTGATGAAACAGCTGATTTTAAATGCTCATTACTGGGTAAATAGCCCCTCAAGAGGTTAAAAAAGACTCACCTGAGATGCCTTGGAGAATTACATAGTGATTTTAATAGAAATTATAGAAAAATAAATGAAATATAATTGTTTTAATTTAAGATATTTAGAGCTTGTTGTGGAGACGTCGTTCCCTTATGCTGGCTGGAGTAGCTCTTAGGGATCCTTTACTATATGATAAATAAAATGAATTCGTTATCCATTTTTTTCTAAGACCATCTTAGTTTTAAAAGCGCTTGAGAGAAGAAAATATTTTTTCCAAATAATCGGCATCCAAAATTTACTCCATAAAATTCCGCCAAGTGCTTTGATCCAATATGAACTCCAATCATCAAATCTCTGTCTGATAGGACGTACAGTAAAACAATGTACATAAGTGTATGTATATGCAATGTACGTAATTGCATACAATGTAATGATGTAAGACAGCATGCAGTTACAAGCAATATGTATGTAAAATATGAACATGTAATGTATAGTTTCGTTATCCATTTTTTTCTAAGACCATCTTAGTTTTAAAAGCGCTTGAGAGAAGAAAATATTTTTTCCAAATAATCGGCATCCAAAATTTACTCCATAAAATTCCGCCAAGTGCTTTGATCCAATATGAACTCCAATCATCAAATCTCTGTCTGATAGGACGTACAGTAAAACAATGTACATAAGTGTATGTATATGCAATGTACGTAATTGCATACAATGTAATGATGTAAGACAGCATGCAGTTACAAGCAATATGTATGTAAAATATGAACATGTAATGTATAGTTTCACTAAATAAATGCATTGCATGATACCCATACATATATTGTGTGCAAATATCTTTGTACATATGTACGCCCGATGCGCATATACATAATATGCATGCTTCATGCATTTATGTACAATATATGCTTGTACAATACGCAAAGTAAAAAACGAACCAGCCAGAAAAACTTTGGATATAATGGTTTGATTTTTACGTTCTATGACTCATTCTTAATCCTTCGAGGGGGTGACCTAGAATATGGTAATTAAATAGTGGAGACGATAATGTTACAAAATCAGACACAAAAATGTACTTTCTCTGTATAAATACACCGTTTTTTCAACGAATTCAAATTTCTGACTTCTAAAATACAGGGAATAGCCGCAATCCGGGAAATATGGTCCTAATATTTTGGTCAAGTGAGTGATCCAAAGTTTGGACTCCCTAATGTTAATTTCACTTTTTGCGTTTTTTTTTATTTTTATAACTGATAGCGTAACTTAAAATATCATCTCTACTAATTAATTAGTATATTTGAGGTCGCGCTCCTTCGAATCATTAAGATTGAGTCCTAGATTAGAATGTGAAGATCCAATCATTAGATCAAAAGTTATTCAGGGTGATCCATATTTTATTTTACGCACTGTACATTATGCAATATATACTGTATAATAGAATTCTCCGTACAGTTTACAATCGTATTTACTTGCAGTCGTGTATTTTATTGCTTATAATCATGATTACAGTAGTAATCAAAATTATACGAAATTTAAACACGATTACAGGTAATTGATTGCTGTAATTGTCTATTGTAATCACGATTGCAGCTGTGATCAAAATTACGAAGAGTTGTAATCATGATTTCGAATAATTGATTATTGTAACCGGGAAAAGTGGTCAACTCTAGTCTGGAACCACTTTTTTCATTTTCTAACGGGTTTAGGTACAATTATAAAAATGGTGTCAAGATATAGTAAAGTGACTATTGACAAATATAAGTAAACTATTTTAAATATTCCACTTTTGTTTTTTATTGCATTATTTTAAAGCTAACTTATTACACAGCTTTTTTAACATTTTAAAAGTTTAATCATCGTTGCATTTTAAATATCAGGCGATATCTAGTAAAAAAATAACAAACAAAACAAAATCATTCATACTTTAATTAATAATAATGTATAAACATTAAATTTCCTATAAAAAATTACATTAAAAAGGAAAGTGACTGCCAGTGAAATAAGAAAAAATTATTACTGAAGTAACAAATAATAAAATGGTCAATATATTATTCTTTATTATTATTTAATTGCTGAATTATTTAATTTAAATAAGTTTGAAAAAGCTGTAAGTTAATTGTTGTTTTATCGTTACAATTTTTGTTAAAATACAGCAGGTTTCTAAAAACAGTTTAGAAAATCGTCAAGGTATCTGACTAGTTTCACAACCTTTCTTAAATATTAATATAAAATTTTAAAAGACTAGTTTATTTGTTTTATTATGCGTAAAAACTTATAAAAGTAGCAAAAATTATTATTATTATCATTTTAAATGCCCATTAAGTAAAAATAAGGCTTTTTTTTGCATATACGCTTAACACAGTAAACTAATTTCTATCGCCTAAAACCAAAAATTCTTTGAGGATTTTATTTAGAAGGCTATTATCTATATTTTGAACCTTTAAAGCCAATGTATATACTACTGAGTTAGGGATTAATGTAAGCAAATTTTAAAAAATTCACGTACTTTGCGGAAAAAAACATGCATAAAAAATGAAATTCTTTTTTCTCTTAGTCCAAAACATGCGGTGCTATAATCATAAACACTCAAATGAAGAATCGGAGACAGTTATTTTATACACAACATGTTTAAGATGGTGTGAAATGGCGGAAAATCAGACTTTTTTCCAAACGCATTTAAAGACTTTAAATTATTAGTCTATCCACAGTAATTTCCTTGCATAAAAACTGCTACAACTTTTTAACTAATTGTAGTACAAACAATAATAAAATATTTTTAGAATGCTAAGAGTACAGGAATTCTAAATGTATAACAAACTCATTTTCGAAAATTTTGCCCAAAATCATGTTTTTGTTAGATACCTTAAAGCATATAGGTGATTAAACGCATAAGATTATTCTAATATACAGATTTTTTAAGAAAAAAAACAATATGCCGATATTAAACTTATATATTCGTGGCCTTTATTACCCTTAATTATACACTGGTGCAAGAAATAAAGAGAATTTGCAGACTTAGTCGATTATCTTTAGAACTACTGGTCCGATTTCAATGAAATTTAATATGTATATACATTGATACAATACAAACAAATAACCATTCAACAATTGTAATACTCGTTGAAATTGGAAGATATGAAACATAGGTTAAAGAAAAAATATAAAAAAATAGGTTAGTAGGGGGTATGATCCCCTCTTACAGATATACAGGCTATACATAGATATACAGATATTTCATACTTGAAATAAGGCAGTTTATCATTTCCTGTGGCAATTGCTCCCTCTCGTTCAGCAACGCTGTTTTTATTTCCCTGGATGATTCTTGGAGGGGGGTAGCGAGTCGTATTTGCCCTCCCCAGAGCATCCCAGACATGCTCTACACGATTGAGGTCTAGAGACCTGGCTGGCCAATCCATCCGGCGAATATTCTCACTTTCTAGAAATTCGTGGACCAGAAAAGCTCTATGTGGCCTCGCGTTATCATTCATTAAAATGAACTCATGCCAACTGCACCCTGAAAAAGTAAACATAGGGCTCCAAGACCTCATCCCTATACCTCACACCTGTCACAGAGTCTCTTTCAAAAACACGGTGTGCATCCAACTTGATGAATGTCCAGACCATTAAAATAAGAACATTAAAATAAGAACTTAACTTTAACTTAAGCCAAAAATATTAAACTAACTGTTATTTTTATTTTTTTAAATGTTTAAAATATTTCCCAATTATGTTTTTCTGTCTTCATTCTCTTCCGTATATTTTAATATGTCAAACTGAAACAAAATCAAAATTCTTCAAGCTATTCCCTTGACAAATTACTACACTGATGCATATAATTAAGGGAAGATCATTTTTAAAACAAATAAATAAGTAAATAAATAAATAATATTAACACCTGTACGTAAATCAGTTATCAGCTGATAGCTAAGCATTTCCTGGACACCTCTGCCTAAGGTAATGGCGCAGTCATCGCTTTTGTGTACCTTATTCACTCACCGAAGTGTAAGGACATTTTGAAACATCGTAGCTTAGTCCAATCTTCGATTTTAAATTTCTTTGTTTACCCATCGTTAGTATGGCCAGTCGTCATCACCCGATACCACAAAATAGTTAGGAATTTCAAGGAGGGCCAATTACCTGTAGTAGAGGAGTTTCGTGAAATGAGGTGTCCACTCTGTGGGAACAGTTCACAGAGAGACTCAAGTATGTACGTTATTTGAGAGCCAAAAAGGAATTATTTTAATGAGAATAAAGAATATAAATAGAATTGATCTCCACGATAGTACTTATTTTAAACTAATGTTTTGCTTTAAATAAAATAAAGTATTTTAAAACTCAAGCCTTTTAATGTAGAGTTGACTGCTTAAAGATACAGTGTCATTTTTGACTGCGAGTGATAAAAAATTTAAATTATTAAATTTTAGTTCATAAAAGCGATTATTTTTTAGATTGTTTAGAATAGATTACGTTGAAAATGTAGATCATCAAGCATTAATGCCTTTGAAACGATTAAAAAGGAAACTCTCAAGTAAGCATTATTTAATCGCGCTACCAGAACGAAATTTTTTATTGAAAAAAAAAACGTGCAATTTTTAGGTTATAAAATCTACCAAAAGTTTTCGAAAGCCCTCTAGTTCTTAGATGCATAAAAATTCTGAATATCTCTCAAAACTATAAGAAAAAAATATTGTCCTAATGATGAAATGTCCAAATAATAAATCGCATTATTGAGTATATACTCTGAAAAATTACCTACGTAACAATTATTACATTTTCAAATGGTATTAGGTAGTAAAAAATAATAAAATTTATTAATATATTTTTAATTAATTATTATTTTGGTTGTTTCGAAAACAATGGAAACTAATGGATTCCCATCAAAACTTAATGTCCCAGGACCACGCTGCTAAAAATGTGTCGTTTTTGCTTAAAGCCACCGGGAAAAACAAAACATTATAATAAGTTTACAAAATGGAATTTATTTAACTGTATTAATTGTGTTGGTATTTCGTAGTGCCTGCTCATAACTGATATATTGATTGCTTAATTTCTTATACCCAATACAAAGGTTTTCAGTTTGATAAAATCACTTTACAGTTCACAGTGATTTAAACATTACAATCCTTATTACACGACTAAAATATTACATTTTAATGGCAAATCTGTTGATATATAGTATCTAAAAAGACTATAGTGAGACTTTCAGGAAAACTTCTCCAGATATCAGTCTTGCGTTGTGTCAGGTGCTATGGTTACGAGGAAACGTCACTTCGAATAGGGGTGTGTGGTCAATAGTTTTGACTTAATCTTGGGATAGATAGGTGAGAGTAAACCACCTTCATTCATCCATTGCACCCCCATTAAAAATGTGCTCTCACTTATTACTATAGAAGCAGATAGCCCCATTCTTTTAGTCTGGACGAATTCTCCTCAAGTAAGTCACACCAAATCATCCTCGGTGGTAAACAAACTACTATCGATATTCAGAACTCGCCAAAATTGGTGCTTTGAGAAGCGAAAATAGTTCTCGTAGCGTGTGAATGAGTGAGAGTTTGATGTAAGTTAATCCATTATAAGTGCTCAGATTTAAATTACACCCTTTAAATTGTATATAAATGCTGTATTTGGTGTTAACCAATTTTTTGGATTGTACAGCATTATCATATTCGAAGAAATCGCGACTTTACAGTATTTTTCATAGAAAACCTGTAACTTTTAGTATGATCTAATAAACTTGAAAGCTTAATTTAACGCTGTTTATAAAACGTGTAAATGAAAAATTTTGTATGTAACTAGTTAACTTAAATATGCACATTTTATGAAGTAGTTTGAATATCAACATCTACGAAAACTTTAAGAACTGCCCACTTATCAGAAATTCAGCTGCTAAAAACTTGTAACGATAAAAATTTATTTCAGAATGGAATAATCCATATTTAAAATTTAATAAAAATTGAATTTTAATTCTTTTTTTTTTCAACAAAATTTTAATCAGTTAATAAGTTCTTTGCATCTTCGAAAATGGAATCTCCTTCACGCAGTTTTTGTGCTTGATTAATGCAGCTTTTTCCACTTTAATGTATCTTTGTATTATTTTAGTTCGATAACAATTTCAAGATGAAAATTTTAATTTATTTTTTGCTGTCACATATTTACAGAATATTTTCAATTTATTGTAACAATTCCCTTACTTTTTCTTTCACAAAAAATACGTTTTAAATTAATCTTAGAATCAAAATATTTTCCCGAAAGCAAAATAAATCCGGGCGATTGTCTGTATCGCCCGCCAGAATCCCTGGCGAGCTGCAAAGGTCGAATCTCACGTTCTTCCACGAAGAAATAGTTGTAGAAAACGTGGAGAAGCTAAAAAAAAAAGAGAGAGAGAGAGAGAGAGAGAACGAAAAAAGGAATGAATATTCCACCAACCGTTGATAAACTAATGACTTAGTTTATGGAATTAAAGTCCCTACATTTTAACACTAGTCCGATTCTTTAAATATGACTGATAATTAACGAGATTAATTAAATTTATCATCATTAATTTTAATTTTCGCTCAGGTCTTCATCATTTTTATTGCGATAAAATGGACAGATATCGAGACAATAAGAAAATTTTTTGTTCGGTTATTGTTTCTTCTTTCTGATGATCGGAGTTACCATGCTTTGAGCTGCAATGAATCAAACATCATTTTCGAAGACAGGTATACAAAATAGGGATTAATTTCCGTGCTTCAAATCTTTAAAATTTATTTTACCTGGCATCAAAAATCTTTTTTTATTTAGTTCAATAATTTAGTGAATGTTTTCAAATATACAGCTTAATGAACATGAATCAATTGGTTTTTAAATAGTGTGCATTAAACTAAAAAAACTTTACTGATTTATCTGTCACGCGTGTAAAATGTTTAGTCAAGAGTTTTTGTTTAGAATACGTTTATTGTTTGCATGCTGGTTTTTCTATTTATTGTTATGCGTTTTATTTTTTGATAATAATTAGTGCATTTTTATTCTTTTTTTAAGATTCTGACTTAATATTTCCGATGAACATAAATTAAAACGAGCAATTGTTTGCAGTATATGGAAATATCCAAAAAGTGTTTTAACGGAATAATAAAGGTCCCTTTTCCTTACTTTATTCGTCACATAATGCACAAAACCAAATCGACAGAAGAAAAATTCATATTAAGACACATGAATTTATTAAAAACGTTGACATGTTAAAGAATTTTCCACCACTGGAATTGTAATTATTAGCTAATTTATAACTGGTCATATAGTATTACGAAAGTATCGATGCAAAAAATTACTAACTCGATACTAGTTTTTTTTTTTTTTTTTTTTATGTCAATTATAAAACTTAGTTAAATTGTGGTGACCATTTACTCTATAACTGCTGCTAATACAGCACACCATACAGCATACAGCATATATAATATACACTTAATTATAACACTATATTGATGAATCAATAAAATTTCTCGATTTTCAATTAAAAACCTATATTTTCCTGAAAAAATATTATTTGCGTGAATTTTGGAACACTCTGCATAATGTGCATGACGAAAACTTCTTTTTAGAAATGTAAAACTAAGTACAATAAAAATACGTTTTACTCAAAGTAGCTCCTTGGCTATATAAAAATCGCTTCTACTAATTTAGAGCATCCTAAACAATGATTCATAAAGTATACAGATACTGCATATTTCATAAATTATTAAAATGTTCATCTTTTAAAATTAAATTTTAAAAAAAATTTTAATCAAAATTACTTTTTTGCATGAATTTCGAGACACCTTATAAAATATCTACAATATCGTTGAACTGGTCCATTTAAATGAAATGAGTAAATAAAAGTGATATCCCAATTAAAAAGGTACGATTTCTGTCGCGACGAAACTAGGTTATGGACAGAGATCCGGAGAGTGACCCATTTTCTGACCGAATTAGTTCTCGAATCGTGAATTGCCTGGAATTAATGGGCCGAGATGACAGATAAAGACCACGCATTATGTTTACTTAATAAATATTGCAAACGGTTTGATTTTGCTTTGGTACAAAAACTATTTATGGTTAGAAACACAGGAAGTCATTAATTAATGTTTAAATTATATGTTAATGATGAGAAGAAAATAAATACAGTTTCGACCTTTAAAGCCAGTGAAATTTATAAATATTATATTGAATTAAAAAATTATCCATGCATAAAACTAGGGCCTTATACATGGATTGGAATAATTCGTGGAAAAATTTTTACTAATTTGCTTATTCTAATAATGATCAGTGAAAATTTGCATTATAAGGACTAAAATACCTTCTTAATATAGTAAGTATTTCAATAGATGTGAGCCAGCCAAGTTTTTGAACATTAAAACCGTTTTACTGAAATTCAGTTTTCTGAAATTGTATTAGTATATTTTAGGAAGACGCTTAAAGAGCAACAATAAACCATTGTAACCATTCTCGGTTCAGTTTTTTTAGACATCATTCAGCTATATTTTTAAAAATAACTGAAATTATTTTGATATAGGAAGGTTTAAAAAAGATATTTTGTGTCAAAACAGATTATCACGTAGAATATAAACAGTATCATAATATAATTATCATGTAAAATAAAACAAAAGAGATAAAACAAAATGATTACATACAATCAATCTAGCCTCCCATTTTAACAAAGTATCAGATAGTTTTGACTTGACACATCAGGAAAACTACATGAAGAAATTTTTACTTCATATTTAAAAATTAGGAATGAAAGTTTTCTTTTCTAATTCTTGTAAACAGTAATATGGTTAAATTATTATGCAAACTAGAATCTCATGGGTAAGAAAATAAATAGCCGGAATCCCCTTAAATTCAAATTAATTCATTAAAAGCTATTTTAAAAATCCAACTGAAATTAAATAATCGAATGTAGTTGCATCATTGAATTCACCATCAGATCATTGACAAGTCTTTTTCTAAATATAAAGTAATTTAAGTTTTTCATTTACTTATTTATTTTATTTATCTCAATTTCGCGCTTCATGATAATTGTTTAAAACAATCTAAACATTTACCGAAATTTTTCCTAAGGTCGCCTTTTTAGAATTTTATAGTGTTTTTAAAAATAATCAGTTGAGGTAAAAATAAAAGTATCAAGGATATCTGAGGTTTTTGAACTTAGTTTCGTTAATTTAAAGGGGTATCTATTTGTTAAAAGTACAATTTCAGTAATAATTTTTATCGCCTTAATAAAATGTTTTATTACGTCTTATTATTGAAGTTCTTTCAAAAATTGCAATAATGAAGTAAAATTATTAATTCTATGAAAAAATATTTAAAATATTAATGTAAGAAATTAAAATTTAGAACACAATTAAAAATATTTACTACTCTTAAATCTGTAATAAATTCTAGATAAGCTTCGAGAAGTCTTTTGACTGTTTTATATCATAGGCTATGGTGTTTGAGAACTTTTAATGTTTCTAAATAGAATTGGGAAACTTAAAAAACTTATTTCTCTTGCTATAATAACTCACTTAAAATTTCTAATTAAGTTGACTTGAAATCTATATTCTATTCTAATGTGGAATACAACTAGATTTCTGTAAACTCGTTCAGTTGTTTTCTTTGAAAAAAATAGATTAAATTAAAAATATTCAATATATAACAATTCAATATATAACAATTTAAAGACTGGATTTATCTTCATACTTAATGGGATTTCTTTAAATTCAAAAAATATCTAAATAAGTTTATACACTCTACAAATACGTATAGTATCTTCATTCAAAGAAAAAAAACAATACTAGAAATCTAGAACCTGTCAAGATCATGCCTCTGTCGAACAATAACTGCAAAACATCTGATGAAGCGTATTCAATACCACAGAAAAAGGTCAACTTACAGTTTTCTGACCGGGGAATTTTCAGCGATGATATAAAGTTATAGTCTCGTTACTTTTCTTTCTAATTATTTAGGTCAATTAAATGAAACCGTGATTCACTTTTAAAAGATGATAATTCTCTTCTGCTAATTATTTTGTATTAAAATTTATAAGCTAATTCTAATTTAATTGAGAAAAAATTTAAAATGCAGTGCCAGACAGTTGTAACCTAGCTCGTAGTTTTTTTTTTTTTTTTATAATAAATTTTATTAAACTCTAAAAAGTAGTATATGTTTAACTGGAAAATAAAAAGGTTACAGGAAAGGAAAACATTAAAGAGAGTAAAAATATATATAAGGCTGTTCGCTCGCTCGATTGGGAGAAAAGCAACCCCCATGTTATTCTATGGACAGTTCATTCCTGCATAAAATCGTCAATTTTCAAGATAATAACGTTCTGTTTTTTGGAAACGAAAGAAAATAAAAATATCTTTATTAAGCCATCGGGAATTAAATTTAAAAAAAAATTTTACTATTTTTTAAATCAAAAAACTCATTCCAAGTTCCAACAATTTTTATCCATAGTAGTTATTCTCTCATCGAGTTTTTAATTAGGGAAAATTAAGGTTAAAATCATATCTTTCAGTAAAAAAAAAAAGAACAGAATTATTTCTAAATTGGACCGAGAAAAATGGTAGAAAGACATCACGAAATTTGAGTTTTAAATCGAAGCTAACTGAGTTATTGTGCTGCCACCTACAATGAAGGCGTTTATTTACCTAATTATGCGAAACGTAAAAAAAGCAACTCCGTAGTCCCCTAGGTAAGAACTGGTCATTGATTGGTTTAAGGAATGGCGGTTCATTCGAAAGAAAGTAGCCAAAATGTAGCCTCTCCTTACTGGTAGAATAAGTAATTTTCCTAACTTGTAGAAATTTCTTAATGTTTTGAGAATTGAGAATTTAATTTTGGAAAACGCTTTACGTCTTTGATCTTTCCTTCGGTTTTTAAAGTTCAGGAGTGAAAGATAAGAATTAATATTATGGGCATGCATTGAAATCTGGTATTATACAAATAGAAAGATACTATACTTTATTATTATTATTATTTAGTCAGCAGTTAGTAACCCCACACTGAGCCTTGATAGCGAACTAGGCAGCGCGTCAGTCTCATAATCAACCCCCCCCCCCTGAATGAATGATTCTGTATTTCTTTCATTAAAATATAGAAATCTACAAATCGGAAAATTTGAAAAAGTTTTTAACAAATTATTTTTGAGTTGAGTAAATTTTGAGTGAGAATGCAGTGCCAGAAAGTTGTAACCTAACTCGTAGTTTTTTTATAATAAATTTTATTAAACTCTAAAAAGTAGTATATGTTTAACTGGAAAATGAAAAGGTTACAGGAAGGGAAAACATTAAAGAGAGTAAAAATATATATAACATAAACAAACGAAGGAAAGAAACAGGAATGTCGCCAAAACGTCCCCTTTTATATTTTAGCAATAAAATTGAAGAGTTAAGTAGAAAAACATTGTAGGGAACATTTTGGTAAATATGAGTAAATGAGCGGTAAAATACATGTATTTTTTTCTTTTTTTTTTTTTTTAATCTATATGTTTTCTGTATATTTGAGAAGATATAACACATAAAATTTATGGGGGGACTATTTATTTAATTCTAAGTATATTGAATTCTAAGTACATGAAATACAAGTACTTAGAATTATTTAATTCTAAGCTCAGCATTCGCTTGTTTTCACGGAGGATTTTTAATGTTTCATATATATATATACAATATACACAATATATATATAGGCTTATATTCACGAAATGAAATATTAACAACCTTAAGTAGGAACAAACTAGCATTAAATTTTATCTAGCCTTGTTAAAAAAGCAATTCAGAGGCAGTAAGAGCTCAGCATTCGCAGAGTAGATGTGTAACCAATATGCATCGCTTTAATTGGCAGGAATTCGATAATTTTTTATTTTAAAAGAGTATTCTTTTAAATAGCACTGATTGTGAAAAAAAATTTGGTCATTTCATTACATCTAGCATGTCTGAAATTAAATAAAAGTATTTTTATTAGTTTCAATACGAAATATATCTAGATATAATTAGTGAACACTTGTTGTTGACGTATGCCTGTTTAGGCAGAGAGGATGCGATTGGTCTTGTTTTTCAGTGGCGCCATCTATGGCCAAGGATTTGACTTCTGCCACATCGTACGTCACGCCCGTTTATAGGGCGGACCCATTCATACATCCACAGATCGTAATTTTGACCTGAATCAGAGAACGATCGATCTCCAATCCAGTACCCCCAGAGGTTTTGTTTCGTTTTGGGAACATGGAGGACTTTTGCGACTCGACAGATTTAGCGTGCAGTCACTTTACTACACGAGTCTTCGGCCGGCTGGGTTCGAACCCACGAACTCTCGGACATGGGCCCAGCGCCTTACCGACCAGGCTATCCGGGCCAAATATTGAACACTTATAAATTATTTTCAATTTTTTATTAAATATGAGCAGTTTCTTGCAAAAATGACACTTTTTAATTTATAAAAATGTTTATGGAACAGTTTGGCCAAATATATTGGTTTATAGAACAGTTTCTTTGGTGGTAAACTACGCGATTCTCATTTTTCAGCATAATTTAGGTTACCACTTCCGCTGTTGAACTCCAATCCACTCAATGGATGATAAACAGCTTTTTTTTTATTTATTTTTTTTTTTTTATTTTTTTTTTTTTACTTTTAGCTTCTTAGCCTTGAATCTTAATCACCTTCAAGAAGAATATTTTTATGCGAAACTAATAAACGTTTGTATAAAATGGATTGAAAACCCTCTGATGGTTAGCCCGATGCCAATGGAGCTCTGATAAGTTTCTAACTCATCAATTTCTGTGAGTTGTTCATATGTAGACTTAATCTGCTTTTGCTCAACAATGCTAATTGTTATTTAAAATTATCATTACTTTTGTCAAATATATAAGCACGCTTATCATTTCGGATTTCCCACTTAATATTTTTAAACGTGCGCACAGAACTTTGAGATTGCTGATGAGCCCCTTGTTATGTTCAATTTAAAAATAATAATCCGAAAAATGGAAAAAACTATTACTGTATTAACTATTTACTGTTATATTAGCTATTACTGTATATGATTGTAATACTGTAAATTATGCAATTTATATTAACTATTACTGTAAATTGGTACTGTTTTAATATATATATAGCTATAAGTAACGGGGAAATAAGACAGCCTACCGAATGGGATAAGAGAAAATTATTAAGTATGGTAATTTTTGTCTATCAGTAGCAATATTCTTAGCCGCAAGCAACCATAGAAACGTAACTGAAATTCGATTAAAAATACTTTTATTTCACACAATTATTTAATACTTTTATTTTACACTATGATCAAGGAGATTATGCTAACATCCTCCTTATCCTTATTCGCACATTTTTAATATTTTTTTCCCTTCATAACATATTATCGATAACTTAAACCATTGAGAAGAATTTTTTTTTTAAATTTTTTAATTAAATTGTATAAAATTAACGTCTCAGATAAGCATAAATCAACACATTCATATATTGAGAAGTTATTAATGGCTATTATTGTGCTGCCATCTGCCGATGATATGGAGAATAAGATAACAATTTTTTTAAAGGAAAATGTCATAATCGGAACAAATATTCCAAAACTTTTAGAATTTTAAAAAAATCATGTCTTTAAAAATTTATTTATTTAGATAATTGTAAATGGAAATATATCAGTTGTATAAATGCCCCATGTCATAAAGTAGTCAGGCTATATGTTAAAAATTATAACTAAAGACGGGCATTTTAATTTCATATTAGTTTTAAGCAATAAATCTCTTCCAAATGATCCTATTTTTTACAAATATTCAGCACATTATTATATGGTTATAAAATTCTAAATTTCGTGATTTGCAAAGTTATTTGATGCAGATTATTGTGTAGTTTAAATGTTACTTAAGATCAAAATTTGCATTGATTACATATTTATTTCAGCATAATTTCTAATATATATTTCAAATAATGTATATGTTTTTAATTTAATAAATAGTTTTATTTTATGGATTAAAAAATTTTAAAATTCTTTTCGTTATCTTCGTATCTAAATATTGCACATTGTTTTACCAGTTCATCTCTAAACTATTTTTATTTTTGGGCAAGATCTATTATCTCGATAGATATTATCAAAATCTAAAAACATTTAATGAATTATATTCTTTTTTAAATTTTATATTTCTTTAAAATATCGATTGTTTTTTTTTTCTTGTAAAAAAAATAAATACTATTAATTACTACTAAATATACTAAATGTTAATTCTACTAAATGTTAAATTATTTAGATTCTTCTTACTTACTCTATTTATTTGAATTATTGTATCCGCAATCTTTACTATCCACGATTTTTTTTTTCGAGTGAAAAATTACTTAATTGCTGTAACGACAGCTAATAATAATTTGAGAAATATATATAGTATTTTCCATAGAAGATATTAACTCAGGAAAATTTAATTTTCATTTTATTAATAAGCATTTATTTTATATAAATTAATTATAGTTACATCTAGAAAAAAATTGAAAAAAATTTTATATAAAAAAGCAAGCATGTAGTAAAATAATTGATCTCATTGAACATAAAAAAAAGCAACCGAACATCAAAGGTGTTATTTAATTTTGACTTAATAATAAGCACTTATTTGAAATAAATTAATTATAGTTACATCTAGTAGAAAAATTGATCTTATTAAACATAAAAAAGAGCAACTAAACATAAAACGTGTTATTTAATTTTCATTTTATTAATTAGCACTTATTTGATATAAATTAATTATAGTTGCTGTTGGGATTGTCGCGCGCATGCGCAGCGGTTCTTGATCATGTGATCAAGAACTGCTGTAGTAGTGAAAGACATAGCTATTGTAAGTGCATGACGTACCTACGTTCCATGTAAAAACATTGATTGATCGACCCTTGCTGGTCCATGTAATTTCTTCATACAAATTAAATATTAAGTTTATCGTTACAGTCCTCTATTCTTATTTTGGATTATTTCAAACACACTGACTCGATTCAGAAGTAATCGAAACGCACATGATGGTCCACGCCTAGCCGGAACTTTGAACAAATAAAAATGGATATTAAAACAGCGAATCGTCAGTGTGGCGCTTTGAAAGCTAAATTAACAAATTTAGAACATTATGCTACATCAATTAAAGCAATGTCTGCGGTGGAAGAGAAACCAACGCTCATTGAATTAAATCTTAAACTGAATAATCTTAAGAAATTTGAAACTGATTTGGAAAATCTACGGCTACAATACTACAAAATTGCAAAAGATGAAGATATAGAAGAAATCGATTCATCCCTGTTGGAGATTGAAGAAAGAATAAACAAAACACAGATAAGTCTCCTTTTATTAATTCAAAGTGTATCTAACTGTACTGGTATAAAAGATAAAAACATTAATGAAGATAAACCAAAGCTATTTAACTCTTCTTTACCTACTATTCCTTTACCTATGTTTAATGGTGATTATGAAGAATTTAATAACTTTAAGACAGCTTTTGAAAACTTAATCAATTGTCATAGTTATTTATCAGATGCACAAAAGTTATTTTATTTGCGCTCATGTTTACAAGGTAAAGCAAAACTAATTGAAACCAGTGAAGATACTTATGTTTCATTAATGAAAGCTTTAACTGAACGATTTGAAAATAAACGTGTTTTAATTGATACACATATAAACAATATAATTAATTATCCTTCTATGATTAATGAAAATGCAAAGAGTTTACGGGATCTTTTAGACAGTGTAAACAAAAATATCAGATCTTTGAAATTGCTTAATTTTGAAAGAAATAGCCTTTCGGATGCATTGTTTATAAATATAATAATTCCGAAACTAGATAAAAATACCAGAATCCAATTTGAACTAACGTTAGAAACACAAGATATCCCGTCTTTAGACAATTTGTTGTTGTTTATGGAAAAAAGAAGTCATGTTTTGGATTCTATCAATAGAAATGTACAAGCGAAAACCTCTACTTCTGTGAATAAACTTTCTAGTAATTCTTTTCAACGATCAAAAAGCGCATTACTTAATTCTCAACCTAATGCATGTGTTTAATGTAAAGATATTTCCCACTCTATTTATCAATGCTCCATTTTTAAAAGTTATAGTGTTTCAGAAAGATATGAACTCGTAAAGAAAAATAAATTATGCAGAAATTGTCTTCGCCCAAATCATACTGTAGCTTTTTGCAAAACGAAAACAAAATGTTTCTGTAAAAAAGCTCATCATTCAATGCTTCACCTGGATAATAATTATTTCACTCCTCCCACTCAATCTACGATTCCAGAAGTGAAAATCACTCCCCCCTCTACCCCTCCTTCATCAAATATCGAAACCGCAAGCTCAGCGCTTCTCACATCTGGAAATTCAAACTTTGTTTTGATTAATACTGCTATAATTTACATTCAAGACTCGCATAATAAAAAAATACCATTGAGAGCTGTTCTGGATTCTGCAGCCCAATCGAATTTCATTTGTAGTGAAGCAGCAAATATTCTAGGAATAAAAAAGGAAAAAATAAATATTCCGATTAGCGGATTAAATGACAGTTCTTTCAGCGTTAAATCTTATATGACCACTCGTTTATCTAATTTAAATGATGATTTCAAACGCTGTGTGGATTTCTTAATTGTTCCAAAAATAACTGGACTATCCCCTTCTAGAACTCTAAATCTTTTTGATTTGAAACTTCCCCCTAACGTAACATTAGCTGATCCTCATTTCCATGAACCAAATAAAGTACAGATATTATTGGGAGCTGAATTATTTTTCCATTTTTTAAAAGAGGGAAAGATTTGTTTAAAAACTAACAACTTAATTTTACAGAATACTTGTTTTGGTTACATTGTCTCAGGAAGTATTGATTATTCAAAAACGGAAACAAATCTATTTTCAAGTAATCTTTGTTTTTTGACTATGGAAGATATAAATAATTCAATTAAAAAATTCTGGTAAATAGAAGCAGTTGAGGAAAAGAAAACAATCAGTGATGAATTGACCTTTTGCAACAAACATTTTAAAGAAACCCATTATCGAAAAGATGACGGACGATATGTAGTTCAAATGCCGTTAAATTCTGATAATGTAGAATTTGGTGATTCTAAAGCTTTGGCATCCTTGCGGTTAGAACAATTATGGAGAAAATTAGATAAAAATCCTAATATGCAAAAACTTTATTCGGATTTTATGCAAGAATATGAAGATTTAGGCCACATGGTTGAAGTAACATCGGAAGATAATTTGAATTTGGATTTTGTACTTCCTCATCATGGTATTTACAGACCGGAAAACTCGAGTACTACTCTCCGCGTCGTTTTTAATGCTAGTGCTAAATCTACGAATCAAAAACCATTGAATGACTTTTTACTTAAAGGAGGTATCATACAAGATGATTTATTTTCAATTATGCTCAAGTTTCGAAAGCACTCTTATGCTTTTTCCGTGGACATAAAGAAAATGTTCCGCCAGATAGAAATTAACCCATCACAGACTCACTCGCAGAAAATTCTTTGGAAGAAAGGAAAAGATGAACCAGTTCGTGTTTATGAATTAAAAACGATTACGTACGGGACTGCTTGCGCTCCTTATCTTGCTCAAAAAACTCTCCAACAAATTGGGATCGATGAAAAACGCAAATTTCCTCTTTTTGCTTCTGTAATACAAGATTTTTATATGGACGATTGTCTTACGGGATCATCGAATCTACAAGAAGCTAAAGATATTCAACGAGAATTGACACTAATGCTATACTGCGGTGGAATGGAGCTCCACAAGTGGTGTTCAAATCATCCTGATCTGCAACTAGGGGATACGGAAATGTATCCATTTGATGATACACCAGAAGAAAAAAGTGTAAAGACTCTTGGAATGCAGTGGTTCACTTCTAGCGACTCCTTTGCCTACAAAGTTTCAGTTAATCCAAACCCATCCTATACGAAAAGATCTGTTTTGTCCGAAATAGCTCGCATTTTTGACCCTCTAGGATTGGCTGGCCCAGTGATTTCAAAGGCAAAGATTTTCCTTCAACAACTGTGGTTGCTGAAAATTGATTGGCCTGATCCACTACCTCACTCCGCTGCTCAAGAATGGCATAAATTTGTATCAGCTCTTCCTCTACTCGAAAAGCTCAAGATTCCTCGTCATGTCATCATAAACAAAGCAAGTCAGATCTTTATTCATGGATTTGCAGACGCGTCCGAATCTGCGTATGGAGCGGTTGTTTACCTCCAAAGTATCTCTCAAAATGGTTCTATCTGCAACCACCTTCTCTGAAGTAAGTCAAGAGTTAGCCCATTAAAAACAATGACTATTCCTCGACTCGAGCTTTCAGCTTGCCTTCTGTTAGCTCAACTTGTTCGAAAATCTTTAACTGCTCTAAAGTTAGAGACCAACGGAGTGATGTTGTTTACTGATTCCACTATTGCGTTAGCCTGGATCAGGAGCTCTCCTCATTTATTAAAGACCTTTGTGAGTAACAGGGTTACTCAAATTCAGCATCTTACAGACACCTTTCAATGGAATCATATTTCATCTCAGAACAATCCTGCAGATGCCATTTCTCGAGGACTTTCTGTTCAAGAAATATTAGTGAATGATTTGTGGTGGAACGGTCCATCCCATTTGACTCAAAAACTGACTTTCCACAACCAACAGCTGAGAGTGTAGCAGATACACTCTATTTGCGTGAACTCAAATCTCCTAAAGACATTAATTTAACATTAATTAAGTTAACCGACAAACTTTATATTGATGAGTTGAAGCCAGTTTCCAAAATAACTTTGACTTTAATTAAGGACTCTAAATTTTTAGGTGATTTTCTAGTTATCACTAATGACTTTCACAAATTAATCAGAATTCTAGCATTTATTTTTAGGTTTGCCCATAACTGCAAATTTCCTGAAAGGGTAAAAGGATTCCTCACACAGGAGGAATACACGAACGCGGAAAAGGCGCTCTTAAAAATTGTACAGGTGAAGTATTTTTCTTCTGAGATCTCTGCTTTAGAAAAACGATTGCCAGTTCCATCTACCAGTAAGTTAAAATTTCTTAATCACTTCATAGATCCATCCGATGGACTAATTAGGGTAGGTGGCAGACTTGCGCATTCTAATTTAAATTTCAATCAGAAACATCCAGTAATTCTTCCGGCAGGAAATAAATTTGTTGAGCTCATATTTCAGTACTATCATAAACGAGATTTCCATGTAGGCCCTCAAGCCCTTCTAAATTCTGTACGTTTAAAATATTGGCCCAGTGGTGGCAGGAACGCAGCACGCAAAGTCGTTCACGAGTGTGTCGAATGCTTCAGAAACAAACCAGTTGTCGCAAATCAAATTATGGGGGACCTTCCTGCAAAAAGAGTTACACCTAGTTCAGCATTCTTAAATGCAGGAATTGATTTATGTGGGCCGTTCGAAATTAAATATAAGGGACAAAGAAAGGGTACTTTTCAGAAAATATATGTTGCTTTATTTATATGTATGGCAACCAAAGCTGTACACATAGAGTTCGTCTCGGATTTAACGTCCGAAGCTCTAATCGCAACCTTAAAAAGATTTTTTGCGCGTCGTGGCAAAAGCTCCATGATTTTTAGCGACAACGCGACTAATTTTACAGGAGCTTCCGCAGAACTTAAACGCTTATACAAACTAATGTTAGGTAGCGAAGACGTTTGGAATATGCTTTCCTCCGAAGGCATCAGATGGAAATTTTTGCCTCCTAGGGCTCCCAACTTTGGCGGTCTTTGGGAGGCGGGCGTGAAATCTTTTAAATACCATTTTAAGAGAGTGGTAGGCTCCGCAAGACTAACGCTTGAAGAGTTTTTAACAGTAATCACTCAAATAGAGGGCATCCTCAATTCGCGACCTCTCACTCCCCTACCCACTGATACTGACAGAAGAGACAATCTTCTTAATAGATGGCAAAGGGTTCAAAAATTAGTTCAAACTATTTGGAGACATTGGCAAAACAGTTATTTGAGCCATCTACAACAACGTTCAAAGTGGCTGCTCAAAAAGCAAAATTTATGCCCTGGCATGCTAGTTCTTGTGAAGGACATCCAACTTCCAACTTATCAGTGGCCTTTAGGTCGAATCATTAGAGTAATTTCAGGTTCAGATGGCAACGTGAGAGTAGCAGATATTCGCACAGCAAAAGGAAATTTTCGAAGGCCAATTTCAAAAATTTGCATTTTGCCTATGTAGATAATTTTGAGTTGAATTGAAATGTTCATTTGTGTCAGTTTAAAACTTATAAATTTCTTTGAATTGTTCATTAATTATTGAATTTGAATGTATAACCAAATATGTAAGTGTCAATTGTTAATTATTTCATTTAAAAGATTGTTATTGAAATTTCATGCAATTTTCTAAAATTATTGAATGTACTAAATACATTGCAACGTGGGGCGGCATGTTGGGATTGTCGCGCGCATGCGCAGCGGTTCTTGATCATGTGATCAAGAACTGCTGTAGTAGTGAAAGACATAGCTATTGTAAGTGCATGAGGTACCTACGTTCCATGTAAAAACATTGATTGATCGACCCTTGCTGGTCCATGTAATTTCTTCATACAAATTAAATATTAAGTTTATCGTTACAGTCCTCTATTCTTATTTTGGATTATTTCAAACACACTGACTCGATTCAGAAGTAATCGAAACGCACAGTTGCAGCTAGTAAAAACAATTGACCTAATTGAACATAAAAAGAGCAACCGAATATCAAAAGTGTTATTTAATTTTCATTTTATTAATGTATTTTCATTTTATTAATATTATGGTATGCTATATTTTTTGAAGGCAAGGCAAAGATATAAATAAACTATAGTTGCATCAAGTGAAAAAATTGACCTCTTTGAACATAAGCAACCGAACATCAAAAGTGTTATTTTTGAAAACATAAATAAATAAAAAATCTCCTTCTTCGTATCCGTGTTTGCTCAAACCGGGGAAATCTTCAGGATCAAAATAAAAAAATTCAAAACAATTAAAAATATGAAACATAAAAGAGCAGAAATATAAAAAATACCGACGAAGAAAACGAAGTAAAAATGAACAAACACTCGTTTACTGCGCATGTGCGGTTACTCTAACCGGGAATATCTTCAGGTTAAAGTTACTTAACTCTGGGTTAGAGTAACTCGCAGTTACGTACTTTTTGAAGAGAGCTTGTTTTAAATAAGTATAATTTTATTGATTCCCTAATAAATGAAGGCGTGCTCATGTTTTTATTATTCTACATTTTTGAGATATATTTAAAGAAAAAATATGAGAAACTAACTTTATGTAGTCAATGATAAAAGACAACAGATATGTGACATTGGCTGGCTTAATGACTTCATTCCATGGAATTAAAAATTAAACACCATAATATTATTATTCATGTTGGTTTATGTTACAGTAAAAATATTATTCGTACAAAAATTATTTATTGAACAAAAAATGCTTTTTTTTTATTGTTTAATAATTAAAAAGTATAATGCAATTTAAAAAATATAATGCAGTTAAATTATAATGCAGCTAAAAAAAATCTGTGTTATATATGTATATAATATATAATATCTTATATTTTATAAAAAATTACAGATATCAGCATGGTGATAAATTTAGTAGTGAATCAAGTTAGTAAGCCTGAGAAAAAGTTATTAAGCATGTGAGTAATAAAAAGTGCTGCTTAAAAAATAAAAATAAAAAAACTTTTAAAGTTCACAAAAGCTTACTCCATTCATTTTTAAATACATACAAATGATTTTCCTCTTTTATTAATAGTTTCCAACTATGCTTTTAAGTAAATTTTCTAGAATGTGCATGCCCTTGAATAGCAAGAATAAAATCTTATAATATACAATTTTTCCTTAATACAAATTTAGATTCTTAAGCTTATTTTTGTCATATCTCTTAATCTCCCGCAGTGGACTGATCGTAAAGACACAGTGGAACACTGAAGTCAAGCACCACTGGCTGCAGTCAGTAAGTGGGTGATTAACCACTTTTATCAGCCTGCGTAGGGACTGAGGGTGTGCTGTATCGGTCCTCATAAAACTGTTTTACCTTGAAGTGCTAGACTTCGTAAGCAGGAGGTTGGGCTACCAAATCAGGGGAGCCATCCCCTCTACAGAGGATCAAAATTGTTATGGCATGTCTTCAGATCACCAAAGTATAAATAAAGCAACCTGACATAATATCTTTCACTGATTGGTGCCAAAGTGATGGCAACTAGAAGTCAATATGAAAAGAATTGTAAATTCTAACAGAAACTGACAAAAATAAGCAATCAGGACAAAAAACAGCAAATATTTAAGTTTGCAACCACCGTCATTTTTCTATAAACAGAGTATAAAATTTGCTAAGAAAATTTTCACAGATAAATTTTTAACAACAAGTATGTTGGTAAGAAACAAAAAACTTGATTGATTATTATTACTATCAGTTTTCACTGAACAGAGCATAGAACTTGCTAAGAAAAAATTTTGAGCACAGAAAAATTAACCATTTAATATATATCATGTACTGTGCTATTTTATCAGTAACTAAAATTATCTATGTGAGCAAAAATTTATAAATAGGTAATACTTCCATATCGGAACATGTTAGTGTCAACTACAAAATTATCTTTAAAAAATATGCAGTTGTTTACCCGGAAGAGATTACGAGTTAACTCTTGAATTTCATACTCTTTCATTATGTTTTTCTTTCTTTCTCGTAAGCTACTGCCTGGTTGTGGGTCAAAATTTGATATATGTACACAGGTAGCAATCTATAAATCTTTTCTGCTAACGAACAAACATATTGTTTTTTAAATATTGAAAAACCTTAGGTCTTTAACGAAAAATGGTTGCATGAGTGACTTGCAAAACATCATTTTAAAATAGTTTATCTACTTGATACTAAGTCTCATAAAGTATTAATGTTGCTTACACAAATAGAAATTATATATATTTAAATATTCTATCTATTTTTCTAAATGTTGTGCATTGAAAGGAAACACACATAAGATAATAATTATAAAGTTATGTGATCAACAAATATACTAAAATGAGGTTCCAATGATGACCAATTGATGACCAATTTTATAAACAAGTTTTTATGTTTGGAATACAAATGTTGATTATGTCTATATTACTTACCTTCGCTTAATTGAATAATTGGTAACTGTAAATTGCTAACAAAAATCATAGCAAAATCAATCATGATAATAAAAAGTTCCATGCATGATAGAAAAAATATTTTTCACTCATTTTCATTTATGTAGAATGAAAAAAAAAATCTGATTATTTTATTAAATGTGTTTTTGCATAACACAAAAATACATCATAGGTAGAAAAATCAAGTAATAAAAACAAGCATTCATGTTATCATACATCAGTTTTATTTATAAAGCACTTTTTTTTATTCAGATTTTTATTTGACATGTAGAGTTTTTATTTACAAATCCATTATTTCTTAAAATTTTCTTTCTAAAATAAGTCCTATAATTATTTTTTTATTTGCAATAGAATATAGGCCAGTGTTCATTGCTCAATATTTAAAATATAACGTTTAGCATTAAAACTTTTTTTACAAACACACAACAACATTTAACAAAACCGAATTCTATTTCATAAAAAATCTTTCTTTCTTGATAAACTACGCAATGATTCCAACATAACTAACTTTATTTTCACACCTAAATCGTATCTTCAAAATGTAAACAAAACATCCCAAGACTTTTCCAAATAGTGACACTAGCCCTTTAGTCCGTGGGCCGAAGTCTCAAAAGTAGCTCTAAACTAATTTTCGTTCCGACATTTGAAGGGCAATTTTATTCTACCAAAATAGAACACAATCTTGGCTGAGAAACATAAATTCATAAAGTTCTCCAAAATCTGACTGGCCATTAATTGATAGTTATCAAAACAATGAGGAACTATTTTGTTTTCACGAATTTTGTATTCAGTATTTTCAGAAATTTCAGTATTTTGCCCAAGAATATCCGAAGAGAAGCGTAATTTGACGTCACTTGGAAATGAATGGACCAATCAGAACAAAAGCAGTTGTCTGCATACTACGATATCTTCCCGTTTGTTCACGTTTCTTTTGCGCTAAAACACTTAACAGTTTTTTATAAGTATGTACTTCCACATTTTTACACAATTATAGTTACTTCAAGATCTTAAAATCTTTTTTTTCTTTTCATTTTAAATCATGATGATTTGATAATTCAATATAAAAAGGTAAAACATAGACTATGACAGTTATAGTTGTAATGAAGGGTTATGATACTGCATCTGCGATTATTTGACAGGTTTTTTTTATTATTTTTGTAAAAATACTTAAAACTTGAATTCTATAGAATATATAAATCATTCCTCCACTCTGTGAAAATTTAAATTTGCTTCAACTTTTTAAGAACTGCTACTCTACAGAAAATAATCTGATTTTCTTTAAAAATCTGGAGATATTTCTCCCTTATTTTTTAAGACGATACTTATTTTAGTAAGCTAAAAAACCATTTCATACAAATGAATATTTTGAAATTCAGTTTGACATAAAAATGAAAAATTTCATTTGTGTAAAATTTACAATAAATTTGAATTGATATTTTTTTAAATTTGTTGTTTGGTACACTGTCTTTTACTGAAGCTTTAAAACTTTCTTTACTATATAAAAACCTGATATTTTACACACTGAACTATCTTGTTACATAATTTATTTGAACAATTTAACAAAATTTGGTTTTTCATTATTTAAAATTTTAATGTTTTGGTACAGCATTAATTTTGAAAATAATAATATTGATTTAGAGAAAATATATTTAGAATGTAGAATTTATTGTTTTAATTGTAAAAAAAAATTTTTTTCAAGTGGTATTTCAAATAGTTTTTGCAAGTGTAGCAAAAGACAAATACAGAGTGTTCCAAAAAACCTTAGACAGGTATTGTTGAATGTATTTTTATTTAGCAAGAGAATATAATTCCAGACATTAATATATTTGGAAATTTCATTATGGTTTGATATTCAATAATTTATTTACATTTAAGTGTAGAGACATTCTTTAACTATTTGTCGAAATAGTGCCAGTTGGAAAATTGATTAAACACATTTTTTAAACCAATATCTGAAGTTAAATGTTTAAATCATGTTTTGAATCTACACTATTGTTTTCAAATTTAATTTAAAAAAAATACTCAATGATTAAATACAAAATTGTCGAATTTTTTGTTGCTGACCCTACAGAGAAAACCTACATAAATTCCCTTAAATTTCATGATTTATTTTTAGTTTAGATTAGTTAACATTTTTTTTTTTTTATAGAAGAGTATTATTTATTTAAGAGGAGTATTTTTTATAGGTTTTTTGTAAGAGGGATAAAAAAAGTTTTGTTTTCTTTTTTCCGAGTAAGCACATCTTAATAAAAAATTTTAAATTTATACGCCATTCAGAGTTTAAAAAGAAGTAATAATTAAGTAAAATTAAAATGCAAGCAATATAAGATGTGCGCTTTACTCTACAAAAATGTTTAATATCAATGATATTAGATAAATAAGCCATCAAAACAACCATGTTTTGAAACAATACTTACCATAGCACCTTTGTTAGTGAAACAAAAATAATATTTTTTTTAAGAATAATGGATCATTAACGTTAATATATAGCTTTTTTAATCATTTTGGAACTAATATTTTATCTTCATAAAGTAGTGAAAATTGTTTAAAAAATTTTTTTTAACATTTCATCAACATAACCACAATACTTTCATTTCTTTGGTGGGATCTATATATAAATATCCCCTTTAAATTTGTAACTCAGCAAATATTATTAAAATTAAAATAGGGCAAACAATTCCTTCTTATTTTTAAGCTAAGTATATATTTTTGTATCTTAAAATCGGAGACGAATTCTTGATTAGGTCAGAGAGGCATTGCAATGTGACCGCCTGCACAATTCGAATTTCGGAATGAAAATCAAATATTTAACAGTAAAGCGGGAAAATGAAGCGTTATCAATATATAGTTGGCTCTAAAAAGAGACCTTTATTTAAATTTTTAAAAAAATTCAAAGGATTAAAATGAAATCGAGAAAATTAGCATCAATGCAACCAACGATTTGCTTACAAACATTGCTGTAAGCGACTGTGAGGAGACAATGCGTGATTGGTTAGCTTGGCGGAGGAAAAAATAATTCAACGATTTCACTGGATGATTGTACGAAAGCATACAGAAAAAGAGTGCGTCATAAAATCGATTGTTATTAAATTATGACCAAATAATATTTGGAGAACTTTATAAAATTAAAAATACTAAAACATTCTGAATCGTTTTGTCAAAAGAAAAAATTGCCCCCAAAGTATCGGAACGAACTTGAACGATAAATGAGTTCGGCCCACGGACTATTGATTCCCACTTTGGATCTGAATGAGACTGGATCATTCCATTTATTTCAAAGGTGGGGACAATAGAATCTACTGCGCATGCGTCGGAATTTACTTTATACGTAGTATTTTCAATAACATGTATGGCAAGCATAGCAATGATGGCTGATGGCAAGTATCCTTTGACTTAAAATATGGGAGTGGTATTTTTCGTAGTATTTTTGTTAAAGTGTTGTACTTATGCTTTTTTTTTAAAATCAATTTTTATATCTGTTACCGACAAAGTATGATATCCGGCATTATGTATAATGCCTAAAACTAGCCGGCAAAGTATAAAATGATTTATATTTCACACATTGCCTAGGCATTATATATAATGTCAGATGTTATTTAGGCAAAGTATGAAGTAAACGTCCTGATGAGGTTATTAAGTAAATGATGTGCATGTTACTGTGAATGACCGAAATCGGTGGTTGTTGACTTTCACCGGTGAATGTTGACAGTCACATAGTCGCTTTGGTGAATGTCCGAAATGTATATTACATCCGATTTTATATTAATTTATTCGTGGATATAATTACATTTATTCGATATTTTAATACTTACTGACGATAGATTAGAACAAACATCAGTGTTTGGAGTATCGGGCAAATGTAAACCGGACAGTGGCCCTTGACCCTAGAAAAACATCAGTGTAGGGTATACCGGGCAGTAGCCCTTGACCCTAAAAAAACATCAGTGTAGGGTATACCGGGCAAATGTAAACCGGGCCGTGGCCTTTGACCCTAAAAAAAAACATCAGTGTAGGGTATACCGGGCAGTGGCCCTTGACCTTAAAAAGACATCAGTGTAGGGTATACCGGGCAAGTGTATACCAGGCAGGGTAATTCTATACTATGATTAATCTTTCTAGATTTTACTTAGATTTTCTTACCTCAACTTCATAAAAATACGTGAAGAGATATAAAAAAATATTTCAGACACTATATGAAATCAGTTACGATTTTAAAAAAATTTAATCAGAGTGTAAAAAATATTATCTTTAAAAACATCCGATTAATTTAAAACTTATTAGAAATGTATAAGTTAATGTATAAATAAATCCAAATTGGTAAATGGCGCCATAGTTTTAATTTTAAAAATCTGCTTGCAGAAAGAATAGAGCTTATCTTCAAAGAAAATATTGCAATCGGATTCCCTGTATAGTTCCTGCGTCGAAATGATGCGCAGTAAATTCTACTTTCCCCACCTTTGAAATAAATAGAATGATCCAGTCTCATTCAGATCCACTGTGAGAATCAAGGGCTACTAATAGTGACAGATGCGATTCCTTCCACCTGATTGGGTGAATTTATCAACCAGGCAAAATTTTGGTGCAAATACATCCGATAAGCTTGGTCTTGCTCCAGTCTCGTTAAACCTCGGCAAAACCGCGTTTGAGCAATGAAGCCTAGTTTTTCGTTTAGACCGGGTTTACGTAAACCGCGGAACTGAGGTTTGAACTACCGAGTTTGGACTGCGTTCTGACAATAGACAGGGTTAGTCCTACGTCATCAACGACGTCACTAGCTCTCCTCGTTCGAAACTTTGTTCTGAACGGAGCAAACACTATGGCGTTTCTCATGTAGTTAAAAGTGGGTCAACTATATCTTTGAATATATTAATATAGAGACGAATTTAACTACTGAAATGGTAAGAAAAAGTGTAATTAAGCTCTTCCATATCGTAAAGTTTTTCTCTGATGAACCTAAATTGATTGAAAGAGGAGTTAATGCTGTAGAAATTAACTTTTTGTATATATGATTGGGAGAATTTGTATTTAATATTTACCATATAAATTCTATTTACAATCTGGAAATCGGAAATTTGTGAATTTTATTATTTGGAAAATGTTACTTCTAATTTATGTTTAATTTTTCTTAAAATATGTATATTATATTAAAAAAAAATTTTTATAATATTGAAACAACTTATTAATTGTAAATAATTATGAAAATTTTAAAACAATTAAAAATTTATGTAAGGAGCATGATTAAAGTCAGATAAATTAGTGAAAATTATAAAACATTTAAGATACACGTTTTTAAAATAGCTCAAATTTATTGGTAAATTTACTAAAATGATAGGAAGTAAAAAAAAATTATATAAAACTTAAACAAAAGTTTGAGAGTTGACAGGTCTTAAAACATATTTACAACCAATTAAACTGTAGGTATTATGAAATTAAAAATAAATTTGAATAATGGTGATTTGAATGATACGTTCAACATAAGCACTGTAACAAATAAAATATTACTATGAAAGTAATCTAAAAAATTTTGATTTAGACTGTCAAATGCAAATTTTATTCCATAAAAAGTGATAACAGTAACATTTGCCAAATATAAAAGCTGTATAACTAAATATGTATACATACATTAATTAAAAAAGAGCAGCACTTATCGTTTAACAAAAATAAAATCGTAAAATCATAATAACACAAATAAACCGCAACAGATAAATTTTTTTGGACTAAAATATATGAAAACAGACAACAAAATGACATAATTTGCTGCTTGCTTGTTGACGTCACAAAACCTAAGACGCTGATTGGTTAAGGGAGAAAAAACTTGGATGGAAAGTAGAACATGCTCTACTATCGTCCAAGAAGTTGGACCAACTTCTTGGACTATTGGCGATCGAAATGGGCTGCAGGTGGCGTAGAGCAGAACTCTCTACCTATGGCAACACTTCACATGCTTTCCCTATTAGTGTGTGGAGACTCATAGAGGAAGGAAGTACGTTAGTTTCTCTCTTGATTTTCATATAGATTAAAATCTTATAAGTTGGAAAACTACATAGACTTAAAACTACATTAAACATAGTTCTAAATAAAAGTATCACGGAAATTTTAAAAAATATTTTTATTAGATAAAAAGGAAAAATATTAAGAAAAAGGAAAATATCGTAGTACAATCCTATACAACTGAAAAGAGGAGGAGAGGGAAGGGAGAAGGGCTAAAAGCATGAAACCGGTCTCTTCCCAGATGGCGTATTCGAGCGTTGCGATCGCCAATAGTAGAGCATGATCTACTTTCCATCCAAGTTTTTTCTCCCTTGAACAATCCGCGTCTTAGATTTTGCGACGTCAACAAGCAGGCAGCAAATTATGTCATTTTGCTGTCTGTCTTCATATATTTTAGTCCAAATAGATTGATCTTTTGTGGTTTATTTGTGTTATTATGATTTTATTTGAATTTATTTAGTAATTTTAAACTTATGTAAGTATTATTTCATAATGTTGAATATGAACAATGCGCATTGGCAAGTTTTTCTTTCAACGAATCAGTGACATTCAAAAACTTGGATAGTGTCAACAAATCATCCAATTTCTTGGACAGAGAAATCCTTCCAGTTTCTCGAATTCGAGAACTTGGACCGTGTAGGCAGCCCTTTATACTAGCCAATCAATTTTAACATACCCAAGTAGCACCTGATATTAGATATTACCAGAAAATCGGCAAAATCTAACGTTATCCTGCACAATTTCTAAGATTAGAAAGATACATGAGGTCGCTGTTTGCTCAACATCGTATAATATTAGATTCAAAGCAAACTAATATTATCTAGCGTTTGCTGTAATATTAGATTCTATGCAAACTAAGATTATCTAGCGTTCGCCTTAGTATTATTTGGCATTAGTTTTAACGCTTTATAATATTAGGTTTTGTATTTTCTGATATTATCTTGCTTTGCTCTTTATTTTTGGAGTAAGCAAGAGGATTTGGATGGCAGTAGAATAATTCGACGATATAATTTTATTTAATTCTCTGTATTGCTGTGAAGCAGTAAAACATAGAACAATAGTTTTATAATGTCATTCCATGCATTATTACAAAGCAATGCAGAAATACTAAATAAAATTATTTTAGCGAACTCTGCTACCATCCATTTTCCTCCCTCTTACTCCAAAGTATATCTTATGTTCTGCTGATTTTTCAAATTTATTTAAGAAATAATACTATTTCACAACTTTTATTGATATTTTTTTCCTTTCTTCATGCAATGGGCTTTCTGACAAATTTTATATCATTAATAATTTTCAAGTTTTTAATTTTAAAATGTACTCTTAATTTTTTTTTGTATTTTCTGATATTATCTTGCTTTGCTCTTTATTTTTGGAGTAAGCAAGAGGATTTGGATGGCAGTAGAATAATTCGACGATATAATTTTATTTAATTCTCTGTATTGCTGTGAAGCAGTAAAACATAGAACAATAGTTTTATAATGTCATTCCATGCATTATTACAAAGCAATGCAGAAATACTAAATAAAATTATTTTAGCGAACTCTGCTACCATCCATTTTCCTCCCTCTTACTCCAAAGTATATCTTATGTTCTGCTGATTTTTCAAATTTATTTAAGAAATAATACTATTTCACAACTTTTATTGATATTTTTTTCCTTTCTTCATGCAATGGGCTTTCTGACAAATTTTATATCATTAATAATTTTCAAGTTTTTAATTTTAAAATGTACTCTTAATTTTTTTTAAAAAAAATGAGCTTTTTTTATCAAAATCTCAATTGAATTTGTTAGTTTCTAATATATATACATTTTTTTTTCTTTTTAAATGTGTAACTTAAGCCATTTGCAATTTCACAATTATCATTCATTATTTATATTCTGAAATTGTAAATTAAGAAAACACCACCACATAATTGCTAAGTTAAATTTACATTTGAATTGAGTCGAAAATTTAGCTTAACTCTTTTTTCTACTATATAACTAAGTCATTCATTTCCAAAAATATTACAATAAAATTATATCTCGAATTTTTAAGCTGTTATTTTTTGTAATAACTGAAACAAAGAAAATGAAAAAATATTCAAATTACTTACTTGCATAAATTATTTCACTTCTATCACTGAAATTAAAGAGAGAACTACTTACGTAACTTTATCTTTTTAGAATCTGAAAATTTACTTACAAAACACTTGAAACAAAACCTACAGGCACCTGTAGAAATATTTTCAGGGAGTGAAAACAAAAAAAAGCCTTTATGAATTTCTATTAAAAAAATTTGCAATTATTTTTTGTAATGTAAAAATAATTTTACATTGGGACATCCGAAATTTTTAGCGATTCAATAATTAAAGTACTATGTACTTTTATTTACTTAAAGTTTATATAACATTTAAATGTCAAAACCAAAAAAAATTTGTAAATATTGTATTTTATCAGAATTAAATTTGCACAAACATTTAATTGCATACAAGAATGAGACGAAAAAACATAATACTTTTTTACTATAAGTTGCTTTTATATTGATCCAAATTTGACTACCATCAGTTACTTTTGAAAAACCTTGCTATCACAAAATATTCTTTAATAATATTCTTTAAAATATAAGCAATATTCTTTTCTAAATTGATTAGGAATTTTTATCATAATATAAATGTTATTCAGTCAAAAGAACTTTTTACGACTATAATTATTTTACAATTATATTATTTTAAACGTGATAAAAATAAAAAAGCAGAAATTTTTGTCTCAAATTTTAAATGAATTATTATGTGAAAATTTCCAAAATTAAAATAATAAACACAATGTTGATAATGAAAATCCTCAAGAGTTTGAGTTATACTTTAAAATCAGCATTTAAAAAAAAAAATTGCTTCCGATATCATCACAGAAATTAAATGGAGAAATACTTACGTAGCTTTATTCTTTAAGTATCTGAAATTCTATTGAACAAAACACCTAAAACAAAACCCAAACACAACGTGGAAATTTTTCCAGGGAGTGAAACCAGGAAAGCAACTAATATTATGAAAATTGCTATTATTTTTTGTAATGTAAAAACTACTTTTAGGGGCACATCAGAAATTATCATCAATTCGATAATTATTTAAAGGTGTTATGTACTAAACCAACAATCCTTGCAAACAATTTACATAATATTTTAATTTCAAAACTGTCAGTAAATATTATGTTTAATCTAAATTAAATTTGCACAAACATATAATAGCAATCAAGAACGAGACGAAAAAATAATAACATTTTTAACAGCATCTTTTAAAAGTTGCCTTTGGTATGAATGATCAAAATTTGACTACATTCTATTACTCTTTTGAGAACGTTGCTATAAAAATAATAATTTTTGTTTAAAACAATTCCATTGCTTTCATTTCGCTGATTATAGATTATGCGTTATGACATAAATAGGTTTAGAAAAAAGTAGGTGTAATATGTGAACATTTTAAACAGAGCTTTTCAGAAAATAAATTTTAAAAAATTAAACAGACGCTAGAGTCAATTTTCTAGTATTGATCAATTAGCCATAAAAAAATTTTTTTAAAAATTATGTATTTAAAAACCTGCTTTGCAAAGAACCTTACTGATGAAAACTTAAACAAGATTCTACTCTACGTTGGTTTAAATTTTTTGCTTTAACAATAATGTAAATAAATGTTCAGCTAAATTTTTAATATTAAGCCAAAGAAATTTTTACTATTATCATTATTTTATACATCATAAAAATATATATATACACTTCTTATCTCAAATTTGAACTAAATAATTCAAAATTAAAGTAAAAATACAATGCTAGTAGTATAAATGCCCATAAGCTTAGAGTTACTGTTTAAGAATGATGTTAAAATAAAATTGTTTCTGATTTTTGAAAATTTAAAAGAAACTGAATTTTATCAACATCTAATTTCAAAATGCTTAAACATTACTATCATGACTATAAAAAAATTTCTAACATTATATCTTATTAAGTTTTATTAATGAACACATATCTGCCTATCCCATTTTCTAAAATTTCGATGATTTATTACAAAAATGCAGTATAAATAACGCAATGCAGTAGTTAGGAATAAAAAAATTAATCAAACCAAATCATGACAAACATTATTTCACAATTTAATTATATTATTTTAAAACAAAACACAATATAAACTTCACTCAACTATAAAAGCAATATATTCTTACCGTCATTGTTTAATATAAACATAATCCTTAAGAACACATATTTGTCATTAAATAAAATAATTTATATTTTTAATGCAAAAAGCTACAGTTCCAACTATGTGTTATCATTTTAATTATTATTTTTAAATAGAAAGAATTCCAAAACTTTACAGTCATTTATTTCATGCAGTTCAAAGTTCTTTTCCCTTCACTTGCAACTTTTTGCTTATGTGCAACTATATTTCAGACCAATAAACTGATGAATTGTTGCTTGATTGAAAGATCTCATAAAATTGTCAGCAACAGTAAACAACGTGTAACACACAGCAGCGATAAATCACACAGAGATACATCTTTCGTCAAACTTCTATACAGCAACAAGAGGAATTTCAGCTCCGGCAGATTTAATGAAAATCGAACAGCATATACACAGCAGTTGTTTTGTTTTCTGTCAGGATCGAAGTTACGGGCCCTCGTTTTCTACCAGTATGTCATTCTCCATTTGCATTATCCAGCAGCCTCAGACGAAGCTAAAATTATAAGAGAAGAAGAGTTAAACTTTACATTGAAAACACTAAATTTAAAACTCTACTATACTAAAAGTAAACAAATAATTATTAAATCAAAATGGACAAATCATCTTTGAAGAAAATGCACTGAAAAGCAGCAGAAATTTCATAAAAAGAAAGAATGAAAATAGAAATGAAGGAAACGAAGGGAATAAAATTAATTATTCATATTTTTAATTTATTTTATTCCCTTCGTTTCCTTTATTTCTATTTTTATTTAAAACTCTACATTACTTTACATTGAAAACATTAAATTAGTAAATTTAAAACTATTAAGCATTGAATATTTCTTTAAAACTTAAATCATTTAAAATAAATTTTAATAGGTCTAAAAGAGAAACATCATTTCATTTATAACCGTGCGCAAGAATCGAAAAACATTTCATTTATAACCGCTCTCAAGTAATAATTTTATTCATTCTTAATTATTTTTTATTTAAAAAAAAAGAAGAAATTGTAGTTCATAACCCTTAAGCCCTTTTTAATTGAAGTGAATATTCAAGTATATATACAGATACAAAAATATATCAAATTCAATGCTTTTTAATTTTTTTTTTTTAAAGATAAAGTACAATGATACTTAACTATCAAAATATTTTTGTACATTATATAAGCTCATAGAGCCAATAGGAAATATTCACACTTTTACTAAGAGCTTCCCAAATAAAAATTTTAATACCTTTTCAGCACTGCTCTTCATTTAACGTAAACACAACTTTGAATAAACCATATTGTTGCTAATTTTTTACCCATTTGCTATCATTTATAAAATAATATGTATCAAAATCATGTATCAAAAACATGCAAATCTGTCTATACTCAAGAAATGAAAATCAAAATGTTTAACAAATTATTTTTCAATATATTAAACAGGAAATTTAAATAATGTAACAATAGTGTTCTTCTTGTGAATAAAATTTCAAACATTCTAAAGTGTACCTAATGGTTTTAACTAAAAAGTAGCTGATTAATTAATAATTATTTTAACATGGCAAACTTCTTTACTAAATATTACTTTTTATCTTTATCATTGTTGCAGTGAAATTCTGTCAGATGCGAATTACCATGTAAACATTGTTTTTACGAGCCAATTCTAAACTAACTACAATATACTTGTAATTTATAGTCGGACAATACGTTTTAACAGAGTAGTCAACTACTACAAGCAAACATTATTAAAAATGAGCACAATCATAATATTTATTGAGAGATTTATTAAATCAATTCTGGAATGTTTTGAAGAAGCGGTCAAGATTATTAATTACACTGAATGTTTCTACAGGAAAAACACTCCCTACGATACTACTTTAAAGTTTTATGTATCTATCATTGAAATTTATAAAGTTTACTAAAAAATTACTAAATTATAAATACCTTTGAAGTTAAAAATGTCATTGTAGCTGATTACCACGATCAATGGCGGCGGCGATGTAAACATTCCCAAGGAAGTTAAGGCCTGTTTAGACGATCCAATTTCTTGGACAGAGATTGATTGATATTGATGGAAACTTGTTTAGCTTTGAGCTTGGATCGTGTAATCAAGCATCCAAGAACTTGGTCCAACTTCTTGGACGATAGTAGAGCATGTTCTACTTTCCATCCAAGTTTTTTCTCCCTTAACCAATCAGCGTCTTAGGTTTTGTGACGTCACCAAGCAGGCAGCAAATTATATCATTTTGTTGTCGGTTTTCATATATTTTAGTCCAAATAAATTTATCTGTTGCGGGTTATTTGTGTTATTATGATTTTATTTGAAATTTATTTAGTAATTTTAAACTTATGTAAGTATTATTTAATAATGTTGAATATGAACAATGCGCATGCGCAAGGTTTTCTTTCAACGAATAAGTGACATTCAAGAACTTGGATAGTGTCAACGAATCATCCAATTTCTTGGACAGAGAAACCCGTCCAATTTCTCGGATTCGAGAAGTTGGACCGTGTAAACAGGCCTTTACAACTCAACAATTGCACTAGCGGAAACAACTTATTTCTGCTAATATTATCATTATGTTTTCCGGCATAAGTCTGAAGTGGCTAAAAATGATATTTTAAGTAATATTTAATTTATTGTTTTCTTTCATAAATAAATGTTTATTTGCTAATAATATGGGATTACCTTTTACAAAAATGTGGCGCTGTACCAAAAGTAATGAAATAGAAGATTATTTTGAAATTTCGGATGTTAGATCGAATACTATGTAATCTTATATCAAATTCGTTCTAACAGTAGAAGATAGGATTCAAGAGTATTGCGTTTTCTAGCACGGCAGTATTATATTGCATCTTGCCAGTATTAGATCATATCTTTTTGCTACCTGGGTATATTCACGTGTGAATGTTCACTTATGAAAAACATAGAAGTTATTTCTAAATAAAGAAACATATTTCCGATGTGTTTAATTTCTTAAGCGCATAAAATTACAAATATTAGATAACTTTCTCCCATTTTTCAAACTGAACATTTTTGTTTAATAAGGCGTAAAAAACCGTTGTTTTAGGATAATGTTTATGTATGTTTTAAAGCCTGTTTAGATGATCCAATATCTTGGACAGAGATTGATTGATATTGATGGAAACTTGTTTTGCTTTGAGCTTGGATCGTGTAAACAATCATCCAAGAACTTGGTCCAACTTCTTGGACTACTGGCGATCGAAATGGGCTGCAGGTGGCGTAGAGCAGAACTGTCTACCTATGGCAACACTTCACGTGCTTTCTCTATTAGCGTGTGGAAAGTCATAGAGGAAGGAAGTACGTTAGTTTCTCACTTGATTTTCATATAGATTAAAATCTTTTAAAGTGAAAAACTGTATGGAACTGAAAACTACATTAAACGTAGCTCTAAATAAAAGTATCACGGAAATTTTAAAAAATATTTTTATTAAATAAAAGTGAAAAATATTAAGAAAAGGGAAAATATCGTAGTACATTCCTATACAACTGAAAAAAGGAGGAGAGGGAAGGGAGAAGGGCTAAAGGCATGAAACCGATCTCTTCCCAGATGGCGTATTCGAGTGTTGCGATTGCCAACAACAAACTGGTTCATGCAAACATGAATAAATATTTCTTAATAATTTATAGTGTTTCAGCTCATATGTTATTCAAAATCATTTTAATCATATGTGTAAATTAAATTCTCCAGTGAAGTTCATTTTATTTATTAATCTAAGAGAATTTGTTTTGCGATACTAGAAGTCGTTCTTTACATGTTTACATCAATATACATCATTGCGATACATTGATTTATTTACATCTAGAAACTGTTAAAAGATAGTACTTTTCGAGGTAGCCAATCAGCTGTGAGTTAAAATCTTTTTAGGAAAGACTGAACTAGATCTTAGTCTGAGGCGGGATGTGATTTCCAGCGCCATCTAATTTTTAAGTTTGAGACTAAATTCCACTATAGGACCGCCTTTTTTGGGACATGCATAAAATAAATTAATTCTACTTTTAATAGGTATAAGAATAAAATAATAACGTGTATTCCTAAAAATGGCAGCAAAATATTTAAGTTTCAGTTCTTCCACCCAGAAGTTAATAATCATAAAACAAAGCTATTTAATCACATTGTAAAAACAAATTTGACAATTCACGATCGCAACGCTCGAGTACGCCATCTAGCGGGAGCCTGAAAATATCGTGCATTAGTTCCCACATAACCACTGGCAATGACGGACGCCATTTTCTTAGCATCAAAAAAGAAGCAAAATTTCCCTAAAGAAAAGGTCAAACTTCTTGAAAAAACTAATCAGAATATGCCAAACATTGAAGCAGAACACGCCAAGCATTTGAAGAACAACTTCTCAATAATTTTTACCTTTCTATTACCAACAACATAACATGAGTTCATGATCACTTGCTGTTACAGATGTATGTATTGCGGTAAAATAATTTTTCTGTCTTCAATTCATTACAAGTTAAAATGAAGTCAACATTGCTTTCGTCATTCCAATGAATATAAATGAGCTCCAATGAATTCCATACAGAACTGTAATAGTTATAGAATATTCTTCTTCTTCATAGAATAGTATATATTTCTGTATCTACATAATTCAGAAAACAACAATAAAGAATAATCCGAATTACTTGAAAAAGTATCTTTTGTGCTGATTATAAATAAATTTTTTATCGTTTTCTTGGTAAGTGTTTTTTAGTTTTGAAAGAATTTCAACTAGAATTCAGCTATTCTGTTTTTAAGCTACATATTAAAATTGATATCGAGATCTTACAATTATAAACTTTTGATGTGTGGTATGTTACCTAAAAGTAATGAAGGGATAAACTATGTATATATTATTTGAGAATAAAGTTTTCAAACAAAGAACATATCATTTTGGAATTCTCCGGACTTATAAATCAGGTAAGTGTAATGATTTTTATAATAAAAAATTTGCTTGTAAATAATTTTTTTTCTTACTTGATGATCGTTCTTTACAAAATGTTTTTTTTTACGTCAGATTAAATACTATAAGAATTAAGAAAAGGAAACAATACGAAAGTTTTTATTGAAAAATGAGGAATTTTTAAAATCGTTTTTATCCTAAGAATTCTTTATTTTACGTTTTTTAGTTTATAATTTTTTGATAAAATTGTTGTCAAAATACTTTTTTTGAAAAATTAAATGGTATTAAATTATGTGTTTATGTATACTTCTTGCATATTCTAATATTTGAAGTAATATGATTCAGAAAAGTATGGAAGAAAAATTCGGTACTTACGTATTAACCACAGCTACAGATTTGGCTGATTTTTAGGTGCCACCAATCTACACGTAAAATTTTTGGGAAAAATCTTACAATGAAACACTTTGTTTAAAATCAAAGTAGTCAATCGGATTTCGGTGGAAAATGGGCCGATATAGAGTTTAGCATAGATTCAAAACAAACTTTTCTCTCACCTGATTCTATAGCCAGTATGAACTCTAATAAATAAGATTCAAAATAAAATAACATTTCCAAAACGGACGTTTACTAAGGTAAAGTTTCATGTTATGGACATTGGTACATTTTCGTTATATTTCACTCCATAAAATATTTCGCTCCTAAAAAAATAAAATGGCATCTTGTTTTGTTTTTGGCAACTCCCAAAGGCGCATTTTCATAACACTAAAAAAATGGCGACAAAAAAAGAATGGTTCTTTTTTTTTTTTTGTTTTTTTTTTTGTTTCGTAAGCATTCTTTATTTTACGTTAAAATTTAAATGGGCCTTTCATGTTATAGCATTAAATTTAGTAAAACTTTTTCTCAGGCATTAGGTTTCAACTGTTATAAGAATATACCTATTTTTTTCTCTTTATTTACAAATATTTTTCCGATGTATTCTGGATGTTCCTTCTCTAAAAAAAAAGAGATACCATTTTGTTTTCGTTTGCATAAGAAAGAAAACAAACATATTTCTTTTTTAAATTTAATCAGCCACAATAAAGATGGAACGTTACAATGCTACATGCTACATTAAAGACGTCTCCAGTGTAACTGAATGACTGTTCATATGGAAATCGCGGGGATTCGGTACATACAACAACGCCCCCTATAGTTCGCTGCGATCGCGAATAATTCTGACCTATTTATAAAGCAGGCATCACAGTTAAACTGATTTATTAAGATCTCAACAAAAAAAATCAACAATTATAGTTAGTATGTATCATAATAAACAACATTTGCAAAGTGAAACAGAACTTACTCATCATCCATAAAAATGTGAATTTTTTTCATATAAAGAATGTAACAATTTAGCCGAAACTTACTACAAAGTTTATTAGAACTCTATTCTACACGAAAATCTACCGCAAATACTTAAAAAATTTAAAGAAAATGTAACATTTGCTAATTTATTTCAAAATGTCATCAAAATCCCTTAGACTTACATTAGAGTGCATGCCACCTAATTGATTCGCGATCGCCAACGCTCGAGTACGGCATCTAGCGGGAGACTGTAAATATCGTGCATTAGTTCCCACATAACCATTGGCAATGACGGACGCCATTCTCTTAACATCAAAAAAGAAGCAAAATTTCCCTAAAGAAAAGGTAAAACTTCTTGAAAAAACTAATCAGAACATTCCAAACATTGAAGCAGAACACGCCAAGCATTTGAAAAACAACTTCTCAATAATTTTTACCTTCCTATTACCAGCAACTTAACATGCTTTAATGATCACTTGCTGTTACAGATGTGTGTATTGCGGTAAAATAATTTTTCTGTCTTCAATTCATTACAAGTTAAAATGAAGTCAACATTGCTTTCGTCATTCCAATGAATAAATGAGCTCCAATGAATTCCATACAGAACTGTAATAGTTATAGAATATTCTTCTTCTTCATAGAATAGTATATATTTCTGTATCTACATAATTCAGAAAACAACAATAAAGAATAATCCGAATTACTTGAAAAAGTATCTTTTGTGCTGATTATAAATAAATTTTTTATCGTTTTCTTGGTAAGTGTTTTTTAGTTTTGAAAGAATTTCAACTAGAATTCAGCTATTCTGTTTTTAAGCTACATATTAAAATTGATATCGAGATCTTACAATTATAAACTTTTGATGTGTGGTATGTTACCTAAAAGTAATGAAGGGATAAACTATGTATATATTATTTGAGAATAAAGTTTTCAAACAAAGAACATATCATTTTGGAATTCTCCGGACTTATAAATCAGGTAAGTGTAATGATTTTTATAATAAAAAATTTGCTTGTAAATAATTTTTTTTCTTACTTGATGATCGTTCTTTACAAAATGTTTTTTTTTACGTCAGATTAAATACTATAAGAATTAAGAAAAGGAAACAATACGAAAGTTTTTATTGAAAAATGAGGAATTTTTAAAATCGTTTTTATCCTAAGAATTCTTTATTTTACGTTTTTTAGTTTATAATTTTTTGATAAAATTGTTGTCAAAATACTTTTTTTGAAAAATTAAATGGTATTAAATTATGTGTTTATGTATACTTCTTGCATATTCTAATATTTGAAGTAATATGATTCAGAAAAGTATGGAAGAAAAATTCGGTACTTACGTATTAACCACAGCTACAGATTTGGCTGATTTTTAGGTGCCACCAATCTACACGTAAAATTTTTGGGAAAAATCTTACAATGAAACACTTTGTTTAAAATCAAAGTAGTCAATCGGATTTCGGTGGAAAATGGGCCGATATAGAGTTTAGCATAGATTCAAAACAAACTTTTCTCTCACCTGATTCTATAGCCAGTATGAACTCTAATAAATAAGATTCAAAATAAAATAACATTTCCAAAACGGACGTTTACTAAAATAAAGTTTCATGTTATGGACATTGGTACATTTTCGTTATATTTCACTCCATAAAATATTTCGCTCCTAAAAAAATAAAATTGCATCTTGTTTTGTTTTTGGCAACTCCCAAAGGCGCATTTTCATAACACTAAAAAAATGACGGCAAAAAAAGAATGGTTCTTTTTTTGTTTCGTAAGCATTCTTTATTTTACGTTAAAATTTAAAGGTGCCTTTCATGTTATACCATTAAATTTAGTAAAACTATTTCTCAGGCATTAGGTTTCAACTGTTATAAGAATATACCTATTTTTTTCTCTTTATTTACAAATATTTTTCCGATGTGTTCTGGATGTTCCTTCTCTAAAAAAAAAGAGATACCATTTTGTTTTCGTTTGCATAAGAAAGAAAACAAACATATTTCTTTTTTAAATTTAATCAGCCACAATAAAGATGGAACGTTACAATGCTACATGCTACATTAAAGACGTCTCCAGTGTAACTGAATGACTGTTCATATGGAAATCGCGGGGATTCGGCACATACAACAACGCCCCCTATAGTTCGTTGCGATCGCGAATAATTCTGACCTATTTATAAAGCAGGCATCACAGTTAAACTGATTTATTAAGATCTCAACAAAAAAAATCAACAATTATAGTTAGTATGTATCATAATAAACAACATTTGCAAAGTGAAACAGAACTTACTCATCATCCATAAAAATGTGAATTTTTTTCATATAAAGAATGTAACAATTTAGCCGAAACTTACTACAAAGTTTATTAGAACTCTATTCTACACGAAAATCTACCGCAAATACTTAAAAAATTTAAAGAAATTGTAACATTTGCTAATTTATTTCAAAATGTCATCAAAATCCCTTAGACTTACATTAAAGTGCATGCCACCTAATTGATTCGAGATCGCCAACGCTCGAGTACGTCATCTAGCGGGAGACTGTAAATACCGTGCATTAGTTCCCACATAACCATTGGCAATGACGGACGCCATTCTCTTAGCATCAAAAAAGAAGCAAAATTTCCCTAAAGAAAAGGTAAAACTTCTTGAAAAAACTAATCAGAACATTCCAAACATTGAAGCAGAACACGCCAAGCATTTGAAGAACAACTTCTCAATAATTTTTACCTTTCTATTACCAGCAACTTAACATGCTTTAATGATCACTTGCTGTTACAGATGTGTGTATTGCGGTAAAATAATTTTTCTGTCTTCAATTCATTACAAGTTAAAATGAAGTCAACATTGCTTTCGTCATTCCAATGAATAAATGAGTTCCAATGAATTCCATACAGAACTGTAATAGTTATAGAATATTCTTCTTCTTCATAGAATAGTATATATTTCTGTATCTACATAATTCAGAAAACAACAATAAAGAATAATCCGAATTACTTGAAAAAGTATCTTTTGTGCTGATTATAAATAAATTTTTTATCGTTTTCTTGGTAAGTGTTTTATAGTTTTGAAAGAATTTCAACTAGAATTCAGCTATTCTGTTTTTAAGCTACATATTAAAATTCATATCGAGATCTTACAATTATAAACTTTTGATGTGTGCTATGTTACCTAAAAGTAATGAAGGGATAAACTATGTATATATTATTTGAGAATAAAGTTTTCAAACAAAGGACATATCATTTTGGAATTCTCCGGACTTATAAATCAGGTAAGTGTTATGATTTTTATAATAAAAAAATTTGCTTGTAAATAATTTTTTTTCTTACTTGATGATCGTTCTCTACAAAATGGTTTTTTTACGTCTGATTAAATACTATAAGAATTAAAAAAAAAGAAACAAAACGAAAGTTTTTATTGAAAAATGAGGAATTTTTAAAATCGTTTTTATCCTAAGAATTCTTTATTTTATGTTTTTTTAATTTATAATTTTTTGATAAAATTGTTGTCAAAATACTTTTTTTGAAAAATTAAATGGTATTAAATTATGTGTTTATGTATACTTCTTGCATATTCTAATTTTTGAAGTAATATGATTCAGAAAAGTATGGAAGAAAAATTCGGTACTTACGTATTAACCACAGCTGCAGATTTGGCAGATTTTTAAGTGCCGCCAATCTACACTTAAAATTTTTGGAAAAAATCTTAAAATGAAACACTTTGTTTAAAATCAAAGTAGTCAATCGGATTTCGGTGGAAAATGGGCCGATATAGAGTTCAGCATAGATTCAAAACAAACTTTTCTCTCACCTGATTCTATAGCCATTATGAACTCTAATAAATAAGATTCAAAATGAAATACATTTCCAAAACGGACGTTTACTAAGATAAAGTTTCATGTTATGGACATTGGTACATTTTCGTTATATTTCACTCCATAAAATATTTCGCTCCTAAAAAAATAAAATTGCATCTTGTTTTGTTTTTGGCAAGTCCCAAAGACGCATTTTCGTAACACTAAAAATGGCGACAAAAAAAGAATAATTCTTTTTTTGTTTCGTAAGCATTCTTTATTTTACGTTAAAATTTAAAGGTGCCTTTCATGTTATACCATTAAATTTAGTAAAACTATTTCTCAGGCATGAGGTTTGAACTGTTATAAGAATATACCTATTTTTTTCTCTTTATTTACAAATATTTTTCCGATGTGTTCTGGATGTTCCTTCTCTAAAAAAAAAGAGATACCATTTTGTTTTCGTTTGCATAAGAAAGAAAACAAACATATTTCTTTTTTAAATTTAATCAGCCACAATAAAGATGGAACGTTACAATGCTACATGCTACATTAAAGACGTCTCCAGTGTAACTGAATGACTGTTCATATGGAAATCGCGGGGATTCGGCACATACAACAACGCCCCCTATAGTTCGTTGCGATCGCGAATTGTAAGCAAAGATCATGACGTCGCACACTCATGCCCCATAGTACAGTCACTCGAAAAAATAGCTGAGCACCGTGACCCTTGCAAAAAAAATTTAAAAACGCAAAACGACAAAATGAAATGCACAAGTCTCGATTCTCACTGCTCTGTCGCGACGCTGTTTTTTGAAATGTTCCCACTGCCTTGTCGTGACGCATATTTTAGTTGATGTGTGACGATGAAATGACCAATTTTGGCCAGTAAACTTGCAAAAAAAAACTGGTGAGCCTCCGCAGAAGCCATTTCAAAACATAAACAATTGATTTCAATGTGTGTGTGTAACCAATGTTGACGAGCCAAAAAAAACTGGTGAGGCTCCGCAGAAGCCATTTCAAAGCAAAAAATGTGATTTCAATGTGTGTGTTCTCAAGTGTTTTGCGCCACAACGCCCAATGTTGGCATCGTGTGTATCTTAAAAAAATGGGACGAGTCCCCAAATAGGGAGACTCGTCCCATTTTTTTTAAAAAAAATCGCTTTGACATAGAGTTAAATTTCGATGGTTTGTCGGCAAAGGGGGCAAGTCTTTTGACTGCTAGTGCGCATCCAATCGACCAGACATTTTTCATGAAATTCATGCTGGCAACGAGTACGATGAGGCATTTCCATCATCTCTTCCAAGCAAATCGGGCAGGTCTCGGGTGGGGCATAATACCAATTCTCGAAAGGTAACGAAAAGAGGCAATTGCGAATTTCGCTGGCTAGGCGAATCCGTAAAGCCTCTGTCACGTGATATCCTTTCGAGAACCACTCACCGACAATAGTTGTCAGCCATCGCATTCCAAAGCAATTAAAAGTCATGAAAGCTGGGCTCACATGACTCAAATCAGTTTGGAGATGCAACTCTTGATCGATAAATCTCTTAAAGACGCCTCTCACCCGCCTCACATCGGAATAACCATCTGGGTCGAGGAATCGAAGCACTGGATGCGCCTCGTCCCCCAATTCCACGACCTCTGGCTCTCCCATCAACAGCACCTCCCGAGGGAAAGAAAAAGATGGAAATGCCTGATCCGGTGTCAGGGGAAGCAAATTTCTCACAATGAAATGATTTGCCATCTCGAAATGACTCTATATCAAAATATAACATTTTCCTCGGCGTACAAGCCCTTTTATAGACACACAGAGGGCGCTGATGCATTTTCAAGATGCCCTGTGACAAAACATCCGGTCCAATAAAACCCTTTCCAGATGCGTTTCCAAGAAATCTAGCGACAAAACACATCCGCCCGATGCAGTTTTAGAATCTCATGTGACAAATGACCGGATGCGCTTCCAAGAAATGGAGCAACACAACACATTTAGCAGATGCACTTTTAGGACGTCACCGGATGCATTTCCAGGAAGTTGTGCGACAAAACACATTCGCCAGATGCAGTTTTAAGATATCACCGGATGCATTTCCAGGAAATTGTTCGACAAAACACATCCCCCAAATACACTTTTAGGATGTCACCGGATGCATTTCCAAGAAATGGTTTGACAAACACATCCCCCAAATACACTTTCAGGATATCACGTGACAGGACATTTGTTTGAAACAACGTCATCACTGGATCCAGAGGATGTGACCGTATCACCCAACCCAGGATATTTTGAAATCTTTGTGAGGGATGTGTCACGTGGATCATGTGAAAACTTTTGAAATGACCTGGTTCTCAAATCCTGGGGCTGGGGGATTGAGATTTGAATTGAATTCCAACGTCATTGGCCCAGTTACATTCTGGCGATGCGTTGAGAGTGTGTCGAGACTCGAGGCTTGGCTCCAACGCTCCACTGAAGAAAACTAAACCGGAAGTGGGCGTGGCCAAACGTCAATAACTGCTTATGATAACGACCACCCAAAAAGTTGCGTTTCCAAAATTTCAAATTCCGTCTCGAGAAAATTTTTTGCTCGACTCAAAATCTCTGGACGAGTGAAAAAATTTTTTTTAACCGGAAGTGGGCAAAGGTCAAACGTCAA